>JAGSXJ010000031.1:0-381459 GCA_020726575.1 Plectosphaerella plurivora
GTCGCGCTAACGCCCTAGATTATTATAACCTATTCCCGATTACTTAGCTACCTTATCTTCGGGTTAGAACGTCTTTCCGTACTTATAACGATTATCCCGTTAACGATAACGCCTATCTAGAAACTAGTCTCGTCGAAGTTATAGATATTAGAGTCTACTACGCTATATTTTACGACTATATTCACTATAAGCCGAAACTACGTATTTATCGCGTCGGGATCTTTATATTAAGCTCTCTTATAACTATATTTACGAAAGAAAACCGTCCGGAGCTCTAGTTATCGTCTAACGAAGTTTAACGCCTATTATAGCCCGACCGGTAGCGCGTCGCGTTCCGCGAGTAGTCGAGAGGCTATATCTCTAACCTTACCTAACCGGGGAGGATAATATCGTAAATCTAGGTCGAGTATATATTCGATAATCGTCTTTTCTTCGAGCTCCGTTAACTTCGTAGAGTTTAGCGGAGTATCGCGTCGGGTAGTCGTTCCGTTTATATAGTAGCGTAGTATTATTTATAGTATATCGTAAATCCTAGTAGCGTGTTTCGTACTAAGTTTTAGATCGGATTTTATTATTTATATAATAAGGATTAATTAACTTTCTTTTAAAGGTATCTATATTTCGGGTTATTATATTATTACGCGATAATAGTACGAATCTCAGGGACGAGGGTTTAGGTAGCTACTCACTATAAGTAGCTACTCGCTATACATTTACGTTACTTCTTATTATAGATTACTTAGGGTAACTATTTAATACTTAAGCTAATACTTTTACTATACTACTTTAAATATAAGTAAACCCTATCTCTTAAAATCGTATTCCCGAAGCTCTAACTAATCTATTAGTATAGCCGCTAAGTAAATCCCCGGTATAATCGCCTATCTAGGGAGAAACTCAACGTTAAACTCGGTAAGGCGATTTATTAGTTATTCTGTCGCTATGAGGGGACTACCGGGAATGTTCCGTATCATTCTCGATATAACGGCTCTGTCGTTGAAGCAAGAGACCTATCAGCCGGTACAACAGCACCCCATTGTGGCGAGAGACACGCTTGACCGTAAGCCCCCTTGCCCTCGATCGTGAAAAGCATGCTGACCAAGGCAGACACCTGGCCCGTGTCTGTCGAACGACCGGACCGCGGCTCTTCCTCTGCGACATCCTTCCCGCAAGAAGGCGGAGACCTAGAACCCACCATAGACCGCATTCTTCAAACCTCGGGGGTCGGTGAACACGACGTACTGGACATCGTTCATCTTCACCGCGCCTCCATTGACCTTCCCGACTTCCAGGCCCGGCTGTGCAAGAGGCTGCGAGCCAGGCCCGATGGCCTCCTGGGTCTCTCTGCCTCCCCTCTCCTCCGGCTGGCCTACGCGAACTCGTCACACCTCAACTTGGCCGGGCTCACAGGCCTGACGTTTGAAGCTGTAGCCACATCCATCCGGTCTGACGAGCTCTCCGGGATCAGGGCGTTGAGTCTGGGCATCAAAGACTGCACCGGATCTCTCGAGGCGCTTCTACAAGTCTTGAACGAGATGGACGGTGTCACAGATGCTTTGTTCCTGCCCCATCCTAGTCGATCCGACGACGAGCTCTCCTCGCGCACCTTTGCCGCCATCTGCGACTCTCCCCTTGCGCCACAACTCCTCCGATCCAAGCGCATCAAGGTCACGGGAGCCTTCTCCGCACCGCTCCGGCGTAAGGCCTGGCTCCTCGATGCGCGGGGTGACAGGTTGGTCTCGGAGAGTCTCGTGCTGGCCTGCCCCGTGCAGCATATGTTCGTCCGCCAGCAGCTCACCGACCCTATGACGGGCCCGCAAGGCCGAGAGACCGGCTATGCGCCTTCTCTTCCTGGGTGATAGCATCCTGGGGCCGGAAAGACTTGTCCGCGGCTTTCTCCGGTACTGTACCCGCCTGCACTTGGACCACTTCCTGACTAGCTTTGCCGAGTGTTCTTCACCGGGCCTGGGGCCTAAGGATAAGAACGAGGCGTTTCTAGGTGCTACTATTCACCCCATCCCAGCCGAGAATCTAGCCGTCCCGGAGCGGCACACCATGTCATCCTTTTAGACTGCCGCCGGTGACCCTGAAGCCCTCGGATGTTGGCCCATTTTTACCGGTCTGAACCCTGGCGGCTGGGTCCTCGGCGTCTCGCACGAATGATACGTGGGCCCCGCGACGGTCAACCGCAGAGCCAACCTCTCACGGCGTCGCATTCCCACCGACGCGGCCTTTGGCGTGCCTGTTGTGAGGTATGCCCTTCTTCGCGCAAAACAGTCAGTCGCCTGGCCGTATCTTGAGGTTGGTGATCTCTCTTCCGTAGCCGGAAGGGACAATTTCGAGGTGTTCGGCGACCTGAAGAGCTTTCTGCGCGCGGCCGAACCGGGCGGCGACGGTGGCGTGGGCTGGGTGGACGAGTTGTTGGCCCAGGCGGTGGCGTCGATCCAGGAGAGATGGAATTTGGAGCAGCTGCCCTCAGAGATCGACTACATCATGGCTATGGACGACGACCTGGCCCGCTCCGTCTTTTCCGACTTCTTGGAGGACGCGGCTTACATCAGGGGAAATGTGCGTGCCGCCATGAAAAGCCAATCCGACGGTGAGTCTCATTCTTCTTCGAAACATGTTGCCCGAGCAGAATGCGGACTGCTAAGAAGTATCTTCAGAAAAACGACCCTGGTATCCCAGTCTTCTTGACGAATCAGGGACCACCGATGGAGAGACCAAGTCAAGAGACATGGCCATCTTCAACACACTTCGAGGCTCTGGCGCTCTGTGGCCATTTGCTCTCGGAGCAGACAGGCCGGCGACGCCACCTGAGAGGTTCCCCTGGCTACCGGGTGAGGCTTCATCTGACGAAGACTTGTGAAAAAATGTGGACAGCTCTACCAGCACCACCCACGCTGTTCGAATGATGACGAAGGCCACAGACTACGGCCTCCTTCGTCAGCAGCCTTGCCCGTGGGTAGAGAGTATCTAAGATTGCTCTCAGCAGCTTCATCAAGCCATGTATGGAGTTCGAGCCGTCATTTTGCTTCATTCTTGGATCGTCTAGTTCTTCAAGTAGAGACCCTCGACTGGAGGAGCCACGCCATACCAGTCCAGACCCAGCTTATCCTCTGGATCAGGGTCGGGCATCTGATAGTAACCGTCAAACCTCCACCACTGGCGATCCTTGAAAACGTCCTCCACCGGAAGCACACCCTCAGCTTTCATCTGGTCCCTTACCTGGTCCACCCCACGCCAGACGCGCAGGATGTTCTCGCCGGCGACCTTGGCAAGCTGTTCCTCCGTCGCCCCACGGTCCAGAATGGCCTTCAGCAGGCGCGGGTAGCACTTGACGTCCTCCAGGCCCGGAATCACCGAGGCGATGCCGTCAAAGTCGGAGCCGAGACCAACATAATCCCATCCAATGCGCTCGGCAATGTAGAAGAGATGGTCCAGAACCATGTCCATCTTGGCCTCACTTCGGCGGAGCGTGACGTGCTCGGGAACAAATGTGACCATGATGATGCCGCCGTTGGCGGGCACACGGTCAATGACGTCGTCGGGGACGTTGCGAGCGCAGTCGAATTTGGCCTGGACGTTGGAGTGCGAGAACATGACGGGAGCGCGGGTGAGGTCAAGGACCTGAATAGCACAATCGGCGGTGACGTGAGAAATGTCGATTATCATGCCGATTCTGTTCATTTCGACCACAGCAGCCCTGCCCAGTGACGAGAGACCGCCGTGGACGGGCCCAATCTTGGAAGTTGAGCTGTCGGCAAAGGCATTGTTGGACAAATGTGCCATTGTGCACTGGCGGGTGTTAATCTCGTTCATGCTTCAATGTCTTGAAAAATGTTTCTCACATATCGGACGCCCAGGCGGTAGAAGGCTCTGATGATGCCGATACTGTTCCCAGCCATATGAAGTCTGTTGCAACCAACGACCATTAGAATTTGTTTGAACTGCACCTCATCTTCAACGGTTCTTACCCCTCGATGCCGATGGAACACGCAATTTTTCCCGACTCATAGATCCCCTTGACTTCATCAGGACCACTGACAAGCTGAAATGTCTCTGGATACGACTCGACAAGCCTCAGGGTCAAGTCAATCTGCTCAATGGCGTCGCGCGCCATGTCCGAATACTCGGGCGTGGTGAAGTTCTCGGCCGAGCGCAGACACGGCACGCACACGGACCAAAACTGTCCACCGACGGCACCCTCCCGAAGACGGGGGATGTCCGTCATGCCTCGTTCGAACCCCTTGGCGATGTCGAACTTCGGGTTGTCGTGGATCTTGCCCTTGAAGCAGCATCTGGGCTGCTGAGGAAGGTCATTGTGGCCGTCGATCAGGGGTGTCTTGGCTAGAACTCGCTTGACGCGCTCGTCAATGTCGAGGCTCTGATAAGGGTGGAAAGACATGATGTCGGTTGATTCGGGGCTGCAATCAATTCAACCAAGCTGCAGAATACAATTCCGATCCATCTCAACCGTAGCCTTGCTGTTTTATGATGAATTCCATTTCGGCAGGATGCAAGTCGTACTCGCAGCATCCGTTGCCGGCTCCCCTTATCAGCTCCACCTCCCCCACCGGGGAATGTGGATGCCGTTTGATCCTTCGGCCAACCGATGATCTCCCAGATTGTCCCAAAGTTTGCCGCGGCGAAGGAACCCACGACGATTTCCGCCGATAGAATGTCCCAAGTCTCCTGTCTTTGGCATTTGATAGTGCTCGAGGTTGAAGACGAATCCTCGATAAGTGGGAGATTAGATCGGAGACATGATGTGTTGACCGACATGAGTAAAAGTTCAGACGGATACCCCCAGTCGTCGGCAATTCACAGATTGTCGTTTCTCATGCTCGATCGTTGTCTCTAGGACACTAAGAAAATGGCCATGTCAAGATGAGACAAGATCCATCAACTGTTGGTTGTGAGTGCCAAGTACACGGACGTGTGAGGGTCTGATTACGGCCTCAACCTCCGCTCCGCCGAGGCGAAGGATTCCCGACAGCCCAGCCCCAACATGACGTATTACACACTCAATTTCTTATCTCAACTGCCTAGTTTTCCGAGGTCTTGCCTTCCAAATATCTCGGACTATAAAATCCTTCTTGATAGGAGAGTGTGCTTTCCGTGGCGATGAAGAGCGCTCCCCGCGGAGGGTTGGTTTGATTCGCGTCTTCCCCGCGGAATGCTACCATGTTGCCCCTCTGCTATCGCACGATCTCTTGTCGCACTAACAGCCTCGATCCTCATGTGGATCATCCCTGCCTCAATGGCAGATAAGCACTTGGACATGACGAGCATCGCACGCGGCCATGGCTTCAGAGAGGGTTTTGCGGGTTCATGGGTGTGTATCGAGCTGCCGGGAGGCATGGCTGGAGGAAATCAAGTAGGGCACTCGGCATAAGAAGCCATGGCTTCTCATCATGTCTCACCAACAAGGAGTCGTCCAGGGACCCGTCTCCTCATCTACGTTCATCACTTGATCACAATTATTACCCTGTCTCCGGCTGCACCCCTTTGCTGCCCTTTATGTCCAACCCCAAGAGATCGGAGGAGCCTGAGCGCCCATCCTCGCCAGAGAAGGGCACCATCATCAACACAACGGATGCCGACAACGCTCTCGAGTACCTTCACGCAGCAGAAGTGTCTGGCGTCGACCCCGCCGAAGCAAAGGCTCTCCTCCGCAAACTCGACCTCCGCCTGATACCATTGCTTTGCATCACCTATGCCCTGCAATCCATCGACAGAACGACCCTCAGCTACGCCGCTGTCTTTGGCGTCCGCGAGGACCTGCAGCTCACCGGTCCACAGTTCTCATGGGCCAGTTCCCTCCTATATATCGGCTACCTCGTCTGGGAGTTTCCGACAAACCTTTTCCTCCAGAGACTCCCCATCAACCACTTTATTGCCGGAAATGTCGTCGCTTGGGGCATTGTCCTCATGTGCCACGGCGCCACTCAGAATTTCCCTGGTCTCGCTGTCACGCGGACCCTTCTTGGTGCTTTTGAAGCCGTCATCAACCCGGGCACGATGTTGATGTTCTCCATGTACTACTCGCGCAAGGAGCAGCCTTTCCGCATGGGCATATGGATCGGCTCCGCTGGTTTCGGATACATCTGCGCCGGCATCGCGAGTTTCGGCATTGGCCACATCGCCGGATCTCTCGCCAGCTGGCGTATTCTCTTCATCTTCTGGGGAGCCATCACTGTCGTCTGGGGTCTGGTTTTGCACATCTGGCTGCCCGACTCGCCACTGCGGGCGAAGTTTCTCTCGGAGCGCGAGCGTGCACTCGTCATTGACCGCGTCAAGGACAACGGTACGGGTGTCGAGAACAAGACCTTCAAGTGGCCCCAATTCTGGGAGGCACTGCGCGATCTCAAGACGTGGCTTCTTTTCGTCTTTGCTGTTGCAAGCAACTCGCCCAACGGGGGGCTGACCACGGTGAGTTTATGCTGCAAGCATACTTCAATGTTGCCAATACTGTCGCTGACATCGTCGCGTGCTCCAGTTCCAAGGCCTTGTCATCCGTGGCCTTGGCTTCTCCAAGCTGCAAACCACCCTCATTCAAATGCCCTCAGGTGCTGTTCAACTGATCTTTTGCGTTACTGCATGGTAAGAATCTCTGTTATGTTGGACGCGTTAAGGACTTTTACTGATACTGAAATCGTCCAGCTACTGCGCTTCCCACTTTCCGAATTCCCGAATCCCGACGATGCTCGCTTGCTTGGGCCCCTTCCTGGCCGGAACTCTGGGTCTCTGGCTGATCGATCAGTCCAAGCCGTATGGCCGCCTCTCTTGCCTCTGGATCTCGTTCACATACACTGCCGCATGGACGCTGGCCATGTCGGTAGCCACAGCCAACACAGCTGGTCACACGAAGAAGATCACTACGAACGCCATTGTACTCATTGGCTACTGCGCTGGAAACATTGTTGGGCCCTTCTTCTTCATCAAGGAGCAGGAGCCAAGGTACACATTCGGAATGGGCATGATCCTTGTCTGTGTCGGCATTCAAATCGCAGCTCTTGCTGGGCTTTACGTCCTCCTCTACGTTCGCAACCGGTCCCGGAGGGCTGAGCACATCGACACGCCCCAGAACCGCCAAGCGGGCTACGGGCGCAGTCTCGAGGACGAAACGGATCTTCAGAACAAGTACTTCCGTGTAAGAGAATCTCTGACGCATTATGACAGGAGGGATAACATACTGACGCTTCGCAGTACGTTTACTAGATGTCGACTGGGCATGGAGCAACTAAGAGCTGTCGCGTCTCAGGTCCTCCGTATCGCTGCAACCCCCTATGACTCACAAGCCTGCCTTCTTACAGTGTTTACCCCTCAATAAAGTCCAGAGAAGCTTGCATTTGGTGCTGAAGTGATGTGAAAGCCGTGGGAGCTGCCATCTCAGTACCCCTGGGTGGTCTGGAAAAAATTGTCTGAGCTACCAATCTCCTCCTTAGTACGCATAAAAGATGCTTGTCTCGTCTTCGGAGCTTCGGATCTTCTTGTTCTCGCTCTTGAGCCAGAAGCGCATTCCCCAGGCACCTGCAGCCGTGGCAATGCTGAGTGCGGCGCTGGACGACATGGCCATGACGTATCGCGGCTCGTCGGACGTGGGCCACATGTAAGGGGTCCAGATGAATGACGAGACTGCAATGCAATTGACGATGGCCAAACTGCAAGCCTTTTTTTCCTTGGTCTGGGAGCATGTGTTGGACACCTGGGCACATCAGCGGGTGTTCTCATCATCGGGAGGGGATCACGAACCCATCCAAGAATAATCGAGTTGACGGCGTATGTACCGATCGAAAACACAATCATGGCGACTGTCTTGTCAGCTGTAGTCGTACCACCAGCATGAGGAAGATACCCACAGTATCGAGCGCCTGTGTTCAGAGTTGCGCAGCCAAGGACGAAGCCGAACACGGCAACAGCTTTGGCGATGGTAATGTGCCTAACAATCTTGTGAGTCATATTTGACGGACGCTGCTAGAGGGCCACAAAGCTCACCATGTGCGCTCGTTGAATCGGCCCGAAGACCAGGACCAGGCAATGGAAATGACGCCAGCAATGAGGTATGGCGGGCAAGTGAGGACGAGGGTAATAGTTTGGTCGAAACCAAGGGTCTTGACGGCAGTTGGAAAGCTGCCGATAGATCAAAGTCAGTAACTGTTCAAGCTGTCTTGGGAGGGAACAAGATTATGTCTCGTGAGCTCTCCTTTGATACCACGCGGTCCCCATGTGGACGAAAACTCCTGATACACCCTTGAAGGGGAAAAGGACTCCTAGGTAACTTACAAGTTCTTAAATCCGTTAGCTCCGAGATGGCAATGTTGCATAAAAACAAAGAGCCAAACTTTGGGATCTTTGGCGGCCTCGTAGATACCTGACCATGTCGTCGTCTGGCCGGCATTTGCGACTGTGTCACGCTGCGTCCGCTCATGCGCCAGAGAACGCTCTTCTTCGGTGAGCCATCTGGTGGTCAGGGGCTCATCGGGGAGAATGAAGACTGCACCGATGGCAACAACAAGGGTGACCTAGGCACCAAGGGTTAATGCACTGAGAGAACGGCTCTCAAGAGAAATGCTTACAGCTCCCTGCAGAATGAACAGCCACTGCCACCCTGAGAGTCCCGCCATGCCGTGCATCTTGAAGATACCCAGGGCTATAAGGCCGGCGAAGGCTGTGGCCAGGATGTTGCCGGTATACAGGATGGAGATGCGCGTTGCAAGCTCCTTTCGGGTATAAAAGGTTGCAAGGATGTAGAGAGCGCCCGGGTAGTAGGGAGCCTCGGTAATCCCAAGGGTGAAGCGCGTCATGAGCAGGCCAATGTAGTTCCTGCTGAACGCTGTGAGAAGGCTGATGATGGCCCAGACAGCCATGCACCCGCTCATCCACCGACTAGGACGGACTCGGGTCACCACCATATTGGCGGGGATGCCAACAATGACATAACCAACAAACAATATGGAAACACAGGTCTGGTACTGCGAGCCGACCAGACCAAGGTCCTGCTCGAGAGTGTTCAGGCGGGCGAGGGCGATGGCATTGCGGTCTAGGGTGGGTGAGAATGGAAAAGAAAGGATGAAGGGAGAAACAAGACAACATACCCAGATAATTGAGCCAGTACATGGTCCACAGCAGTGGGAGAATGTACCAATCGAGCTTCCTCACCAGCGCGATCTCGCGTGGGTCAGTCTTCTCATAGGCGCCCGAGTAGTCTCGGACCTGGACAGGCTTGAGCACATCTTCGACTTCGGCGAGGGGCCCTGTCAAAGGCTCCTGCTTGATGTCATCTCGTTTCTCGGGGGTGTTAACGGAGGCCATGATAGCGTGCGGAATGATTGAAGCGAAGAAGCGAAAGGATTTGGGCTGCATGTTTGGGTCGGGGCTTCATATAGACCGCGGGACGCCAACGGGGCATCTTCTGACCCCCCCCGCTCATGTCGTGACCATGCACATCGCACAAACCTCCCCACCCAGAGTGTGACGATCGGTGGCAACGTCAGGGAGGCGGGGGGATCCGGGGTGTTATCGTATGCATAATCACGGTCTCGAAGATGCGAGCTGCCCAAGACCTTGCGATTTCGACGGTTTGGACTCTCAACCGGGAGAATAGGTCGAAGTTCTCGCAAGACACCAGACCTCCTGGTATTTATTGAAGGTGACTGAAACAAGAAGACGGCGAAATCTATGCTCTCTCCTCTCAAGGCAAAATCGCGGACCTTCACCGAGAGCCCCCTCCATACTGCGCCAAGCCAACCGCATGCTTTTCCGTTCCCACTGACTGAGGTGTTGTTGGCGCTAGCCTACACGTCTGCCAGTCAGATCCATCCTTTCCCCGCCTTGGGACGACCCGACCCTTGCTCGCCCACTGGGAAGCATCTTCCTTCTGTATCGCTGCTGCATTAGAAAAAGATCCGCGAGGATTTCCGACTAAATGACCATGCCGTTAAGTCTCCGAATCAGGGAATGACATCAAGGGCACCCTGCTTCTCGTCCTACTAGTGCGGGGAGGCGTCGCGTCAGCGGCAGACACAAGTTCGGTGCGGGTCCACGGCAGATAGCGATGCTCAATCTACCTTACTTTTTAAGCCTATGTTGACGTCGACTGATCTGCCATCGGCCTGTTGGCGACGTCTGCCCAATCTTGGCATGCATGCTTGATTTGGTTCCATTCATGCCACAGCACTTCCCCCAGAGAAACCAGACTTGGTAGAGGAGTCGCAAGATTCAATGTCCAACAAAAACTGCAGCTTGCAAGTTCACTTTGCTCCTACTTGATGGCGAGATATCCAGAACACGATCAAGTCCAGACAACTATCATATTTGACCTGAAACAGTGATTCATCCCTCTTCAGGTCGCTCCTGAGACTCGGGCAACGAGGAGACCGAGGTATTTGCCCCAGAGTCTCGACTCCATACAGGTACTTGGCCGAGACCTGTGACTGAGACTCATTCAAACCGAGCGGCAGTAACCGTTCGTGTCGCAAAGACGTGTGTTTCCGTTGACCCTGCCGCAGTACGACTTGAAGTCGCACCTCGACAAACCGTTGTAGCCGTAGCACTGTCCGCTGGGGCCGTCGCTGAAGATTCCCTCCTTGAGATTGCACTTCCTGCAGTTCTCCTTGCCATTCTGCTTCTGTGTGCACGGCGGGCAGTCGTTGGTAGCTGACTGCAGGTCCGTCCGGGTAAGCGGGTAGTAGTCGTACTTGGACTGGAAGTTGTTGATGTACGACAGGGAGGCGCACTGGCCATTGAACTTGAACCCCCACTTGCGGCCACGGTAGTCGCTGAGGCCGTTCCACTGGATCTCAGTGCCCCCGCCGATGTTGCTGGCTCCGCCGCTGATTCTGGGAGAGATGTCGTGTCAGTGGATTGCGTGAAAACGGCGAGTAGATGCTCACTGGAATAGGTATTCGCCGTTCTGGTAGATCTCATAAATGACCACGTCGCGGTCGACCATGCTCTGAAGGTAGAAGCAGTGGGCTTGAACACATCCAGTTGCGCTTCCGGCACGAGCCTCGAGAACGGCTGCGCCCATGGGTCCGGCAGCCGCGCGCTCAAGGTTGCGAGCGTGTTCGGCAGACGTGGGGTTGTAGCCATCTGCATAAGCAACAACAGCTGCAGCGTTGGCGACACTGGAGCCCAGGAGGGCGAGAGAAGCAAGAATGGATGAGAGCTGCATCGTAGAGGTTGCGCTGAGGGTTGGGACGGACAGACAGGAAATGGATGAGACAAAGCGGAAGCATGTGCTTCTAGACGAGTACTTGACCTGGTCCACGGATGGAGAACGGTATTTATGTTGATAATCACATGTGGTCTCAGTTGTCAAATGTTCTCCCACTCTTCGTGGTCTCACTGAGCCAAGTGGAGATGGGAAAATGGGTTCCCGGCGGACTTGCGCTTGTGGGCTCTTCACGGTGGACTCACGCTCCGAAATACGTGGTCTATGAATAGACTAGAAGCAGTGTAAGATGCACAATGGCCGGTTCTCCACATTGGAATCCCGCTTGACGGTCACCTTCAACGGGAGTTTGACCCGGGGCTTTTGACTCTGTTCTCATTAGCGCGGTGGCATTGCCACGTCCCGTCGCCAGCGGCCCGCAACTCACGGCAGCGGAAAGGCGAACCCCGAGATAGCCGAGATGACACGATCATGGCCTTTGCATTAGGAAGGTGTTGTTGACAACCCTTGTTCGATGTCTTGGTGGGCTCACTTCTCACATGGCCCTGGTTGCGGCGGTCTAATGAGCCGCGAGGCGTCTCTGGAATCACCCACGGGCGCCAGGGTCAAGTGCTGGGTGTTGAGTGCACTGCCAGAGAGAACTTTGAACTACACCATCATCTGAGGACAGAGAACGCATGTAAAGCTTGTATTCAAGAATCCACTAGAAACGAAGCAACTCAACTCCCCGGCCTCTTCGCTGTAATATCGTCCCAGATGTGCAGCGTCGCTTACGAAGAAGCGAACGGCGGGTTGGCATTGCGAAGCAGCATCTCAAAGTACTCCTGGAACCAGGCACCAGCTTCGGGCGCGGGGATGACCGAGGAAGGCGACACACATGACTCGTCGAAGCGCACGGCCGTCTCGTCGCTCGTGCCGTCACCCTCGCCGCCAGGCTTGACCCAGACAATGGCATCCGTAATGTCATTCTGGCCAGTTTCCGTAGTTGGACGCAATCCAAATCCAGCATTATCGATGTTGCACCAATGTCCCCATTCCAAACGAGTGCCGGGCTGGTTGCCACTTCGGCCCTGGTCAGCGATGGCGTGGGCGGGGAAACCGTTCTCCTCGAGGAAGGGCGCGATGGCAGCGTGGAACTTGGACTCGTCCCACTGCGCGTTAGGCTCCGTGTATGCCGGTGGCTCGGTGAGGTTCCAGCCGTTGTAGTTGCTGACGTTGGTCACGATGCCACGGGTAGACTTGGGCGAGCCAGCGTTGCGGTAAAGCTCGCCGTAGAGCTCGGCCGTCAGCGGCAGGTTGCCGTCCCAGCCCAGCCACCCGGCGTGACCGGCGTCGATGTAGAGCCCGACGTTGGCCAGGTCAAAGGCCTCGAGGGCGTACTCAGTCGACTCGCGGTAGGCCGAGGCTGCGTTGGCGCACTTCTCGACGCCAAGGTTGGTTATAAGATTAGCAAGGCCGTCGGGTTCGTAGGCAATGATGATGCGGATGTCGCGGAATTCCTTGACAAGATCGACAATGGGGTCGATGTACTCGTACTTGTACCGGTTCAGGCCGTCCTCATCCAGGTGCAGCTCGCCGGCGGACGCCTTGGCCGAGCAGTCTCTGTCGGGGAAGTTGTACACGACAATGGTGTGGGCGTAGGGAGGGCTGGCACCGGCGTCGTTCTCGGCGCGAATCTCGTGCAGGGTGCTGTTGAGAAGATCGAGCTTGTCAAGCTTGTCGCTGGCTGGAGGTCAGTCGACTGGTCTGGGAGACGTTGTACACGGCAGAAACTCACAGCCACTGGAAGGTCGGAACCTTGGCCAGCTCCTTGGCAGCAGGCACAAGGTCGGCGGGCAGCTGGGGGACAGCGAGGTTCTCAATCTCGTCGACGTAGTAGGGGTCAGGGCGAAGCTGAACGCCGTCAAATGGGCTGTCCTCGTACGAGGCGATGGGCCTGCACTTCTTGGCGAGAGCGCCACCACTGAGAGCGGCGGCGGCAACCACAAACTTCATGACGGACATGGTGGGCGGCGGGAATGTTGTCGTTGATGTCAGGGCTGGGAAGACAGATCGAAAGAGGGAACACCCCGTCAGCGGCGCGGTGAGGCCCTATATACAGGTGCCAAGAGGGATGGCTGACCGTGATTCCGCTGCCGCAACATCGCCCAGGTACGCAGCAGCGAGACCCGGGCAATGGAGCGACGGACAGCGGAGAACCAAGCCGGAAGCTGCGGGAACCCCCGGTCCTACCCCAACACGGCAATGACGATCTCGCTTTCCCAAGGGGTGCATGGCTGTTTTTGCTGGTCACGATGCTTTGCCCGACGTCAACTATATGGCGCCGAGCCACTGGGACGTCGCGCGATGCCCGAATCGGCCGGATCGGCGAGATGAAGGGGAGCGCTCATGGGCGCGGTGTCCTCGGTCGTCGTGGTCCTGCACAATGAGCGCGGATGGTGAGCCTCCGGGATGTCGGGAACAGGTGGCCATGTCGCTGCATTGAGCCGGCGGTCGCACTAGGAGGACATCCCCGGTTGAAGTGCAACCACGTCCCAATCTCCTTGCGACTTGTCAGCGCGTGGCCCAGTGGCAGTCGTGCAGCGCAATTACCGAGATGGCCGCACTGTATCTGTGAGACGAACGGTGCCATGTCAGATTCGATTAAGGTTGTCCATCCAGGGGGGTTCCTTGTCGAGCGACTTGCGGGGAAATGAGGAGCTTCCAGGTGTCGTTTCTGTGCCTGGGCCTGGAAGCTCGTCCCGCGCTGGGCCGTGCCTGGCAAACGCCAAGATGGAGAACTTGCGAGGAGATCCGGATGCACCGTCCAATTGGCCACTGTGCATCGCCATTCCTATTCATCCGTTCAGATTCTCCGCACCGAGGACCGAAACTCCGTGCTGGGGGAGGCGAAGCACTCGGAGGAAGCTTGGCGATGACGCGATCGAGGCCGTCTGATTCAATGCTCCGTGTGCTGTGCATTTGATTCGCTGAAGCTTGTAACCCTACAGAATCAGAATCGGGTGCCCAAGAGTCTGCATGCACGAGGCAAAGTCCCACTGGTCGTCCTGGACGTCTCCCCGGGCCCAGACAATCTCCATCGCGGCGAGCGCCGGTGTGACAGAACAGAAGATGCCCAGCGAGCCCATCTGCGGGAGGAGATCGCGGAATTTGTAGCGCTCGTTTGGCGGAGACAGACAGCCGACGATGAACCAGGGCCAGGCGACGATGCGCGTGCAAGCGGGCGTTGGAAGGGCGTCGAGGAGGGCACGAGCGGCAGCGACGGGGCCTGCGACTTCAGGGCACGAGGGCTGCCAGCCAGAGACGACGACAGACAGGTACGTGAGGGCGCCGTACGCCCAGATCTTTGTGTACGTAGGCATGATGCACTGATTGTCGACAGCAGTGAAGCGGCCGTAGAGGGCCAAGGTGTCGGGCATGGAGACAGGCGACGGGTTGTGGTGGTGGAGCGGGTGCGGACGAGGAACCGTGGAGCAGCAGCCTTCCTCGAGGTTCGCGAGAATGGGACACCGGCCCTCCAGACAGGCGATTCCGTCGGTGAGGGCCTGCTGCAGCACAGCGGCGCGCGAGACGAGCTGTGTCATGGAAAGGGTCCCATTCCGTCTGTTCTCCTTCTTCCAGGCGTCAAGGGCGGCAATCTCACCCACGACGTGGACGACCCACGTTTCCATGCCGAAGAGGTCCTCGAATCGAATGCGGCTCCGGTTGTCGGCGGCCGGATCCCGGGTATGCTCGAGGTCGAGAGCGGTGGCGTGGTAGTCAAGGAGCATCGGGCGACGCTCGGCGGCGGTGGCGGCCAGGGTGTCGATGAGGAAAAGAGAACCTCCAAAAGTCCGCATGGCTGCCTGCTCGGTGCTCCATGGAACGGTACGGTGTGAGGGCATGGCCTTCTCCGGGATGTAGCCGAGCTGCTGGATGCGCAGCTGCCAGAGGGCTGGATTGGGGATTATCTGCTGGAAGAGCGAGATGGCGGCGCTCATGTGAATGCACCACTGGCCCGAGTGGGTGACGGACACATCGAAGACGAGAAGGTGGATGATGCTGTTGAGCACGCGGATACGCTCTTTGAGGTTCTCGCCGGGCCCACGGGTCACAATGACTGTCATGTCGGATTGAAGCTCGCGCAGGGCAAGAGACTGCTGCTCTTGGAGACGCGAACGGGCGCGGTCCTGGCATGGCCCAGAATACCCCTCGGCGGCGCTGATGATGACCGAGGCAAAGTAGGAGCTCAGGCTGAGGCCAGTGTGGTAGACGGCCTTGTTGGCGCGAAGCAGCGAAAGCAGCCAGCCGCGGCCGCCCTCGAGCAGGGAGGGTCGGTAGAAAGGGAAGAGGAAGGGGAACACGTGATCAAAGTAGATCATGACGGTGTTCATCTCATTCTCATCGTTGTCTTGGTCACTCTCCCATGGGTGGCCCGAGCCGTCTGGGTCGGGTGCGGGCACGGGTGCCGGGGCCACGGCGGGGGTTGTGCTTGGGACAGCGGCGGCAGCAGATGCCGTGGCCACGTCGGCGATGGATGTTTTGACTGCGTCGAAGCGGAAGGCGTTCGACGATGAGTCGGGCGGCGTGTCGTGCGATGTGGAGGGGCTGGTGGTGGCGCCGCCGACCCGGGACGAGCCATCGGCCGACGCTGGGCCGGAGATGTCGCCGCTGTCCGAAGCCGAGTCGTCGAATTCGGGCGCCGAGGGGCCCAACTCGAAGTTTTGCAAGTATTTGCGCTCGCGACGGTGGTTGGCCTGGACTTTGACCTGGCGCTTGAGCATGGTGGCCATCTCTTTCTGGCGTGGGCCGCCATCCATCCAAGGGGGCTTTGCGTCACCAAAGTGGCAGGTAATCTCCAGAACGGCGCAGCTCTGGCACACAGGGCGTGCCTCGTCGCACTTCTTGCGGCGGAGGCGACAGGTCCAGCAGCCCTGCGAGCTGCGGATCTTGGCGGAGAGCGCAGAGAACATGGTGATGATGAGGGGCGCAGTGTGGGATTGCTGTCGTCGGATACAGAGGCGCAAGTTCGTCGCAAAGAGAAGGCCTCGCCAGCCTCTCTGTCTGTCTGGTGTGGCGATTGATGATACAGCAGCAAGTGTGATGAGGGTGCAATGTTGATGATGGCGTGAGGCATGAAAAGCAGTGTGGCATCTCGAGTCAGTTGGTGTTTTGGGCTGGATTTGTCATCCCCACTTGACCGTGACGCGGACTGTTCTCACACCGAGACAGTGACTAAGCGAGACCCCGAGCTCTACACCGAAATGCACACCGAGTCCATGCCGAAGTGCAGCTTCACCGAGGTCGAAGTATCTGCCCCGCCGTGCTTGCCTATTCTGGCACGCTCCCGACAAGCACCATCCATGGATGGCGATGGTGCATCACCTTGTACTCGTTGCCAAATTCCCAGAATGTACTTAAATTCCCACCCTCGCCCCTGCTTTGAGGCCCTTTCACTGGCCCTCCAGCATTCAGCACCATCACCGAGAGTGAGTTCACATTGTCGTTCACCCTGTCATGAGACTGACCAAGCTTGACCTCCTAGTCCTCAAACCACACACAACATGCCTGAATCCAAGCCCAACACCAGCGGCTCCAAGTCGCCTGCCGACACCCCGTACGGCACTTGGGACTCTTTCCCGTGGCAGCCTTTCCCCGAATACGCCGGGTCCAAGTCGGTGCTCTACCGCTCAACCGACGGCAAGGTCGTGGCCGGCGCCGCCAAGGAAACGGGGACTGCGACGCTCACATACCCTCGCGATGAATTCTTCTACGTGACAGAGGGCTGGATCAAGCTGGCCATTCACGGAGGAGACACCATCACCCTCAACAAGGGCCAATTCATCTATCTGACCAAGGGAACCACAGTCGACTTCGAGTTTGGGCCGGACTTTGCCAACGTTGCTGTCTTCATAGACGACAAGCCCGTCACGCTGATTTGAAGAGGTGGGAGAGTTGTTCGTCAATCAATGTGTGCTCACACTTTCCAATTGATAGCTGTGCAAGCTTTATGAAAACGCCATCAATCTGGTGATGCCCCAAGGCAGTGCCCGGAGGGCATTGCCCGGAGGGCATTGCCCGGTGATTTTGCCATGACGACATCGTCCTGCTATCAAGCCTGTCTTGGCCCCGCCGGGATGGCGCTTGATGATGTCCAGTCTTGTGGAATTGTGGTTTTTTTTTTTTTCCATTTGTTGTTTGAAGAGGGTCTCCAGACAGTCAACGCCATCGCAAACCATCGTGGCGCTGGGTGAATTCTTACGAAGAGCCAAAGTGTATGGAATATGTCTGTAAGTAACATCTAAGGCCTACTCGCAGACGGCACTTCCCCAACAAATCCCGGCAAACCAGATTCTAGCTGCTCCTGCGTCCACTTGCGGTACTGGTGAAGACCTCCAAAGTAGAACTTGGTACTCGGTTTCCGCCCTTGGACGTTCTCGCCAAAGACCCAGGAGGCGGCCGTCTTAAACAACGACCCTTCAGCGGCCGCATTACACACGTCATTCCAGCTTTCCTCCGCCGCCTCAGATGCCTCGACACTCTTTCCAGTTTTTTCGCCATGCAAGATCAAGTCATGAATAAAGTTGATCTCGCTCTCAATGACAACGGGGAAATTGGCAAAGGCACCCTGCGGGCCAGACACGGGAACATGTTGGGGAAGCCCGCGCAGGCAACGGCACCGTAGGCTGTAGGGCCCGAGGACCAGTGCTCCTTGATCGTCTTGCCACCACGGCCGCGGATGTTGATGCGGAGGTAGCTGCCGTCGATTGCGTCGAAGCCGGTCGCGAAGATGAGCACATCCAGCTTATGAAGCGACCCTTCAGTAGTACGAATGCCCTCTGGCTCGATGCTCTCGATTAGCGTCTCTCGGAGGTCGATAATGTCCACGTTTTCGCGGTTGAAAATCTGGTAGTAGCCGGTGTCGCAGAGTGGCCGGCGTGCGTACAGGTCGACTGGCTTTAGGGCCTTGGCCTTCTTCGGATCCTTGACGATGCCGTTAATTTTATGTCGGATGAAATTGCAGGCCTCCTCGTTGGCTTCGCGGTTGGTTGTGATGTCGCTAAAAGCGCTGAACATGAAGCGGAAGCCGTTGCCCTTGTCCTAGCACTCCTGAAATGCTGCCTGCCGCTCTTCGGGGGTGGCTTCTATGGTCTTTCGGGTCACCTCGGGGACGCTAAAGGCCGTTGACGAGGCCTAGACATCTTGCCAGATCTTGTCGTAGTCGCCGTTGATCTTCTCTCGATATCCCTCGGGAATTTCCTTCTGGCCGCTTGGGACCGAGTACTGCGGGTGGCGCTGGAAAGAGACGAGCTTGCCGACCTTGGACGCGATGGCCGTCATGACTTGGACGCCGGTCGATCCGTTGCCGATGATGCCCACGGTCATTCCCTTAAGACGGATTGAGTCGTGCCACTTGGCCGTGTGGATGCGGTCGCCAGCGAAAGAATCCAGGCCAGGGATGTTGGGGTAGTTGGCCGAGGCAGTTGACAAGGTATCGCGCGATGTACACAATCCCATTGCTGCACTCGACGATCCATCGGTTGGCAGACTCGTCCCAGGTCGTAGTGTGCATCTCCGTGTTGAAGCGCATATGCTGGCGGAGGTTGTGTCGCTTCACCACGTGCTTGAGGTATGCAAGAATCTCAGGTTGGTACACGTAGTGTCGCGACCAGGGGTAAGAGCGCAGGTCTTCAGCATCCCAAGAGTACCGGTACAGGTAGGACTCGGTGTCGCTCATGGCGCCTGGATAGGTGTTCCAATACCATGTACCGCCAACATCGCCAGCCGTGTCGATACATTCGACGTTCAGGCCCGACTTTGTCAGTTGGTACGTCGAGTAGATGCCGGCCACACCTGCCCCGACAACGAGGGCATCGACGTGCTGAGTTTGCGGAATGGACCCCATGACTGGATGGGCCTTTCTGGGGTGGTTGAAGAGGACTTGTTGGTGAAGTGAAAGGTGTTGTCACTAGGCAAGCTGATGGTGAACATCAGCCGTTGGCAAATTCTGGGGGCAACGTCTGATGTATATCTGCTCGCTTTCTCGAGTCCCTCGTCGGGCATGGTGCTCAGATGGCTGTGGTGACAATCACGGCTGCGCCCAAACACCTTCGGGCTTGCGCCGAAAAAGGCAGCTCACGAGGCCTTCCACAACGGGCCCTGGTCGACCATGTCCGGGACCGAGCGTGGCGCCTTGATGCTCAAGCTTGCCGACCTGGCCGAGGCTTCGACAGAAATGTTCGCGTCGATAGACACCTGGAACAACGGCAAGAGGATCTCCTCCGCCCGCGGCGACGTCTCGGAGCTCACTTGCCTGCTGAGGTATTACGCCGGCTACGCTGACAAGATCCATGGAAAGAGTGAGTGAAGTCAACTGCTGCCACGATACACACGTATGTCAGCGCTGTGAAGTTATGCGAGCTGACAGCGGTGTCTCCCAGTTATCACTCCAAACGACGACAAACTCGCCTATACACTGCGCGAGCCTCTGGGTGTGTGCGGTCAGATCATCCCCTGGAACTACCCGCTGGGTATGCTCTCCTGGAAGCTGGCACCGGCCATTGCCGCAGGGAATACTGTCTTGCTTAAACCTGCTGAGCAAACCCCTCTGTCTGCCCTGTACTTCGCCAATCTCGTCAAAGAGGCCGGCTTCCCTCCTGGTATCATCAACATCGTCAACGGTCTTGGACGCGAGGCCGGCGCAGCCATTGCCAGCCACCCACTTGTTAACAAGATCGCATTTACTGGATCGACGGTCACGGGCCGTGAGATCATGCGCCTCGCTTCTGGAACGCTGAAGAATATTACCCTTGAGACCGGGGGTAAATCGCCAGCGATCGTCTTCCGTGACGCCGACATCGGAAACGCTGTGGCCTGGTGCCACTACGGCATTATGGCTAACCAAGGCCAGATATGTACATCGACGAGCCGCATCCTCGTGCAGGATGATGTCTACAACGCCTTCGTCAAGGCATTTGTAGAGCGTTTCAAGACGGTCTCAAAGGTCGGAGACCCCTACACCGACGGTACCTTTCAGGGCCCCCAAGTCTCCCGAGCGCAGTACGACAGGGTCCTTTCCTACATCGAGAAGGGCAAGTCCGAGGGCGCATCAGTCACCCTCGGTGGAAAGCCATTCAAAGGCCCGCAGGGCAAAGGCTTCTACATCGAGCCTACAGTCTTCACCGGCGTTACCGACAAGATGACCATCTGGAATGAGGAGATCTTCGGACCTTGCGTTGTCATCAGCCCATTTTCGAGCGATGAGGAAGCCATCAAGAGAGCCAACAACTCCATGTACGGCTTGGGGGCCGCTCTGTTCACTGAGAACATCACAAAAGCCCATAGGCTGACCAAAAAAATCCAGGCTGGAAGTAGGTTCAGTCCAAACGCTGTCTTTCCTCCGTGCATTTCAAGCTGACACTTTCAGTGGTTTGGATCAACAGCAGTAACGACTCCGACTTCCGAATTCCCTTTGGTGGCTTGAAGCAATCGGGCATTGGAAGCGAATTGGGAGAGGAGGGGTTGTCGGCCTACACTGTTGTGAAGGCTGTCCACGTCAACCTGGGGGAGCAGGCCGTAAAGTCTGCTGGATCTCTTGTTTCCGTATACCGATGAATTTCACGCGCATGTTGAACCGTCCCTAGAATTTAGAACACCTTGAAATCATCGTCTCCACAACTGCATCGTCGACACGCTGTCCTCTTGTGCATCTCTTGACTGGCGGTGAATCTACGTACAAACCAACTAGTCTTCTCGCGTATCACCCGTGCAGATAGAACAGATACTCTCATATCGGTGTTTCTCCATGACTAAATGTACAGCTCCATCCGTTGCGGTAATCGCCTACAGCTTGCTTTCGAAAGGTAGCTCGTCCAGGTAAGCTTGTGTCAGGCGCACAACCTCACGCGCCAGACCAAAGCTGTAGACATAGCCGCCCGCGTTTTGGCCGTAGGCATGCACAACCCACTGCCCATCCACAATCTCTCTCTCGCACCTGACAGAACCGACCTTGTCGTCCATGGTGGCGTAGATGCCAACGTGGTCGTAGATTATGTCAAAGTCCTTGGGGTCTGGCGACGGGAAAACTTTTGGCTGGTTCAAGTGCGCATTCTTGCAAATCTATGGGAGCTCTAGTTAGTTCTCACTGTTTCCGTAGGCTAGGGATCACATCTTACCCTGGTTCTGGACTCTTCCGAAATTGTCAGGTCGAGATCGTTGCTCGTCAAGGCCCCGCCGACGTAGACGGTGCCGTCCATCCTGGAGAAGGCGGTGGAATAATATCCCATTTCGCCGCGGCGGATGAAGAGGCGATCGTAACCTGGGGGTGCCTTGGCGACGACGGTCTGCAGCCTCCATGGAACCAGATTCGCCTCCATGACATCCGTCAGCTTCTGGGCACCGATGCCCGCCGCGTTGATGAGTACGTCGTGGCCCATCCCCTTCAAAGTTCCCAGCGAAGCGACTTTCGTGCGTCGGAACTTGATGCCTCGCGCCAGCAGGCGCTGGTACATCCAGTCGAGAAATTTCGTGGGGGTGATGACAACCGTTTTGTATGTCATGCCGTACAGAGCCTTTGGCGGAAGGTCGCTCTTGTCTATGAACTTGAAGTCTGGAACCTTGCCAGCGTACCACACGTCGTCCTTGCTGCCGCGATCCATGATCTCGGTCATTTGGATCTGTCGAACGCTCGACTCTGGGTTCGTCTCGGCGAGTCGGAGGAGGCCTCGCAGGCCTTGGAGCTGCATCTACTGCGCCTCTGGCCGAGAGTTGTGCACGCCTACCCAGATAGCGCCGGCGTACGGGCTTGCCCACTCTTTGGTGTGGTAGTCGCCAGGAAGATATTCTGCGACAATCGTGATGTCGTAGTCTCGTGGCAGCGTGGCGGCGGCCATCATGCCTGTGACGCTGGGGGTTCGTAGTGTTAGCGCTGTGCCCCGGTGCACTTCACTGACACACGTTGCCTTTGACTTACCCAGCCCCAAGGATGGTGACCTTGACCATTTTGGATGTTTGTGTGTGGTGAAGGTAGCTGCGAGAGTGTGTTGTAGGTCAGCAGATTGTGTTGAAGAGCGAGGTATGGACAGTTTAGAAGATCATAATGGCGATGGATTTCAGTCCTCGGCTTTTGTGCTAGCTCCCTAGGCTGGTGTCAGTGGACCTTAGCATGCCGAGCTTCCAGACGAGGTATTCCCAGAGCGATAGCAGAAGCGTCAAAGAACCTTACTGGATTTGGACAGCACGCGAGGTGGGGGAGGGGCCCCTACAGTCATGGGTGTTGCCCCTGGCCCGTCCCCTCCACCTGTGGCATGCCCGCCCCGAAGGCTGGGTCGGGTCCTTCGGGGGCGAAGCCACCCCCATCTAGCCTGACAAAGGAGGGCTTTGCATCCCGCTTCGAGTGTGTCACTCGCAATGGCAATTAGTGAATGATTTCTTCCACGGGTCTTGATTTATTCACTGGTACAGCTACCAGTGCCAGGCCAGAACTCAAGCTCTCTACAAGTTTGCTTTGGGGAAATTCTTGGTGTGGATTTCCTCGACCAAGTTGCGAGGATCAATCAATCTTTCCACTGATTCCTCAAATAACGACGGAATCCCCGTATCTTTGAAAGCAATCCCGCTCATGACCATGTCAGCCACGCCTTTACTGCAAAGTAGGACCTGTGGCATGCCGTGGCCCGTGAATCCTGCCATGATAAACACGCCTGATCGTCCCGGAACCGGACCCAGACGAGGAAGGCGGTCGGCAGAGTATCCCATGACTGTGTGATACGATGGTCAGTTTTGTCTGGTTCCAAAAACTGCATTATGGTCGGAAACCTACTGCCGCTCCAGGTGTCTACCACATAAGCACCACTGTTTTCCCAGCCATGGAAGTGGCGCTGCATGTAACCTTCAAAATACGTGCGTGTCGATGCAATGATCCCGCTGTCGTCCACGTTGCCATACCACGACTGCTTGTCGTGCAAGTAGGCGCTTCTGGCGCCGCCCACGATGATGCTTCCATCCGGCCGGGGGATCAGATAGTCAAAGTCCCAATTAGAAAATCGGAGCGTATATGTGTTGGGCAGGAACGGCGCCGGCCCCGGTGTCTTGATGTGTGCCACGGCGCCGCGGTATGGGATGATCTTGTTCTTGTACTCCGGTAAGAGCGCCGCGGTGTATGCATTTGTCGCAACGATGACTTTCTTGGCCCGTATAGTGCCGCGAGGCGTTTCAATCGCCCAAGACCCGTCACCTGCTTCGGTCATTGAGGTGGCCGGCGTGTGAGTCTGGAGGTTGACGCCGCGCATGACGGCGTCACTGAAGAGGGCGTGGATGAGCTTGTACGGCCAGAGGTGGCCTGCCGTAAAGCTCATCATGCCTTTGGCGCCTTTGACTCCAGAAAGTCGCTCAGCATGGTCCTCTGAGCCGCAGTACGTGTTCTTCGAAGCCTCCACGCCGGCATTTGCCAGTTCCGTGAGCCGTGTCTTGAGTCTCCTGTGTATGGCAGTGGACATGTCCACGTCGATGGCGCGGGTCAGGACAAAGTCGCAATCAATCTTCTTGCGCCGGATGAGGTCGGTGACCGCATGGACGTTGGCAGCCTCAAAGTTGGCGACCTCGGCGGCAGCCTTGAGGCCATAGCGTTCGGCGAGAACAGAGATGAACGAGTACGAGTCGGGCTTGAGATGGCCACCTGCGGAGGACTGGTCGTCAGGATGTTCCTCTCACACAGCTGCGATTGCTTTGAGGTGCACGTACCATTTCGCCCAGTTGCACCTGAGCAGAGCTGACGGGCCTCCAGCACCACGATGGAAGGTTTTGACTCCGTGAAGGTCGGGTGGTCGATCAAGTGGGTGGCGGACGCTGCACCGGCGAACCCGCCACCAATGATGACAATGTCTGCTTCCGCGGGCAGGTTTTCAGTCGTCCTATGGTCGTTAAGATTGCCAGGAGACTCCCGCCAGAAAGAGCCCATTCCATGGGGGTGAGGAACTGGAGGTGAGGCCATGATCACTGAGACGATGAAATTGTGATGAATACAGCGTCGATTGAAAACTATGAGTAAATGACACTCCTCCAGAGATCCCCAGCAGCCGAGCCCCCGATAATCATACCGAGCAGTCCTCGGTCCGCGCGCAAACAGCCGGGCCGTAGCTGCTGACCAAACGGATTTGGTGATTCAGGGGGGCCCGGCCAGTGTGCTCTAGGGGGCTCACTCCTGAACACTGTGAGCCCCGCCTCCCATTCTCGGCGAAATAACGAGCAAGCCTCAGTGATGATCCCGGAGGTTGGGGTCCAGGCCGCCAAGACCCAGAATGTTCGCCAGCTTGGCCACAATGAGATCGGGGCGGCTGGTAGGCGGACCGTAGGCCATGCGCTCGTGATCGTACTCGATGCGGTAAAAGTCGGCAAGGTGATGCAGCATGGCTATCTGCCTGTGCGTCGTCGGGCGTCTTAGATTGTAGAACTCGGTGGCGCTGCGAGGGTAAAGGCTCCCTTCGGGAGGGGCAATGACACCGTCGCGGAAAACGACGACTTCCGCGATTCGTACATCGGGGTCGTCCAGGTCGACGTTGTACTTGTATGCTCTGTTGGCCAGGAAACACGCCTGCTCGGCCGCCGACTGAACATTGTCCACCTGCGTCTCAAGTTCTTGGATTCGAGTCGTCAAGGCCAACAGCCTGTCATCGACATTAGCCGTGCCGGGCGGTCTACTGTCCGATCTGACAGCCTGCATTGTGGTGGAGGACGTGGCGGACGTTGGCTGGGGTAAGGGAAGGAGGAGAAGGGACAGGGGCTGGTTGTATCAGCGACCTGCCGTTGAGGAGACTCGGATAAGGAAGGGGACAATTCCTCATTCCAATTCTGAGGCAAAGGTGTATTTTGTAACCCGCAAGAAGAGACGTGTCGCTGTGTGTCCGGCCCGACAAAATACCCTTCAACACTGTTTCCCCCAGATTGCTGAGGTTCCTGGAGTCAGACAGCTCCAGGGCGCGATGAATTGCTTGTGTGAATACTGATAATGACAATCTCGAAGGGGGACACTGGACTCTGGCAAGGCCCCTTGTTCCGTTAGCAGGGGGGCACCGCTGGGTGCCCAATTCTTCGGGCCGTCAGTGTATCCAACCCTGCTCAACGGGCCGTACTAACAGAGCGACCCGGCTCTTGAAGTACTGATATCGAGTCTCCAGCCCGGCCCTGGAACAGCACTAACATGCTCTGCCTGGGTCAAGGTACACACTACTCCATGGCCACAGCCAGTACCTTGTGGCTCACCTCCATGTCGGACCGCACCACCTCTCTTTCAATCTTTGCCCTCGCATCTCAAGGCAGACTCGACCACTTCTTGACCTTACACCTCGGGCTGCATCCGCGCCTCGAGTATTCACCGCCATGCTCAATTCGCTCGCCATGGCGCCTCTCCCGCGAGACAAGGCTCTTTCCGCCGCTGCGCCGCCCAGGCTGGCAGCTGGTTAAAGGGAGGGTCCCCAGATTTCTGTCGTCAATCTGCTCTTGACCGGGCATTCGAAATGGGACCTTTCGAAAACCATGGCCATTGGAGACGGCGTCAGTCGCATCGAGCCCGCGGTCGAAACTGTTGAGCTGGGTGATCTGCCAACGTCCGGCCCGATGGACATTAACTCCTCCGCAGCCCGGCGTACGTCGACATTCGTTGCTGCGACCGCTCCGCCTTCATACAGAAGCGGCCGCCAGGCGACACTTCCCCCCTACCGCGCGGAGACGCCCTCACCGCCGCCGCCCACGCCTCCCCTGGCACCCATTGTCACACCTCCCCTGGCACTGACAATGACGCCCTCCCCGCCATCCACGCACCCCCGGTGGACTACCCGCATGTATCTTGCCCTTCTCCTCATCTTCTCGGTTCAAGTCCTCGCCGTCGTTCTCTGTACGGACGGCAGCAAGAAGCTCACCCGCAGCCCGGGCAGCGCCGCACGCAGCCCCGGCCTCGCCGTCGTCCTGGCCGCCACCGTCGTCGAGATGGCTGGCGTTTGGATACTGGCTCCCATTGCGCACCGCATCGCCAACGGGGCCGTCCTCGCCATGGTCTACGCCTCATCGGCCGCCGAGCTCGTGGCGACCAGCGGCTTCCTCTTCCACTGCGTCACCCGCGATAGGCGAGCCGACCTGTGCCAGGATGCATTTGCGAGGAGCAAACACACCTGTAACGAGGGTCTCGCCATGGCCGTGGGCGTCGGATGCCTGCGCATCATTGTCGCCGCACCCTGCTGCATTGCAATCTTGGTGCCCTATGCGCGCCGCTGGTGGCCGGGGCGGCCGGACGGGAATGTTCCCGTCGAGAGCCGGGACGCCGGCGGCCGGCGGACAGCGGCCGCATCGTGACCCGGCCGGCCCGACCAGCTTCAGGTTCAAGGAACATCCAAGTCGACGCTGCATGTTCTCACAGTTGCGGCAGGCCAGCCCAATCGGATGGGACTACGATATACGCTTAGCTGGCACATATCAAGGATTCAGAGAACAAGCCAGTCGACACTGCAGGTTCCCACCAGAGCAGCCCAGCCCAATCGAACAACGAGCAACCTGGCTTCAGGGATTCACAGAAGAAGCACGTCGACACTGCATGCCCACACTGCAGCAGTCCGATCCAATCGGACAACTTATGCCTGAAGCTTTAGGGATTCTCAGAAGAAGCAAGTCGATACTGCATATTCACACTGCAGCAGGCCCCATGTCAACCCTGCAACATCCACCTAGCGACATGGCCAAGACATGTGCCCAGTATGACGAGCTTCATGGCAAGTTGTTGCTGCATGTACACACTGCAGAAGGCTCCATAGTCCTCCTGCAGTATGCGCCTGGCAACATGGCAAGGACACCTGTCCGGCCCGATGAGCTTCATGGACTCACACCCAAGTCAACGATACATGATCACTCTGCAGAAGAACCTATCGGACGGCCCTGTGGTTTGCCTTCGATAGAGAGACACACCTTGCCGGCCCGTCAACCTTCAGGGATTCTACAGCGGCCAAGACACTGCATGCTCCCACTGCGGCAGGGGACACTGCACATGTACGCCTTGCCCGACTTAATCCAGTCCCAACCTCCTCCAACCGGCCCGCCAGCAACGGCGTAGGTACACCAACGGACCCTGCGATGTGGGATGCAGGTTTTCCCCACCAGCCATGGCGTTCACACGCACCGGAACACATCCATGCCCCCCAGCGACCGACGGGTCGCCCAACCCCCTGCAAGACCGAGAGAGGGGGATGGGCAAGATTAGCAGCTCAAGAAAGATCCATGGCGTCTGGCCTGTCCCATGATGACATGCCGGTGGTCATCTGCATCTCGAACTATCAGTGTTTGAGTTGTACGTGTTGCAGCTTCCCCCGCGCCGCAGAGACAAATCTGATAACTCGAATGCATGTAAGTAGATGCTACCCATAATCAATTTTGTTTCCTATGACCGTTAACCCATTACCGCGTGATTATAATGAACAAATTGAACCCGTCTTCCGGCAGCCAGCATAGTCTGTCTCTTCTGCGCCTCCAACAAACCCAGATCCCACCAGCCCTCGACCATCTTCCTGATCGTCTTTCGCCGGGATTTGGTCCGTCCAAGCCCGGAGACACCTTCTTCGGGTACAAGCACCGGCGACTTAGCAGCCGGTCCGAGGCCCGGAGACTCGGGCATCGGCGGCATAGGCGGCATTACTGCCACCGGCACCGCCCGCTCGTCTACAAAACCATTAACCCCGTCGTCCACTACCAGCACCGACCTGGTGCGTACGCTTGCCGTGGCTCGCGGCGGCGGGATCCATAGCGAGCCCGGTGCTCCTCTGCGCATCGACTCGTCGTCAGAGGAGTCGCTCGAGTCCCACCGCTTCTCCCGCGCACCCTTCATGGCCGACGTACCGAGGCTTCGCGCCCCAGCCGTCTCAACCACCGCGCCGCCACGGCCGCACCTTCATTGTCCCTCGCAGTCTTTGGGGGCGGCCATCTTCTGGCGACGCCAGAGACAGATGCTGGCGACTCCAGAAAGGGCGAAGAGCACGCACAGCGCAATGGACAAGCCCCAGACAGCCTTTGTAGCGTAGCAGCTCTTCTGCGCGGCGCCAACCCAGACATAATAGTTGACGCGGCCATCGGCACCTGTTGCTTCGACGATGTTCTTGCCGATGCTTGCAATAAAAGACGCGTTGCTGCCGCCACCGGCGGACAAGTCCTTGCATGACAGAAAA
The DNA here is from genome assembly GCA_020726575.1 of Plectosphaerella plurivora. Classification (NCBI taxonomy): domain Eukaryota; kingdom Fungi; phylum Ascomycota; class Sordariomycetes; order Glomerellales; family Plectosphaerellaceae; genus Plectosphaerella; species Plectosphaerella plurivora. Next base: position 28,360 of record JAGSXJ010000031.1, read on the forward strand.
GACAGCGGCTTCCCGAGGGTCACGGCGACGACGATGACGGCCACCATGAGCCCGATATCGGTTGCGGAAGCGATGAGCATGGGGAGCATCGAGTCCCAGTAGAGGATGTATGAGATGATCACATAGAGAGTGGCGAGACAAGCCTGGGGACGGTGTTAGCATGATTGAGGTAAGAGAGGAAGAGGGGTTAATACTGACCACAACCAGAGTCCCGATCAGGACATCCGGGGGACGAGAGTCGGCGGCAACCATCTCGGCGACAAAGTCACCGGTCATGCCAACAATGGCAACGAGCGAGATGAGCTGCATGGCACGCATGGCGGTAAAGGTGTGCCCGAGGGCTCCCAGCTGCGGCATAGCACCCATCCTGACTTGGCGTGTGTACGAGGTGCTCGCGGATCGACGCTCTTCTTCGATCGAGAGCTCTTTCTCAAGAGCTTCGGGAGACACAAGCAAAGTAAGCTTGGGGCGAAGCTTGTGGTGGTGAAGCGCTGTCCTGAGAGGGAAGCGTGGCGCCGGGCCTGGAAGTTGCGGGGAGGTGTCGAGGGGGTGAATTTTGACGGAGCAGGGTCTTCGAGCCACTGGAGGCTCGAGGAGAAAACAAGAAGGGAGACGAAAGAGGGAAAGGGGACCTTCGTCGAGAAGGCCGGGAAGAAGGAATTGCGATAGAGATTGTGATGACGTTTGCTCGAAAAGATGGGAGGAAACACCGAAGAAAAAGCCGGACCCTGAGACCAAGGAAAGACAAATGAGAGATGACAAAGGAGGAAGAAAGAGATGGAATGTTCAAGTGTTCTGCAGAGCGAGGGACTAGAGTTGCGATGAAGCCGGCGACAGCTCTCCCTCTTATAGAAGGGGGACAACCGCGTGGATGAGCAGAGCCGCTGGTCGAGGCCCTGTTCCATGAGCAAGCCGCCGCTCTGGTCCATGAGTCCAAGGCCGAGTCCAGGGCCGCAGAACTCGGTCCTTGGCGAGATCCAAAATCAGCAACACGCAGCTCTCTCGGGGACTGCCATGGCAAAAGTGAAGACCCTCGTCGTAGCCTACCGATGGGGCTCCGCAGCTCGACGCCTCCGTTTCACGTAGAACAGGTAACATGCTCCTCGCCGAAGGAACAATAACAGTGCCTAGCGGTTATCTTGCGTGAACCGTGACTTGGCCAGGCCATCGTGGTGTGTGAGCCGTTCATCTCGTTCGTCCAGGCAGCCAATCGGCCGGCGGCACAGGGGTTGTGGTCGATGGTGGGGCCAGCCAATTCCTCGTCTTGAGACGGGCGCTTAGAGCGATGACAGCGACGGGTCACCACTGTCCGCTTGGCAGAGTGAGAATGGGTCCTGTTAAACGCGCTGCCGATCGGGTCAAAGGTCGCGGCTGTTACATGTGGCCAGGCCTGGCAGGGGCCTGGGTAAAAGTGAGTGGCCGAATGCGCGCTTCACTTGCCGCGACGACGACACCGGGGAGGGCATCCGGTCAGACGCGGCATGCTCATACGCGGCCACACGGTCGAACGATTGACGGCCTCGACCAGGGCAGTGCAGCAGTGTAGGCTCCTCCAATTTGGCCCGCATGGCCCCGATCCCTCGGCATGCGTCAAGAAAGAGCCGGGCGAGTGTGGCAGTTCCTCCAGACAAGATCGAGATAACAGTCTTTTTTGCGCGCCGTAACGCCCATCTACTCGACTCCTATCAGCGCGAAACATGACAACAACAGCCCCACCTAGACAAGCAGTCTCTCCCCAAGACTACACCATCTGCTTCCACCACCAAATTACGTGTATGCGCAGCCGTCACTTCATCCAAGCAGGTCACCCATGGCGCCTCCACTAGGCTTCGGTGCAGCGCTGCCGCCAGCCGGCGCGGTGGCGGGTGCGCCCCAAATACCGGCACTGCTTTTCTCCTTGGCGAGCTGACCCATGGCCGGCCCAGCTCCCGTAGGCATGCCCTTCTTCAGGCCACCACTGGCCTGGTTCCAGAGCGCACCGAAAGCATCACCTCCAGCGGCGGCAGGCTTGGCCGCAGGTGCCGAGGCACGACCCATACCGCCGACTACCGCCTGCGGCTGCTGCTGCTTCTGCTGCTGTTGCTGGGCAATCGGGGCCTGGACAGAGCCAAAGTAGTTAGGTCCTGAAGGCTGGTAGCTCAGGACCTGGGCAGGAGGAGAGGTGATGGCGGGCGTGCTAAAGGCCGAGTAGTTGGGGCCTGTAGACGGAGCAGGGGAAGAGATGTTGACGATGTTGTTGAGACTGGCCTGCTGCTGCGGCGCAACGGGCTTAGGCATGGCGAAGGTCGCCGTCGATGGGGCTGTGTGTGTGACAGGCGGTGCTGAGGGCTGGCCTGTCTGCGGAGCCGACTGGAAATCGTCAAACTCGTCGTCGTCATCCACGACATTGGTGTTGCCAGCGGCCGGGGCCGGTGCTAGGCTGGCAAGACCCGAAGGCGCAGCCGCCGTAGAGGAGGATGCCGGTTCATCAAAGGAGAAGAGGTCGACTTCGGGCTCCTTCTTCTTGACCGGCTGCGCCTTGGGAGGCGCGGACCTTTCAACTCGCTTCGAGCGTGCCGCCGCAGAGTTGCTGCTGCTTGCCGCTGGCCTCTCGTCATCGCCCTCGTCGTATGCCTCGAACTTGTCGGCCCCGCGGGACCCGCCTGTAGAATCCCGCCAATCATCCGACTGACCGCCGAAGCCGCCTCCGTCGCCGTATACGCCGCCTGAGAAGCCTCCGTAGTTGGCATCGGCACCGCCCGTCTCGCTCCCGAAGCCGCCGTATCTGCTGCCGCTTCCGCTGCCGCCGCCACTTGAGAAGCCGCCGCCGAAGGATGAGCCACCCTCGACACCGGTGTACTTGTTACGACTGGCCCGTGCCTTCTTGCGTTCGGATCGGATGCGTTCGACGTCGCCCAGAAGCTCCGTCAGCTCCTTGGCCCTGTTGCGGACGTTGATGCCCTGGTCCTTGCCGTTCTGGTCGATGAAGTGGAACTGACGCAGCATTTTGAGAAGTGTAATGTGACCGCGGGCGTCGTCAATGACCCTTTCGGAACCGTGCTTGATCAGGAACTCGAGCAGCTGCAGCGCCTTGTAGATCTGTCGCCATTCCTCGGCGGCTTTTTCGGTGAATCGGCGGTAAATCATGGGCATGATCTCGTTGAGGGTCGCGCTGTGGACGTCAGCCTAGTCAAGACCGAAGAATCGAGCTCCGTACTAGTTGAATGTACCATTGGCAATCTCCTGCATCGTGCTCGAGGATGCGCCCCATGGCTCGTTGTTAGTGGCCTCGCGGACCTGCAACCTTGTCAGCGCCCATCGTGATCAGCTGCGAGGCAGGAGTGAAGCCACCAACCTTTGCCTCCATCTCGGTATAGTTCATCACCGCTGCAAAGTCGTCAGTCTCTGTCCACTCGGAAAACGACAGGCCAGGTCCCTACCATTCTGGACTTTCCTGACACCAGCCTTGACGTCGTACAACGTCATGTTGCTGACGGTGTCCTTGAGGTTGTTCCAATCCATGACGGGCGATTGTGTCGAGGTACGATAGGGGATATTTGTGCAAGCAGGCGGAGCGTTGTCCAAAGGCAAGACGTCGCCGTGGTTGTCGGGGGTCGAGGGTTCGTCGCGGCGTTCAACTGCTTGGTGGACACCTTGCCGGGACCTTGGGCACAATGTGATTCAAGGCTCGAGCGTCACTGCGCTCACGTGATTTTTGGTTAGTCAGCGATGGAGGACGCAAGCGTCAACACCACCTGGGCAGTCTCAGGTTGTCCAGGAGGGCAATTACAGAGAACGATGCACGAGTGACGTTTCTATTGTTTGTTTGTTTGTCTTTACGTCGGTCGGTAATTGAAATGATGGTTGGTGCAAATCACGGTTAATGGAAAAGCCCAGTCTCGATCAATCCTCAAGCCGCTCAGCCATCGAGGAAAATCTACAGAAAAGAAGTCCGGGCATCATGAGGCATCTACCCAAAGGTGTACCAACTTGAACACCCGTCAGATTAAATCGGGACACAGGCCAAAATGAAAGCTTGAGTACCAGATTGTGGCTGAGGTGTTATCATATGCGTGTTCTATGTGGAATTTATCGTCGTTCTCCCGCTATGAGGACACAGCCGATGATCATACAGCACCCTCCAACCATGACGAACACTCCTCCAGGATCACTACATTCCCTAACCATGTCAATCGAAAACGGTATCAGATTGCTCCAATAGACCACACCTCATACCATGTCTCCATGACCACTCTGTCGTACCCTCAGCACATCGCGCAACCTCAGGCTCCAGTGTCAATGTGCAACCTCCGCTGGGTGGTCCGTGCTCCGCGTCTGATGAGACCGTGATCTCCGGCCAGACTTTTCTTCTCGACACATCATCGTCAATCACGAGCCATCCACGCCTCACACGCTTTCTTGTACAACATCCGTCCTCTTCTCACCGCTGTGTTACTACCCTTCTGGTGAGTTGTTTAGTCTCCTGCTGTAACAGTTCCCCCTCCCCCACGACCTCCTTTCCCCGTCCGTCTCTGACGTCCGCCGATGCACCCGAGTGGGGGAAGCACTGGTTGGGAGCCGTCCTCAGCCCTCATCATCCCCCTCCAATGGCCACCCACCCATGCGGCTCGGCCATCCTGACATGCGTCTCGCTTCCGTTCGTTGAGCTTCTCCTCACCCCTCGTGGGCTCGCGGGGGTTGAGAGAGCTGTTCTTTGAACGCTGCCGCCCCAATTGGCTGCACGGCACAACAATCACCCAAGCACGGCTTTGCTGTTGTCCTTCTCCGGCTATCCCTCGGGAAAGGGGGGGGCAGACAGCTGAGCTCTGGGGTGAGCAGCTGGGTTGTATCCACTTTTGCATCGAGTGGACCGGCAAAGCTGCTGCGGTGCCGCCGCCGGCCGGTGAAGTCATTGGCCTGCGAACGGCGGGCAATTGGCGGGAAGCCCGAGAGGGGGGAGGCGAGGTTGCGACATCATCATCATCACGGGCTGTGCCAATTGCACTTGGCATGGATTCCTCTGGTGCCCATCATCCTCCATCAGACCAGGTCGACGGGTGCTGAGAGCTGCAACTCACCCCTGCCGAAACGTGTCAAGCAGAGCTCCAAGGGGCCAAGTACCTCAGTTGCTGAGGCGACTTGCCTTGTCTGACTTCACGTGACCTCGAGAGACCCACAGATTTCGCCTCGCCCCCGCTCGCCTCGCCGCCTGATTCGCGCATGCCGGTCCTTCCCGGCGGGGAACTGGAGCTTCAGGCGCTAAGCTAACAATTTACCCCTCCAGAAAGCAAGCAAAGCAAGCACGAGCTACGTACCTTCCGCGCCTGCGCCCTCGCCCCGAAAAAATGAGACCTGCCGCCGTCCTCCGACCCCTCCTACCCCGCCATATCTTCTCCTGCTCTTCCGTTTCACCCTCGCCCTTTTCTCGACCTTCCTCCGCCTTCAAGCCTCTCCGCGCATCTCCCTTCCAGTCCAACACCAAGCTTCCCACCCGCTTCTTCGCCTCATCCGCCAACATGTCTGGTCCCCAGGTGTAAGCTTCATCCCCTCCCTTCCCATTGCGAGCCTTCTTCTGACTTTGTCGTTCCAGTTACTTCGACATCGAGTGGGAGGGTCCCAAGTACGACCCTGCCACCGAGAAGGCCACCGGTCCCGCCGAGGGTAAGCATCCCCCCTCCTTCCTCCGTCCATCAAAACATCACACGCTGTACGCCTCCATCATCCAAGTGATGGAGGAAGCGAACATCCATTGAACCAATCTCAATGCTAACCTCCTTCTAGCCCAGAGCGGCCGCATCACCTTCAACCTCTTCTACGATGTTGTCCCCAAGACCGCTGAGAACTTCCGCGCCCTCTGCACCGGCGAGAAGGGCTTCGGCTACCAGGGCTCGTCCTTCCACCGCATCATCCCCGAGTTCATGCTCCAGGGCGGTGACTTCACCCGTGGCAACGTACGTCATCGGCCCGTGCTTTCCTCTCCCAAAGTTCCCTTGCTGACCGCTTCCAGGGCACTGGTGGCAAGTCCATCTACGGCGAGAAGTTCGCCGACGAGAACTTCCAGCTGAAGCACGAGAAGCCTGGTCTGCTGTCCATGGCCAACGCCGGCCCCAACACGTAAGCCCACCATGCCTTCCAAGCCCGGCCCATCTGTCTCGCTAACCCCGCTCGCAGCAACGGCTCGCAGTTCTTCGTCACCACCGTCGTCACCTCGTGGCTCAACGGCCGCCACGTCGTCTTCGGCGAGGTTGCCGATGCCGCCTCGCTGAACATCGTCAAGGCCCTCGAGGCCACTGGCTCCCAGACCGGTGCCGTCCGCTACGGCAAGCGCCCCACCATCGTCAAGAGCGGTGCTCTGTAAATGCTCCTTCCAACGTCTATCATCAGAACGGAAAGGGGTCTGTACTCTTGGCATCTTGCGGTCGGAAAAGTTCTCCTGACGAGAGGAACGGAGGTCCACGAAAAAGGAAGGCCGTGCCCAGCCTTGACAATGGTCACAGTTCCGCGTCGATAGGTCAAAACACTCCGTTTGCACATTAAACTTGTTGTCGTCTGCCATGTGATGTCTGTCTGGTTCTCGGTGATATTTCTTCCGCGGCAGTGCCTCGCGCGGTATCTAAAAACTCGTCATTTGGGGTATAGGCCCAGTCTTCCATTTCCATTCCCAAGAACGCCGATCCATGCAGATGAAGTTGTAACAGTAGCAGCGCAAAGCCAGCAAGCCGCCCATGACCCTTCCCGCCGCCGCTACTCCAACCCTAGCCACTGCTGAAAATACTGGCAGTTGCTTGCGCTCACCGGCCCGCCTTCTTCGCAGAGGTCGAAGACGGGACACCGCCCGCATGGCGCCTCGGTGTACCCATTTGTGTAGGGCGCGGGTGCGCCGCGCTCGATGCCCGTACCGTCATCTTGGCCGCCCCGGCCAGCCCAAATGTCAGAGCTCTGCTGGGCGGTGCGGCTGACGCGGAAGCCGCTGCGCCCTCCAACACGAACCTGCTCGACCAGACCATCGTAAACGAGCACGTCAACGAGTTTTTGAACGTCCTCTTCGCCCAGGATTGTTTCGGTCGTAATTCCAGACTGCGAAAGAAAACGCGCAATGTCTCGCACCGTGGGGTAGGCTTTATAGCCCGCGGGGAAGGGCAGCACGGCTGGGACCTTGACAGCGTCGGCAGCTGTGCCATTTGTGACGGTATCGTCGCTGCTCATCTCGCCCGCGGCGCGCTTCCTACTGCTGCTGCCGTTGATGATGCCTTTTTTCGGGACTGCGGTGCGGCCCTCTGACTTGGGGGTGTACGTACTCTCCCGCTTAACAAAATCGAAAACGACGCGTTGCAGATCCTCAATGAAGGCCTCGTCCAGCATCTGGTCGGTGAACCAGGGCCCACCTGTGGCGCGTTCCGAGGGACGCATGGACGCCTTGATGTACATCTTCTTGTTGGGATGCTCGACATTCTTGAACGGCGCAATAAGGCCCTTGGTTTGCAGTTGCTTGAGAGCAGTCTTCATGACGGCGTCGTTCATGCCGAGCCGGCCCATGATGGTCTTGGTCCAGATGCCGTCGCCGCCGGCCTCATCGATGAGGCCATACACGAGGCGCTGCTCGTCGGTCGTACATTGCGAGTACCTGTAGGAAGAGAATGTCAGTTCGCGTCGATGTTGGAGGGGGAGACAGAGGGAACGCACTTCTTGGCCTCCTCTCGCGACCTGTATCGCCAAGCGAGCCCGCCTGACACGGACACAACGACAAGCAGCTTGTCATTTGTGAGGCTCTGGACCGTTTTGAGGAGCAACTGAGCGTCGCGGTCGGGAATGATGTCGAGGTCCAAAAGGTCGTACTGGGAGTAAAGGCGGTCCTCCTCGCCGTTCTCGCGCATCGCCTCATAAATGGCCTGCTTAAGGACATCGAGCTTTGCCGGATCAGTCGACGAGGCCGTCGTGGCCGTGGAGGGCGAGGGTTCCGGCATGGCTGTTGGATTTCGTCGTCTGCGTGGTTGGGGATTTTTGGTGTCAGAGGGCGAGAAGAGCGACACGGGGAGGGATTGGGGTGTCGGAAGACAAAAAGCCAGGTGCCCGAGGGCGCAGTCGATGGAATTGGGGCAGCCGCTGCTACATCTGCGGACGCATGAGGGCGGGGTGTCGAGGTATTCGGGTCGGCGACGAGGGAGGGTGTAAGAAGATGGCGTTGCGGCGCTTGGTGACTCCAAAAAAATGCCCCGCGCAAAAAAAGGCTGGCGCCCTCACCGAGCGCCACCGAGCGCATGGGGCCACACCAGGCGTACAGACTTCAACACACGCCCCCAGCCCAGGCACAAGTTGATTTTCCACGAAGTCCAAGTCTTTGAAATGAACCATGTCATGCTCATTGCTACACTAGGTTCAGGCAGGCTTCTCCAGCCTGTCTAGGCACAAGTATCGGGCCCCAACGCCAGATTACAGGGCGCCGCCCATTTAGATGCCCATGCATACAAAGGAAAATCGCCAATGCTTCCCCCACCCAGTCCTATGCAAAGCCGCCAACAACGGCCATGAGCACCGCGCCGCTTACCACTGATGCGTACGCGCGCCAGCGCTTGGCACCCGTCAGAGTGCTGTAGCTCTTGTCGGTCAAGAAGTCTTCGGACAACAACTGGACGAGGCCGGCGAAGAGCAAGAGGCCAGCAGAGATTGAGTTCATGAAGCCAACCATGAGAAGGCCGGTCTGGCTAAGAGGGTCGTACATGTTGTGGACGATTAGACCGATAGCCTGGCCGATGGGGGTGGTTGCGCCAAAGGCAAGAACCATGAGCCAGGGGCGAGCAGAATGCGCGGGCAGCTGGATAGCAGCGATTCGGCTACCAAGGGCGAGACCTTCAAAGGTTTGGTGGAAGCTGATGGCGATGAGGAAGACGATAAACGTCGAGCCAGTGGCCACGGAGATGGCCATGCCAATGAAAATGCTGTGGAAGAGGATACCACCTTCAAGCATCACGCACTGACGCAGTAGTCTTGCCTGCTCCTCGGGCGACACAGGCGCTGGCGTCGTCGGTGTCTGCGGCGCCTTGCGGCGTGATGGCCCCCCGTTACTGTGGCCATTGCTGTGGCCGTTGCTGTGGCCGTTGCTGTGGCCGTTGCTGTGGCCATTGATCGGATACGTGTCGAGCTCGAGCATGTCAAGGTCCGAATCCGATTCGCCTTCATCTGGTCCATCAACCTTGAAGCTAGGCGGCGCTGGCGAGGCCCTGCCACTGTGCAGCGGCGACGCGCCTGCCATGAGTCCATCAGACGCTTCGGCGTTCTCCAACGCAATATCCGATGGCCGGTGGCCGCCCAAACGCCGCGCGGCGAGGCCTCCATTCATCATGGTCCCGTCGTCTGCGGCGATCGCTGGGGGCATCCGCGCGTTCTTGCGCGCCGCGCCGGCAAATTCCTCGCTGTCGTTGTCCCAAAAGTGGTAGTGATGCTTGTGCGAATGGCCAGCGCCGCGTGTGGCCAGGTACTGCTCGAGACCGACGACGGTCAGTGCAGCCAGCATGGCGATGAGGCCTGCCATGGGCGGGAAACCCTCGTTGAACAGATATGGCAGGCATGGGTCGGTCAGCGAGAGGAAGGCCGTCGGAAGCAAGTGGACAAAGGCGGTGGCCAGCAGCACGCCGGTGCCAAAGTGCTGGCAGTAGAAGATGATGCGCTTCTGTAATCGGCCGGCGGAGCCGGTCGAGCTGCGACGGGGGAGCAGTGGGATTCCGCATGCTGGAGGGGTGCAAGGTCAGCGATTGTCTTGGACGATGACGCTGCAATCTGGGGAGCCGTACATATCGTGCTCAGGCATAGGATCAGCACAAGGGCGCCAACATGAAGAGTCGTGTCATAGCTGCCCCGTTTCCCTGAGCCGCACTGAGGCTTTGCGTTGTCGTCGCCGGCCTCGCGCCGTCTCGTCAGTTCGGAGAGGAGGAAGTCTGTCGGGATGGTCGCCCATGTTGAGGGATCATCTGCCACACACGTGTCAGCAACGAAACAAGGCGGAACAATCGGTCGGGTCGGCCGGGTCAAGAGCGTGCGAAGAGGAGAGCATACCGCGTTGTATCCTTGAATCCATCGTCAATGTGTTGCGGCAGGGACGTGTCGGCCTGCTAGATCATGGCTTGATTGTCGCGATGGTTGATGGATGGCCCGGGCCTGTTCGAGATCTCAGCCATGACGGACGGGACCGGCGAAAATGGAAAACCACCCCCCATCAAGGTTTCGGTCGTACCGGTCTGCCATCGGGCCAAGTAAGTAACACGACGCGGCCATGGGGAAGGCTAGGCGATGAAATGTGTCTGAGCGACCCTGGAAGGCAGGACGTGCCGGGCGTTTTGGAACACGGCGCCCTGTCCCGGGAGGTTACGTACCATGTCCGCCAGCTGCGCGCAGCACCTTGGCGTGTCTCGCCTAATCTTACACCGGGAGCCGGCTCCGCGGGTACCAGGCGCCAGGTTGCATCAGCCGCTGGCGCAGTGACTCAGTGCACCAATGTTGGCCCGGCATTTCTTCGTGGCGCGGAGGAGCCCCTTCCTTCAGGGCCCTGGGCGCTGTGGGGACGTGGAGCGGCGGGCCTGTCGGCGAGCGCCAATTGGTAATAAATGCGGAGACATCAAACCTGTCACCAAGCCCAAAAGGCAGTCAAGCATTTGAGGCGTAATAGTCTGACTGATTTATTGATGCTTTGATGCTGCTATTTCCATTCACTCGGCCTCATACACACCGTGTGTCTTTAGGATGAAGAAATCCACACGGCGAACCCCATGTCCAGAAGCGCGACGCTCATTGCCGAGACTCGACGTCCTTGTCGCAACCAACGGTGACAGCGTGTTCGTGGCTGGCAATGGCATTCTCTGGGAGCTCGGGCAACCCGGCGCATTGAGGAAGCAGGATGACTTGGACGCAGCCCTCTGGGATCTCAAACTTGGGGAGATCGTCCTGCTCCTCGACAGGCGGGTTGATGTACTTGAGAACTTTGAAGCTCTTGCCGCGGTAATAGGGGATGGCCACTTCACAGACGGCGTAAACGCCAAGGGCGAGAGTGATATCAAAGGCGGTAGGTTGTTTTGAAGCAGTGGCGAAGGTGAACTCGGTGCCGTCGCCGGCGTTGATGGTGACATTGGAGAGATGGTCTTCGGATGGCCCGATGCTGAAGCCGCTGGGAAAGGATGGACTCCCGCCGTCGGTGAGGAAGGAGTACGTTTTTCCATGCAGGCTGTCGTCGGTGCCATTCAGATACCAGATGCGAGGGTTCTTGTCGGAGACGCCTGCGATAGCCCTGCCGGCGCCAATGTGGAGGGAGGTGACACTCTCGCCCGGCTTGACCAGCTTGTTGCCAAAGTCTTTGGGCCTGACCTCGAGAGTGAAGCCCTTGGACTGATGGGAGCATTGCTTCGGCGGCTGGATCGGGTAGGCGGCGGCCAAACTGGCGAGGCCAGAATAGATGAAGGCGGCGCGAATCTGCATCTTGGCTGGGATGTGGTGGTTGGGATGATAGATGATCAAGTAGAGCGAGAAGAGAGCGGATGGCTGTTTGGCAAAAGATGATGTATCGTTGCGAGGTGACGATGCGCCAACCTGACCTCGGGAGACTTGAAAGACATCAGCTTTATACCTGGGACTAGCCACCTTTAAGTAGCTCTTTCCGGCCGCTCTTGCTTGGTGACAGCAGGCACGTTGCCTCGCCATTATGTGATGCTACTTCACAGGATTCTGAGCTCGTCAGCCACGATGGCCTGGCCATCACGATGGACCGGCCGTCACGATGCAATCTCGTACGCTACTTCCAGTATCCAGATGGCATGTTCACTGGTATAAAGCACCAATCTAAGAAGCTACGCTGGGAAGCGACTGCTTTGGGTGCTGCAGAGCCTCGACCGGCAGGTCTGTGCCTCGTGGCGGAGGTAGTTCCTTCCTCCAAAAACGGGTGACAGCAGCGGTGCAACGCTCTATGTTTGTGAGCCACCTGGCATTGAGACACCGAGGCAATATTTCCGAGGATGACGGCGGCCTGGAGCAACCCGGCCCTGCAGCACTGGAAACCCTGGCCATGGGCTTTTGTCCCAGCGCCAAGTCGCGATGCTCATGGCCCAGCCTGGCCGGGCTGAGGATGTATGATGAGCCCCGTGCTGCTACGCTATCTTTTCCAGACGGTGATAGTAGAATCGAAAACCCCATTTTACCTATGGCCTCAATCAATCAGTGTTAGCGTTCGTCGACTGCCATGATTCATTCACGGTCATGGTTCATCAACTGCCATGGTTCATCAACTGCCATCGTTCATCAATTGTCATGGTTCGTCAACTGTCATGGTTCATCAACTGCCGCATTGCCAATTTTCGTGGTTTGGCATCGATTCTCGACAAGGCATTGAAAGTCGTCGGGCTGGCTGCCCATGTACCTCAAAGTAAGTGTTGCAAGAAGCCCATCAAGACGAGGAGTACCTTGACAGCAACTGATGGCTGCGTGAGGTCCATGACTGAATATTTGTCAACATCAATAGGAGCTTTTTGATGCTGGCTGCTGGACATGCACGTTGAGCATCAAGCTCCTGACGCTAAGCCTAGGTGGACTTAGCACGTCGACCCCTCGGTCACGGTGTATGACGACACGTTCCTCCGAATCGCCTCCAAAAAGGAACCTTCCACCAATGACGAATCCTGAGTAATCGCCTCGCCATCCCAAGACTCATATCAGCATCTCACGCGCACTTCGAGACAGGAACGTCTTTTTCACACAAACGCCTACGCACACACAATCAAACTCACTGAAAATGGCCTTCACGATGCCCTCATTCCTCGCCCGGCTCGCCCGCCCCTTCACGACGACCAGCACACTCAGCCTGGCTGCACCCGCGACATCCGACTTCCCTGGCTCCAAGACGGCCACCATCGCCGCCGGTTGCTTCTGGGGCGTTGAGCACGTCTATCGCAAGCAGTTCGGTGGCGGCAAGGGCCTTCTTGATGCCCGTGTCGGCTACATTGGCGGCGACTCTGAGCACCCCTCGTACCGCGAGGTGTGTACCGGCCGCACTGGTCACGCCGAGGCCCTTCAAGTTATCTACGACCCCGCCAAGGTGTCGTACGCCCAGCTCCTCGACCTTTTCTACCGCATGCACGATCCCACCACCGCCAACCGTCAGGGCCCGGATGTCGGCACTCAGTACCGCTCCGGCATCTACTTCCACGACGCGGAACAGGAGGCCGTTGCGCGCGACATTACGCGCAAGGCCAATGAGCAGTGGTACGAAGGCAAGATTGCTACCGAAATCGTGCCCGCCGGCAAATGGTGGAACGCCGAGGACTACCATCAGGAGTATCTGCACAAGAACCCCTCGGGCTACGAGTGCCCGAGTCACTTTGTGCGCACCTTCAAGCCGCTCGAGTGACTAGGGGGGGACATGGAACGTAAATCACATCTGTAGATAGCGAGGGGGAAAAATTGACTGCTTTGGTTGTATTCATTATTTTACATGTGCTACAAAACAAAAGAAGAAAGCCCTTCAGGGCCTAGAGGGGTGAGTCGAGTGGCAAACCGGGCTGTCCCCGTGGAGATGAGCCGTCTATTTCTTGCGGTTCTGCATCATGAGGATCTGAACCATGCGGATGAAGATGTTCAGGAAGTCGAGCTCGAGCGAAATGCTCTCGTTGACGGGGTCCTTCTTGATGATGCCCTGCTGGGCGAGGCGGGCGTGGTAGAGAACCTTCTGCACGTCGTACAGGGTGAAGCCGCCGAAGACGGCGAGACCACCGTACAGCCAGATGCTCTCAGTGAAGGCGAGCGTGCGGATGGCCGTGGCGGGGATGACGAGGGGCGCGAGGCCCGAGACGGCGACAATAGCCGCACCGGCCAGCAGCGGACCACCGATGTACAGGTACTTCTCCTGCTTGGCGGTGGCGCCAACGACCGACAGAGCGCCCATCATGGCGAGGGTGTAGAGACCGGCGCGGGCGAGGAGCGGCACGGGGACGAAGGCGAGCATGGGTGCGACGAGAGCAGCCTGCGTGGCGTTGAAGGCCGTCCACATGGCGTACTTGGGGATGTAGCTGCGAGCGAATGGGTTAGCGAATGCGAAGGGCTTTATGTGCAGGGACAAAAGTGCTCACTTGTCAGGTGAGATGGAGCGAGTGGCGATCATGGTGCCGAAGCTGAGAGCCAGGCCACCGATGCCAATGACCCAGGGGTTCGTCACCATGAGGCGGTAGACGAAGCCGGTCTGAATCATCTGGCGGGCCGTCAGGCCGATGATGCCGATGCCGAGGCCGGTGTGGAGGAAGGTGCTGTTGAGGTACTCGCGCTCAAAAATGGGCATGCCACCATCGTCGCGCGTCTCGCGGTTGAAGACGGCATTGATGGCCACGAGGGTGCCGCCGAAGATGGCGCCGCCCACCAGCAGCTTGCGCAGGTTGCCGCCCTCGACGGCCGCCGTCTGCTGTGAGTAGCCCCTGCGGAACGCGGCGCGCAGAGAAATCGAAGAGGCAAGGCCTGTCGTCGCTGTTGTTGTCGCGCGGGCTGTGAAGAAGGCGGGCGACATCTTGCCCGTGGGCTTGGACTCCTGGTGGAAGGCGCGCGACGTCGTCGTCCGGAACGCGGCGGATTTTGTGAGTTGTGGCAGGCGCTGCGCGAGGCGCGCAGGCCCTTGTCGGAGTGTAAATGTGAGGGACATCCTCGGGGGGATCGAGTGTGTCGCTGTGTGTGCTCGTTGGTGGTGGATTGATCGGAAAGATCGTGAAGTGGTTGAAGCTCAAGTTTCTTAAAGAAAGCGCAGAAGGCAAAGATCTAATGACGTCCGAGTGGACGAGGTGGAGGCTTAGCTAATGCCGCGCTGTGAATGGCCAGAATTTGGTGGAAGCTTCCCGTCTTGCCTCCTGGTGGTCACGGGGATGGCGGGCTTGTGCTCCAGGTCCGCTAAGTCCGAAGCAACGGAGACGGGGTAGCTGCCCAAACGGCCAGGGCAGTGAAGGTCGCTGTTTGCAGCCGAAAGCCGAGGCGCGATGGTATTCAGTTCAATCCAGAGGGACCTATTTTCAGGGACTTCAGTATTCTTAGTCGTGGTATTTCATTTTTTTTTTTGAGCTAGACGTGTGCTTGAAACCCTCTGAACATATCTGTCACATTATTGATCGGTCTTGGGCACCATCTGGACGTCGCCGACGAAATATCATTCATTCTCCTGTCTAGTATGCTTGCGCTTCAGGAACGCCCTCCCAGCAACTTCGCCATGTACAGCAAGTAAATTCGTCATCAGTCCGTGATGGGACAGGGTATCAACTGCAAACCGGTCACCAGTCTATCACATCCCCGCCCAGCCGTCCGATCCCCATAGTACATGGCCGGATAGATATCCATAAATGCGACAGATAAGGAATATGCCAACAATCAGCGCAGCCCGGCGGCGCCCTTTTCTACAATGAAGCGGACCGGCTTGCGCGCGCGGCGCCGGAAGCTCATGGCCCGCCCGGGCAGGCCCATGTGGTTCGACGGCGCCCGGTGGCTGCCGGCCTGCATGGGCATGCCCTGAGGAGGTGATGTGGGCGACGGTAACGCAAACTCGCCACGATCGTCGAAGCCCCAGCGCGATACTCCGCCAGTACGCAGCCAAGGCTCAAGGTTGCGGCACTGGCTCACGTCGACCCAGTTGAGGCGGCTGCAGCCCTCGAGCAAGTTCTCGACGCCGCCGCCTGTAACGCGCACGCAGCCGCGCACCGAGATGCCCTGTAGATCGTTGAGATGCAACGCGACTGATTGCAGGCTGGCGTCTGACACGGCGCTGCCGCAAAAGGCAAGGCGCAGCTCCAGGAGCTGTGGCAGCCCCAATGCCACCACCTCCGTCGACGTATCAGACAGAGCGCAACAAAAGGAGAGATCGAGGTGCGTTAGGTTTTTGGCGGCACCAACAAGAGCGACAATGGCGCTGTCCGACAGGTATGTGCAGTCGGCGAGGCAGAGGTTGGTGAGGTTGGAGAAGCGGAAGGGCGCCCAGGACTGGAAGCCGGCATCAGTGATGGAGGTGCAGCGGGTGAGCGACAGAGACCGCAGCCTTGGCGATGCGTGCGCTGCGAGATGCGCCATGGATCGATCGGTAATGTGCTTGCAGTAAGATAGGTTAAGGATTTGCAACTTAGGGCACCCGATGACGGTGCCGGGCTTGGGCATGTTGAAGGGCTTGGGCGGCTGCTTGACCGGACGGCCCCTAGCAGATGAGCTCGAGATGACGACGTGCTTGTTCTGCGGCATGGGCGGCGGCGGTTCGGGGACCACCCAGCCGACAACACGCGCGAGAAGGTTGTCGCCGACTTTGCGGCAGTTGCTCCAGTCCACCTCCTCGAGGCCCTTTGCGTTCTCACTCATTTCGAGAATCTGGTTGGCCGAAACATCCCAGACAGATCGCATGCGCCACCTCTTGACATTCTTGCCGCACATCTCCCACAAGCTTTTGAACCCATCGTCGGTGATGTGGAAGCAGCTGCTGATGTCGATGGTGCGGGGTCTGTTGCCAAGGAATGGGCCGATGGACGACTTGATGGTCCGGTCGTTGACGCGGCGGCTAAAGTCGCTGAGATCTGCCTCGAGGCAGACATCGGGATCATTTTCGAGAATCATGCGCCAATGCGGGCTCACCAACCGCAGACGCATCAGCTCGCCGACATTGAAGAAGCGGAACATGTTGACGAGCACCTTGTCAGGAAGGGCGGGCACGTGCAGCGAGAGCGGCCGGTGCGGGAGAGTCCTGGCGCGCTTTGACGGCGCCTCTTCATCAGGTGGTGACTGGAGCATGGAGAAGCGGATGGGGGAAGTTTCAAAGGGGGCGTGCGGCCCGGACCTCGACGCAACGGGGATTGGTGACGACGCGGCATCAGACTGGGGCGTTGGTGGTGCCAGCGAGTTGCGGCGCCGGTTTCTCATGTTCTCCATGTCGACGCTGAGAAAGGGGTCGGGGTCCTTGGGCGCCATATTCTCGACGCGGATATCCTTGATGGGGGATGCCGGCTTGGACGGCGTCGTAAAGGTGACGTGAGGGAGTGTCTTTGGCGTTGTGGGCGTGGGAGGATCCGACTTGCTTCTGGGCTCGACATCCACATCGCCCATCTCCACGTCATCGTCGGGCTTCTGGTACCGCAGGCGCGCCGTTTCTTCGACTTGTGACTTGATATTTGGGGGGCATTTCCTCCACAACTCGTCGAGAGCGTCGCCGCCGATCATGAGACACTCGACGGTGGTGATAGAACGCACGGTGGCCGTCCTGCCGGCAGACAAGCCCAAGCTAGCAACCTCGCCGAAGTACTGGCCCGCCTTGAGTCGTGGGCGGACGTAGGACCCGCGGAAGATACCATTGCGGAAGGGTTCATCTGCGACAGGACTCTCGTGTATGACCTCCGCCTCGCCCCTGACGATGAAAAAGATATCGTTGCCGGGAGTGCCCTGGCGGATAATGTCGGTGAAGGGAGCAAAGGTCTTGGGTAGTGCGCTGAGACCGAGAAAGTGGAGGATGTCGGGTGGCAGTGCTGAGAACAAGGGCAACTCCTTGAGGGTCTTGCGGACGTTGACGAAGCCGCTGCCCAGGGCACTGCCGGCGGCGGGGTCCTCGATTGCGCCAGGGCTGGGGGACTTCCGCTTCTTGTGGTTGAGAATGGTACCCTCTCTGATGATGCCAACATCTCCGGTCGAGACTTCACCGGGGACTGGCTCTCTCGCGCCACCGTTGGTCATGGCTGGGGGCGATCTGGCAGCGTTGGTCCCTTCCATACGCTTCTTCTTGAGGAGGTTCAGGCGCTCTTCGGCCTCCTGGCGAATGGCCTGCTCCATCTCTGGGAAGTTGGGCAGCTCCGTCTGGAGGTCCTCCTTCTTGAGAACCACGAGGAGGCACTTTGTCCGGGCAACAATCGAGGCAGTCCGCGGTACATCCATCAGTACGCCAATTTCGCCGAAGAAAGAGCCGGCCTTGAGCTCGGCATAGACGGCCTCGCCATCTCGCGAGGTGACAGCAACGACGCCGCGGACAACCCAGTACATGGCCTTTGCGTCATCGCCCTCGTGCAGGATGTGATCCTGGGCAGCGTGGATCTGGGGCCTCAGGTGGTTTCCAATGGCCGCCAGGAAGTCTTCCGAGGCGGATTGGAACAGCGGGAAAGATCTGATGCGGTCGACCAGGTCAAGCGGCATGTCGCGGATGGTGGAGGCGGTCAGCGGCGAGGGGCGTACCGGACGGGTGGGCGTGGCCTCGACATTGAAGGAGCGGATGAGGGAGATGGAGTCGGGAATCTGATGGCCTGCAGCGCCCCCATTCTGCTGGTGAGCCAGCGCCCGGTAGGGAGAAGGCGAGGAGCCGGAACGACTCCGCCTCATGCTGCGGAGAGGGTTCCGGGAGTGTGATCGTGTTGACGCCAGGGTTTCCTGGTGTGTTGGCCGGCAATGGCACTCGCCCAGTGATCAGGGCAGAGGGCCAAGCACAGGCGTTTGGGGGCTGTTGGTTTATGGGGAAGGCAGGACCGTTTGCAGGCCGCCGGTTTGCGCGCTGCGACAATGCAGAGGACGAGGCCTGCTGCAGGACCGGGCGTCGTTCGTTGAGTCGTTCGGGGTAGATGTATCGAGATGAACAAAGATCCGAGCCGAGCGGATCATGCTCACTCTCCCCGGCGGAGGCTGGTCTCCGGGGAGTCTGTCTGTCGGAGGGGAGGGGGGGCGGTTCGGGAGGACGTGGAGAGACTGTTGCTTTTGGATCAGCCACACCCCGCTGATGTCATGGACAGAGGAGGGGGGTTCTGGGCGTACGGGCGACGACGATTGACGGAGGGGAGGTCTTTCGCAAGTAGTAGAGGACGGCAAACGGCAGGGGCGAGCCGAGGGAGGAGAGGGATGTTCGTCGTAGGGGCGACCTGACTGTTGACTGTAATGTGACGGTCGATTGACAGCAGCGGGGCGGTTTCAACAGTCTTCCGTGCGGCGCGGCGAGGTGGACAGCCGAGGCAGAGAAGATGTGGCGTGCAAGGTGGGATTGTGCGCTGCGATAGATGTTGTCGTAGGGTCGATTGATGGGGAGGAAGACAAGCACAAGGAGGGATGGTAGATGCGGATCAGGGCCGATGTCTCGGTTCGGTGCGCGACGAGAGAGTCGGTCTGGGGAAGAATGGATGGAGGTTCGGGAATTCAGTTCTGTTTCGCGGGACGGGAGCTGGCGGTGCAGTGACCAAGTCCCACTGTGGCCGTGACCGTGACCCTGACCCGGCCGATGAGGAGGGACGTGGACGTGGAACGGGAACGCCTAGCCAGCCCAGTCGGGCCAGTCAAGTCCAGTCGCCGTGCTTTGCTGGCAACGGAGGGTGGGGAGCATCCAGGATGTCCAGGATGCTAAGTCGGCAGCAGCAGGAGGGGAGGGGGACCGTGCCGGGGGCGTGGGGAATCAGTTCCAGGAGGAGGGGAGGTCGGAGGTGCTCTGTCTGGGCGAGGAAGCTGAAGATGTTGCGGTTGAGATGCAAATGTCTCTCGCTGTACTCGGGCTCAAATCCAATTCGCGCCTGTTCAAGGTGTTGAAGTGCAGAAGGGAATCATAGAGATCAAGGAGCGACGATGGCAATGATGGGAAACGGCGGAAAATGGGAAAGGGAACGGATGCAAGGCCGTGAACCTGAAGCTGGCCCGGACTGGAACAGACCCCGGGTGGTGCTAGGGTACATGGCTGATCCATCTAGGGGTTCAGCACGGACCACGGCCGCCGGAATGACGCGCGCGAGTTGTCCAGGCTGGCCCGCTCTTTCGCAGCTTCCACCGGGGCCATGCCCCCCTGTGCCCTGGGTCGCAACTGCCCGACAGGGTCGTCTGGTCTAGTCCAGCGTATTTTCCAGCGCCCGGTGCATCTTCTGTCCCCTATCGAGCCCTACCTTACAGTACCTACCTGGACCTGACCTGACTTCAGGTCTGCCAGGCAGCAACAGCAAGATCTCCATTCCAGATGGCTTCCTCGGACATCGGCGTCCCATTCCATCCCATCATCATCGCCATGGTGGCACACAACGACAAGCTACAAGCACACCCTCGGACCTTTCCTGGATGGCAAAGATCAGTGTGCGTCCTCCCTTCATGCCTCGTTCGTACCCCCGTCACACGCGACCTGACTGACAGCCCCCTCCCCCCAATGCCCGATGCCCCTATGCATAGCAACATGTGGTCGCCCGCGCCCACCCACACGCCCGGAAATGATTGCCCACCCCGGAACGGAAACCTGAAAACACTCGTTTCCATATGGCCAGGCAAGTCGCCTTCCCACCCATGGCACATCAAAAGGCAGACAATGACGGAGGACTTTGGACAGAAGACATTGGCAAGGCGGTCTCCGCCGACGTCAAATGCAGACCACTTGTTGAAGCGGTGTCTTGCAATCTCGGAGAGGGCTGCATCTGATGCAATCAACCCCCCTCCCCAATCCCAGGGCCACACCACCACAATGCTGCTGACCGCCCCCCCTGGCCTGCATGGAACCATTGGAATGCCGATGGAAGCCCCCGTGGAACAAAGGGCCATGCTGCCCGCCGGCCACGCTTGGCTGGCTAGTGTGCCAGGTCGGACACATAGGTTCAGCTCTGCATGCTGTACCTACTGTACCTACCACACCGGAACCTGCTGTATTGGCTGTCGACGACGTCTCCGCTCAGCGTGACCTTTCGGGTACCGTCCGCCGACTTCGCTCGGTCACGATTGGAGTGGTCACGAGCCAGGCTGTCCTTGGAAGCGATTCTTCCACACTCACTCGCCCGGGCCCGGGGCCGACTTTTTTCATCGTACTCGGCGAGGACGAGCTTCAGGTCCAGGCAGCACCGCTCCAGAAATATCCTCCCCTGTCCCGTCCTGTCCTGCCAGCCGGCTCTGTCAGCGCGTACACGCACGAAACGAGCGGGGGCCGATCAACGACGACCGACCTCATTTCTTTTTTTCCATCGGCCACTCCGCATGTCCTCTTCGTCAAGCCCCGAAGAGCAGGAACCGCCATTGCTTTTGCGTCTCTCTGGGACTGCCAGGCACCCTGGTTGTCCGCTGCCACGCACATGCAAGCCTCAATCCCCGACCTTCCAGAAGAGCACCGGGACTTCTTCGTTCGCAGTTGGCAGCGTGCTGCCCACCTGCCTCTCCCGTCCTTCGAGAAGCATTCTAGCGCTGGCCCGTGCGCCCCCTAGCGTCGCATCTCCCGCGCACGCCGCCGAGCGGGGCTCGAGTTTTCTCTGCCGCCCGCCCGCCGCCCACCCAGTTAGCCAGTGCACCAGCCAGTGCACCCACCCACCCACACACGACACCTGGGAGCTGGGAGCACAAGCCAACATCCCACCACAACTGCCAGCTCAGCTCCCTCGCATCCCGTCCCCTCGTCCGCATGGCATGACGAAAGGGGATGCAATCATCCTCTGGCATTGATGCTTGCGAAATTACATCACCTGCCGAGGAGGGTTGCGCCATATCGCGTGGGGGTGGGACGTCCCCTCTCGCCCGTTTCGTTGTCCGTATCCTCTGCCAGCCTGCCCGTTGTCCTCTGACGCAAATGTGCAGTAGACAGCTCGACTAGCCCAGCAGAGATTGCCCCTAGAGACGCCACGCCCAACGCTGAGGGTTGTATTATTTCCTCCGCTCCTCGAAAACTTTGTGGCCACGGGGTCGACGTACCGAGACGAGGGCTCCGAGCTACTTTCCAAACCTGTTCAATGACGCGAGCCCACCGTTCCGTTTCTATGTGCTCAGATACTACCCCAAAGGTCATGTTGTGTAGTCTTGCAGACAGCCCCTGACTCGATGATGCAACAGACCGAACCGCCCCGAGCATAAAGAATTGGCCTTCGACGCTGATTCGTCTTGAGCCTGCGGACCTGTCCGGCGCCATCGCGACAGGTAGAGATGCCACCCCGCCTGCAGATGCCCCTGCGTCGTCGCCAGGTTTCGATCGGGCTGCGGGCTTATCATCTCGGACTAGGGGCGTTTGAGGTTCGGATTGGATGGGCGCAATGACGGCCGTTGCCGTTACCGCAAGTACCGTAGCGCGAGGAGCACCCGAGAAAAGTGAACGAGTCATGGTGATGGAAGGTGTTGACTCGGGAGGTGGCTTGATGAGGTTTGACAAAAGGCGATGAGGGGGCGCGTCATCGTCGGCACTCGTTCACGGCCATGCTCGGCTCAAATCACGGCCTAGCTATGAGAACCACAGTCTCTTGCCCTGATTTAACAACGTATGGGCGTGACTTGGGTAGAAATCCGCTGCTTCACCAAGGTGTTGTTGCAGCGCTTGTCCTGATGCAACCTCGACTCCAAACCCCGCGGCTCGCTCTTCACATGCAGTGCCATGTCAATCCAACAGCAGTCCATGCGCACGAACCCGTCTGATGAAAAAGACTTCAGCATTGACTAGCAGTGCCTGACTGGAGTCCCTGGACTGGAGCAAACCCAGTGCAACGGGGAAGTCAGGCACAGTTGCCGGCGGAATGGCTCCGGCTACTGCCGGATGTGCACCATGGATATTGAGGGTGTTTGATTGCCTAGCGTTGTAGCCGTCGCGCGTCACACACTTTCTAAGCCAAACTTGAGCCAAGTATCATGAAGAATGATCATGCAGGGTACAAATCCATTCTCACTGACCAGTCCACCCAATGACCATGACAGCTTCGGACAGGTTTACACCACAGCCTCCGTCTTGACCACCGGCACGCCCTTTTCGTTATCGGCAGCCTTCTCCAGCTCCCGACGGCTGCACCGTGCCGCATACCTTGTCCTGCATTCTTCAGGCCAGAACGATTCGCATTTGCAGCTCTTGCCCCATGTCTCGATCAGCAGCACCCAGATGACGAGCCCCAACGTTGTAGAAATAAGTCCAAGTGAGTTCAGTCGATCACCTGCCAAGGGCAACAGAAAGAGGACGATACACACGGCGGCGCGATTGGCCAGGCGCCAGTGCTTGGGAATGCGCTGGTCAGGCGGTGTCTTGTGGTCATGCGAGAAAGAAATGGCGCCCATGCAGAGCAGGGCAATGGCCAGGCCATAGCAGTAGAAGAACCGGATGCCTGCCGACACTTCGGGTTCGGAACGCTCCTCGTAGAGGTGAGTCAAGTCGTGTGGATCAGCATTTGGCAAATCGTGAGCCACGACGAGTTTCGACAGCGAGGCCGCCGCCAGGATGTACGCCATGATGAAAGGGAGGTGTGCCTGGCTCCAGAGCACAGCTAGCACGGGTCAGCGTCTTTGCCAGCAAGTGGGCACCGGGGACAGAAACTTACCTGACCATGTGCCACGCCTGATGGCGTGGACGTGCAGGTTGGAGCCATCGACATCAAAGTAAAGCCAGTTGAAGATGTAGGCCTGGCAGAGGCCAAGGATAGACTTGCCGAGGAAGGCATTCATACCAAAGACGACGTAATTCTGGAAAAGAACGCTGATGACCGAGTATCCAAAGACAAGGGCGACAAAGGCATTCATTCGCTCGACGCGGTGTTCGATGTTCATGGCGGGGAAGAAGTCGAACCACTTGGCCAGGCGCCGGCCCATGGGTGTCTCGCCGTTACTCCACGAGTATCGGAAGAGGAACAGTACGATGCCGTGGCCGTAGAGGTCCAAGGCGAGGGCGGGAAACACAAGGCCGAGGCGAGCGGGCATGGATACGTGGATGCTGGCGATCCACAGGGCCGTGGGCACCACGAGAACGAGGATATTGGAGATCATGACACCGCGGACGAGCGGCAGCAGAGCGCCGGTCAAAACGCAGTAGCAAGCCTGGAAGAAGATTGCAGTGAGGTAGAAGGCGACCATCATGGTGTAGGTGTTATGTTCCGGGTCTGGAGAAAAGCTCTGAATCATGTTCGTCGTGAGGCCGAGGAGACACGAGAAGAGGAAGAGAATCTCGAGACGCTGGAGGATGTCGTCCGTTTCGAACCAGCTGATGAGCTGGGTGATCTCGGTCCAGACCTTCCACGACATGCAGAAGCAAACGACGAAACGGAGAAGCTCGAGGCCATTAGCACCCTCGGCAACCTGCGGGAAATCTAGTTAGGGACCGGGAATCTTCAAGAAGTCGTGATCGATTGGGAAGGGAGCCTTACATGTTCGCCATTGACGTGGATAATGCCGACTGTGGAATATCAGTAGGTGTTTCTGGTTGCCTGGTGACGGCGCATAAGCTTACCGTAAAGCAGGTCGAAGAAGAGCTCAAAGCTCATGATCTGGGCCTCCTCGCTGGCACGCCAGATAAGGCCCTTGTGGAAGTACTGCTTGATCACAGGCCGCTTCCACAGCTTCATCGTCTGGCCCGAGTTGCGATCCGTATAGTCAACAAGGGTGCTGGCCTCGGATGACCCATCGCCACTGCGCAATGTCCCGGCGCCACTGCCACTGCCGCTGCCTCCTCCTTCTTCATCGTCATCGTACGTGCGAAGATGCGCAGCGAATCCGAATTTGCTGAAGCTCGAACTCAGCGCGCTGGTGCGGTCGCCGAGCCGATCGAGAGCGCGCGTCACGTCGTCCAGCTGCGCCTGGACGCTTTCCCACTCATCAAAGGCAGGACCATGACGCTCACGCAAGGCTTGGCGTTCGCGTTCGTGGTGCTCACGGGAGCGTGCGAGGTAGGCGTGATGCTCGTCGGAGCCGTGCAGGATGACCTCGGCCGGGTCGTCGGGGAGAGCAGCCTGGCGTTGCTTCAGGGTCGCGAGGTCGTCGGGAAGCGCGACTATGACACGCTTGCCATCCGGGAGGCGGAATTGATGCGGCTTGCGCCGACCGGCTGGAGGTTGTGCGCGCGGTGTCGACATGGTCCCAGTTGCAGGTGGTGAGCTGGAGCTGACATCCATGGAGAGGATGGGCTCGGCAACCTTATACCTGACCTTGCGGGCGTACCCATGGTGCAACGACCGACCGCGTTACTGATAACACCAATGGCGGCGTACGCGGATCGTTCATGGCGCCCCTGAAAGCAAGCCTCTGTCTTACCTAGAAGCTAGGGTGTCTCGGTCGCGCGGAACTCCCCAAAGTCAAAGCAGTGCACCCATGAAGCATCAGTAAGCAACCCATGTCTTGGGCCCGCTCCAGGCCCCTATCGCGGCATCGATTCGTCCGGGGACGACACGGAGGATGGGACGTGGTGCCTGCTTATTTGATGGAACTGCATCACTACCGACGGGGGAAATCCAGATGTGGTTTTAGGCTCTGAAGAGTCGCGTCTTGGGGGCCCCCAGCGGATGCAATTTGCCGTCCAGGCAGGCATTTTCCAAGTCATCTCCCTGACTCAACCTTGTTAATGGGATTCTTGGGTCCCTGACTCAACCTTGTTAATGGGATTCTTGGGTCCCTGACTCAACCTTGTTAATGGGATTCTTGGGATGACTAAATGCACTTTACCAATGTCCGCAAGCTTTTTGTAAGCCGTGCCGCTAGAGCTCGACGGACGCAGTGGTATTATGCGATAGAAGTAGAAGAAACCAGACCGCAATATGATGGCTTGCGATGGCGTTGATTGCCTGGAGATCTACATCAAAAAAAATAAAAAAAAAAAAAAAAAAAAAAAAAAAAAGACGAGAAAATGCGGCCCGGCTGAGCCGGGCTTGTGTGTAGAGACACGACAAGGGCAGGATTTGAACCTACGCGGGCGAACCCAATAGATAGCCGAGTCAATCCCGCAGAATGG
The DNA here is from genome assembly GCA_020726575.1 of Plectosphaerella plurivora. Classification (NCBI taxonomy): domain Eukaryota; kingdom Fungi; phylum Ascomycota; class Sordariomycetes; order Glomerellales; family Plectosphaerellaceae; genus Plectosphaerella; species Plectosphaerella plurivora. The sequence continues at coordinate 53,978 of JAGSXJ010000031.1, forward strand.
GACATTCGAGTCTATCGCCTTAACCACTCGGCCACCTTGCCTGTGGGATGACAAAGACAGTCCTCCGCTTTACTTATGACCCCACGTCTCTTTCTCAACCCACCTTGACTCCAACACTATCCTGCGGTTGGAAACATCACATTCGCGAGCAATCACCACGACCAAATATGGATCATGGTGTGTCTCAAGTACTCACAGGCTTCCAGAAAGCAAATATCACTGCTATAGAGTGGGAAACACAGCTACTCAGACGCTTGGGATACCCTCTACCAACCCCGTCGCCACGCGATGATTTCCAACTTGAAATCCATCGAGAGCAAAAAAATTAACTCCAGTCAGGATCTCATCTTTCTGATTCCCGACGATGAAATCATCCAGGCTCGCGAAATCGCAACCGCCAGCGGCTTCATGACAGCTGTCCCTACTGACCTCCGAAGTCATACCTTTCCGAGCTCGCAGGTCAGGGCTTCAGTTTCCTGTTTGGAGACCGTCAGAACAAACTGATACTGGTCCCGCTGTCTTGGACTGGTGTTGACCGGGACGAAGCCGAGATTGTACCGCTATCCGAGGACTCTCATCCATGCACGATATCTACTCTGCCCTTGCCCGTGTTCTGCGCCGCATACATACGTGTCATTACTCAAGAGATGCGTGGAAGCAGAGTCCGAACCAGGGCCATCGCGGACCTTTCCAATGTGATTGCCTACGCCATGTTCGACATGAGCTATGATGGGGACTACATGAGCATTCTCGAAGATGACAGCGACGATGAGTGCGCCAAGGTTTGGGCCGAGAACAGAGACGGAACTTCAACGGCAGAGAAAGATGCCCTGGCGATGGAAACGGCGCTTCAAACCATTCGACAATGGCGATTCAACGAGAAAGACCAGTCAACCAGGGAAATGCTGCTTCAATTGGTTTCTGGAACGCTACAGTATGAAGCTTGACCCAGCAGATAAGCGCGGGTTGCAGTGAGCACATCTGTCACGCCCGCTTGGTTGGCCGACTATCATGTTCAACCCGTCGAGGACGTCGGCGTCGCCTGCTGGGAGAGGGCGAACTCGAGGAGAAAAGGTTACCATACGACCTGCCGAACTTGCAATCTGGCTTTCCCTCGATCAGGGGATCGAGCTCGCCAAGAGACGCATCAGCACCGCCCCCGACTCACGTGGCTCTGCCCATTCTCTGGCTGCAGCCGTTCGATGCATCCGCCAAGGGGCCATGTCAGAGTGTTCACGAGGGAGGACAACTGCGTCAGACACATCCGCGGCCAACACCCGCTGCGTGTGGGAGATCCCTTGGTACCCCAGTCGAGATAGAACAATACAAGCCAGATTCATGGCCTCCAATGATTATGCCCATATTACAGGTCGTCTCTGCTCACCCCCTTCTTGTAGGCAGCTAGAGCCCGCTCTCGGCATGCCTTGTGCTCGACAATGGGTGCCGGGTAACCCTTCTTCTTGACCTGCGGCCCAGCACCACGGCCGTACGGATCGTGGATGGCCTTGCCCTTGACGCCGGCGAGTTCAGGCACCCACTTGCGAATGTACGTTCCATCCGGGTCGAACTTCTCGCTCTGCAGAAGAGGATTAAAGATGCGGAAGTACGGCTGGGGATCGACGCCGACGCTGGCACTGAAGCCCCAACCGCCGCTGTTGGACGCAAAGTCGCCGTCGACGAGGTTCTCCATAAAGTGGCGCTCACCCATGCGCCAGTCGATGAGAAGGTCCTTGGCCAGGAACGACGCCACGATCATTCGGCATCGGTTGTGCATCCAGCCCACCTCGGCCATCTGTCGCATCGCCGCGTCAACGATGGGATATCCGGTGCGGCCGGCCACCCAGGCGTCGAAGTCCTCCTTGACATAGGACCACTCAATGTTGGCGTACTCGGGCTTGAAGGGTTTGTTCATGCTGGAGAAGTCAGACGAGTAGAGGAAAAGTAAGGGACAGAAATACTTGCCACACATATGGCCAGTGAACAAGGACGTGCTTGTAAAAGTCCCGCCAGGCCACCTCACTGATCCACGTCTGGATGCCCTGGCTGCCGCCATCGAGCTTCTTGGTCTTGTTGCTGTCGCGCGCCGTGCGGACGCATGTCCTGGAGCTGATGGTTCCGCTGGCCAGATGCACCGAGATGGACGAAGTACCCGTATCTGAGGGAATGTTGCGCCTGTCGGCGTAGCCTCCGATCCTCTCCTCGCAAAATTTGTGCAGCCTATCTCGGGCTTCGTGCTCTCCGGCGGGGAAGTATGAGCGCGCACGCTTCTTCTGGTCATCCGTCAGGGTCTTGCCGCTGACCTCATCGGGGATCTCGCTGTCGAAAAGCGCTGAAAAGGCCTCACGAGCCTCTGTTGGGTTCTTGGTCGGCGGGTCGAAGAGGTCCAACAGCTCCGGATTGCTGTGGACACGACGCATCCAAGCCTTGTACCATGGGGTGTAGACGGCATACTGGTTGCCGGTGCCGCTTTGGAGCTCGCCGGGAGGTACGACACACGTGTCGTGCAGGACCTCAAACGAACGTCCATCCGTGGCGAGCTGGCGCACAAGCTTTGCCTCGCGGCGCAGCTCGTCAACCTCGTACTCCATGTTGGCAAACATGTGACTGGCCTGCCATTCTTCCAGCAGCTCCCCAATCCTCCCAGACACGTTCTTCCTGTCGTCGACTGTCTCCACATACAGTGGGATGTTGAGTTTGTCCAGATCTTTCCGCAGGACCTCGAGGGTGCGCAGGGTGAAGTCAACGCGGATTGGTGCTGTGAGATGCGCCTCGAAGTCTTGCGGGCTGATGATGTACATCGTGATGAGGGGAACGCCGGCCTCTTGCGCCTTTTCGCTGGCGAGCCGCAGGGCTCTGTTGTCGCTCACCCGCAGGTCCATCTTGAACCAGTGAACAACAGCGCCTTGGACCTTGATCTTGTCGCGGGCGGTTTTCGTTTCGATCAATGCCTCGTCCAGCAGCTCGATTGGTCGGGGGAGTTCGTTTTCGCGGTATGCGCGAGCCCGGTCGTTGCTCATCTCATGGGGGTAGAACTTCCGCAGGACAATGCCGTTCTCTTCGGCCTCCTTGTGGAAGGGATGAGGCTCGCGGAGGGGGTCCCTGGGTCTCTTGCGCTGGCCATTAGTCTGCGCCGAGCTCTGGCGCTTCTGGCCACGCTTGTCACCTCCCGTAGCGAGACTCGGAGGCATCTTTGCGGTGGTGCTGATGACGGTCCTGGAGAGATGCGCGGCAGCGTAAAGGTGACGGGTGGTGTAGAGGCAACGTAAAGACATGGGAGATGCTCAGGGGACGGCGATGAAAAAGGGCTCCATTGCTTCTTCTATGGACTAAAAGTTAGAATGGGTAGCCGCCCACCGCGTATGAGACGCGTTCCTCCAAGACCAGCGCCGATGGTCGTGGGCGTCATCGGCTCATGGCGATCGGGCGCGTCGCCGATTGAGATCGATTCAGTGGCCTGGTTGCCGTTGAGCTTGTTCAGTGGGGAGATAAGGATGGGTCACGTGGAGATACAAAGTCGGGGCGATCGCGATAACAGCCTGGAATATGTCGCCTGGCAGGAAGGCCGCTTCCTTTGCGACGCCAAGCTGAGAACGGGTCAGCAGTTTGACTCTCAACACAAATATTACCATGGATCCCAGCCGAAAGTCGATGCTGCAGGGCTACGGCCGCAACTCTCCGCAGCGGGATATCACGGCGCCGCGCCGCGACAACAACAATCGCATCTCGAAACCCGCCCCGAAACCGCGACAGGGCAATGCGTACATGACGCAAGACGAACAGGCGCGACAGTTTGTGGCCGACGAGGACAAGTTTGTGCTCAAGCAGTCGAAGAAGAAGGCCGATATCCGCGTTCGCGAAGGGCGCGCCAAGCCCATCGACCAGCTCGCCTTCAACCTCCGCTTCATCGACGGGGACCGCGACGTTTTCGATGACGATGGCGCCGACGCCTCCGTGGCAGTACCCTCCCCTGAAGACGTTCTTGCTAGCCTTGACGAGACCCAGCTGCAAGAGCTGGAGGCCGAAATCACATCCTACCATACCCTCGAGTCGAACTCGCGAAATCGGGACTACTGGCAGTCGCTGAAGATCATATGCGTCGACAGGCAACAGAAGCTGCGGCCGACGGGCTCTGACGGGCGCGTTGTGTCTTCAGTAGCTGCTGACGTCGACAAGATACTGGGACCCAAGACACATGAGCAGCTTGAGGCGCTGGAGAAGCAGGTCAAGGCCAAGTTGTCGTCCGATGAAGACATCGACACGGACTACTGGGGCCAGCTGCTCAAAAGCCTGCTCGTTTGGAAGGCCAAGGCCAAGCTGCGCAAGATCTGCGAAGCCATCAAGGAGGCCCGTGGCGACACACAGCCCACCAGCAGCACAAAGACACAGACGGCGCCTCGGGGAGCCGCCCCCTCACAACTGGCGCTGGCCCGATCCGCAGCGGCAGCGGCCGCACCGTCAACAGCCGCGCCGCCTGGAACGTCACGCTTTGCGCAGGTGGAGCAAGAAGACTTCTCGCAGGCGACCAAGGCGCTGTACGAGCGCGAGGTGGCCCGCGGTGTAGGCGAGGACGAGGAGGTCTTCGCAGGCGAGGAAACGGTGGTGACGACGTCAACACCGCAATGGGCCGACAAGTACCGGCCGCGCAAGCCGCGCTACTTCAACCGCGTGCAGATGGGGTACGAGTGGAACAAGTACAATCAGACGCACTACGACCACGACAACCCGCCGCCCAAGGTCGTCCAGGGTTACAAGTTCAACATCTTCTACCCGGAGCTCATCGACAAGACCAAGGCGCCAACGTTCAAGATCATCCGCGAGCACGGCCGTAAGAAGGGCGAATCGTTTGCCCCGGCCGGCGAGGAGGACACATGTCTGCTGCGCTTCATCGCCGGGCCTCCATACGAGGACATCGCCTTCCGCATCGTCGACCGGGAATGGGACTACAGCGCGAAGAAGGATCGGGGCTTCAAGAGCTCCTTTGACAAGGTAAGTGAGCACGGCACTCTCCAAGGCCTGATCTGCCCCCGGCCTCTCTCCCCCCTTAACCCCGGGAAACCCGAGGAGCCAAGTTGTCCCCTCTTTCATTGTCCGCCGCCCGTCGCGGCGCCTCCTTGCATCCCAGGGTGGCCCAACCGCCAACCGCGCGTCTCTGCACCGACAGGGGACTCTTCCAGCGTGACATCGGACCTGTTTCTAATATTACTCTCTTCCCACAGGGCATCCTTCAGCTGCACTTCCAGTTCAAAAAGGTAACCCGTCCACCCAACCTTGACCGCACGCCAAGCTGACCGCCCGCAGATCTACTACCGGAAGTAGGCCCCCGAAAGGCGACGCGTGGGACGCGAGAGAGAGAGACAGAGAGAGAAAGAGGAGGGAGAGACGAGAGACGAAGGGAGCAACCCCCTGCCTGGGATCGTGGTTGCCTCGCCTGGCATCGCCTGCTCCCGATTAGATTGATGCAAGAGGCACCACAATACACAATCAGTTGGTACCAACACGGTGCGTGATGCGTCCGGCCACTGACCCCTTCTCTTCCAGTTCCAGGCCGCCCCCCCACTACCATCCATCCATCCACCGCCGTCTCCGCCATGTCACATCGATCACCCCTACCAAGATTGATCACCCTCCGTCTCTGGGCTGGATGCCCGGGCGCCCTCTCTCTGTGTATGCCTCTGCGTACATGGGTCGGTGCATTCTAGAAGTGCTGGTCAACGATGCACCCCCCCTACCAACGAGAGGACAGGACAGGGCTGTCCTCAGGCGGTGTCCGTGTGAGCGGTGTTAGCTGATTGGGCGACTTTTGGCGAAGAGGCATCGTGCTGTATGGGGGGAGGGGGATGCGACCACCCGCCGCCGCTCTCCGTCTCCCTAGAGCAGACCAGACCGCCCCCAGACCACGACCAACAAGGGGGGGTGGGCAACGGGAGGGGGGGCCAGCTTGGATCCAGCTTGGACCCAGCCTGGCCTCTGCTCTCCTCTCTCCTCCCCGTCTGTCAGTCCTCTCTTCCCACGGCCCACCCGCGGGATGCCATCGGCCTGCGTCGCCTTGTCCGAGTCACAACGCCTTTGTCGCCAGCGTTGCGCTGCCACCATGACAGGTTTCGGGTGCAACGTGCTCAGGACCTGGCCCGCCAGGCGTCGCACATGGACACCACAGTCCCTCCTCAGAGCATCGCCATCCATCGTCCACGATAGCCAGTCTCTCACCATCGTTCCCACCCTCCGTCGTTTCCCCTGCCTCCGCCTTGCTCGTAGTGCGCGCCCGTCTCACGTGGCAGCAAGGCACAGGCACAGGCACATACACACACCGTGTCATCGGGGAGCGGGCATGCCATGTTCCCCCCTTCCGACCCTTGGTTCAATCTGACCCTATCTATGGGCCGGCTAACCCAAGGACCCGTTTCCCGTTTGCATCTGCCAGCAACGGGGGGGCCCACACAGCAGCCGGGCAGCATGCAGATGGGGGGGACTGACAGGTACAACGGCGATGACATTTGCCCTCCTGTCGGGTACCGGGTTGGCTTGAGCGTCTTCCCCGTCCATAGACCGAGCGGGACAGGCACACACCCGCACACACGCACACAACAAGCATACACACACACCCGGGGCAATCCCTAAGCTTTGTACCCCGGCCCCATGTTCTCTCTTATTCCGCTCCGGCTAGGGGGACGTATGGTGTGGCCCAGGGAGCACCACCTCGTCACGGTTGCCGTCTTATAAAGTCGGAAGCCTGGTCTTTGGCCATCTTGCCGTTGATCTCCGCCCCCTTGATGGCCACAAGTCTGGCATGCTTTTGATACCCTCATGACTCGGATTACTCTCCGTCCCACCTGCCCTGAAACTTCCGTCTCTCAGGGCGGCATCTCTTCATTGCACATCACAGTCAGACTCGCCGTTGCCTCCACCTCCGGATCGACCTCCCAACACGAAACGATGGATGCAAACTTGCACGACTGCCTGTCGGACGAGCCGACCAGCGCACCCCATGGTTCGTGGATGCAGGACGACTGGACTGCCTTTGCCAACACGTCGGCACCTCAGCAGTTTCTCGTGGCCCAGCCGGAGTGGCCACCTTCGCCGCCGCCCCTTCACGGCGAGGACCTCAGCAACTACTCCTTCCAGGCCCCGTACGATATGATGAACGGCAGCCCACCTGCCCCTTCAGGCTATAACCCCTCGACGCTCTCCCCTCGCGGCTGGCCGCAAGACACAGCCGCCGTCTGGAACGACTCGCTTGCCGCACAGCCCTCTCAGCAACCCAGCGGTGTACCAGAGCAAGGCGCCTTCTCCCCCCACGATCAGCCTTCACGCCGCGGATCCCCCACCATGCTCGCAGAAGCTCTCACAACCTGGAGTATGTCACCAACCGACAGCCGCCATGGCAGCCTCTCTCCCAGCGACAGCCCGTACGCAACGCAGGAGGAAGACTACGCTGTCAAGGCCGAGGACGCCGTCTTGACGGATAACGACACTGCCATCAAGGCAGAAGATGACTGCAACGGCGGCCAGACGGACAAGGCCATGGCGCGGCAGGATGAACCTTATGCGCAACTCATCTACCGTGCTCTCCTCTCACGCCCAGACTACTCCATGACGCTGCAGGAGATCTACCAATGGTTCCGTGAGAACACGGACAAGATCAAGGGTATGGACAAGACCACGGGCAAGGAGAACAAGGGCTGGCAGAACAGCATCCGTCACAACCTCAGCATGAACATGGTGAGCCTCATCCAAGCAAGGCCGGGTTTCCCTCTCGGCTTCTATCTGTCCGAGTCTTGCTGACCCTTCACTACAGGCCTTTGGCAAGCGCGAGCCCGTCGAGTGGAATGTCAACTCGCCTCCCTCGCCTGGCAAGGCGAAGAAGTCCACTGAGTGGATTCTCAAGCCCTGGGCCGTCACAGAGGGTGTTGAGAGCACCACCCGCTACCGCAAGAACGACGGGGCAAGGCGTGCCCGGGCGAGTCCTGCCCGTGGCAGCATGAGCCCTGTGCGGCGAAACAGGCACCAGGCCTTCTACCCCCATCCTGTCAACCCCGGCCAGACGATTCCCGGCAGGGCCAGGTCTGGCCGCTTGGGCGGGAGAGCCGCGGCCAGGCAGGTGGCTCTCCGCCAGGCCACCCTCCTGAATGGACAGGGGGCAACGGCAGCCTCGTCTTCGCCCGCCACTTCGTACCCTGCCGTGGTGTACGAGCCGGTGTCTGCCCCGCCGATGCACTACAGTCACCATCTTTACCATCACCCCCAGACCTACGAATTCCCAACCCATCCCTTCCAGGCCTCCGTTCCGCCTCAATACGACCAGCAACAACAACAGCAGCAGCTGTACCACCAGCACCACATAACCCATGACATGGAGATGCCCCTCGCCTCTGAGGCGGCGCCGCTTCAGGGGGGATCACCTGCGGAAGCATCACTTGCCTTCCCGCAGCAGCACAATCACCAACCCCACCAGCAGCCTGGCTTCGATGTGGGCGGGGCCAACCTCGCAGATGTACAAGGCGTGTACCCTGGTGACGGTCTCGTAGATGGTGAGGGCGGCGACTTCAAGTGGTGTGCCGGCTACGACGGCATCTCCCACCATTGACAAGGAGGGGTGCCACTTGGGGGGAAGTCAGTGTTCCTCTCCGCTGTGGGTTTCACATTGGCGAGGCTTTCTTGTTTTCTCTTCCTTCCACTCACGCATTCGCTCTCATTCTCTTGACTGCTTTCCCTTTTCGGGGATCGTCGCAGGCTGCGCATATGACACAAGGATAGACGGGGGCCGGAGTGGCTACTAGGCCTATTTGGAGCATCACTGCTCAAGGAGGGAAGGAGGAGGGAGGAGTGACGAGATGTGCATACACATCTGGCCAACTGACCGGCTGGATGTGCCAGGGTGCGATGATGATCACGGGCAGGACACATGGCATGGGAATGGAGCCCCGGCTGGACATTGTACGCTATTCGACCGAGGAGGGGGAGTGGGCTCCTCGGCATCATCAACAATAAATATTGGTATTATTCAACAATCCCGATGAGTGAAGAAGGGGTGGCGAGTGGGGAAAGAAGACCCATGAATGTTGCATTCTTTCGCAAGGTGAGCCACTTTTCAACCACATCTCTCACGGTGGAAGGGTCCAATTTCCAGGATCTCGGGATTCCAGAGAGCGAGACACCAGGGGAAGAGGTTCTCGCCGGAGAAACTGAAGAGGAGGGGAGGAGAATGGGATGGGATGGGAGGGCCTGTGCTGAGCCGGCCCTCTCTCTCCTCTTTCCCCGGTGAGACCCTTCCATCCATCCCCCTTCGCTAGGTCAGGGGTTACGATTGGGTACCGAGTTGACGGAACCGCCCAGCGGAGATGATCCTGGACGACGCCCGTTTTCCCTCACAGCGCGCGGTGGTGGAGGCGGCGGCGGCGGCGACAGGGGGCCAGGAGTGGTTCCGGGGGCCCTCGGCGAGGTGATCTGACGAGCAGGGCGCGGCGGTGTGATGCCTTCCACCCCCCCGGCCGACTCACGCCGTCGACCCCGTGCAGGCCTCGAAGGAACTATTGACCACGGCAGAACCAGGAACTCGGGTCGTGGCGAGACGTCGAGTGTATTACTGAACAGAGAGTGTGGCAGCAGCCCCCTCGTTGCGCGATGGCCAGACGGGACGGAGTCAAGTGTCCGGCATTCATCGGCCAGCATTGAGGAGCGCTGTGGTGTTGTTGGGAACCCCTCCTACTTTGAGGTCTCTGTCGGCCGTTGTTCGTTCGTTCGTTTCCCAGCGCCAGATGTTGGTTGCATCGCCCATCGTTCATCGCTCATCGCCCATCGCCCATCGCTCATCGTATCTAGCATATCGGGAGAGCGATCGTCGGGGGACCGATCGGGGGCAAACACGGAGAAGCTCTCGATGGGCTCTGCCGGCGAGGGGGGGGGCTTGATCGGAGTGTTTCTGTCACATTAGAAGGCTTTCACCCCCACAACTCACCCCTGTCTCTTGGCCGCCGCAAGTGACAGAATGACAGCACTTTGACAGGTAGGTGGTGTGCCACCCTTCGTCCTTCCTGTCTCCTCTCTCCTCTTCTACTCCTATCCTCTCGCGACGACTCGGCTATGGATGGCGCCAGTTTCCACAAGGTGATGTCCAGGAGGGGAGGGGAGTTCACGGGCGTGTCCAGGGTTCGTTCTTCTCCTCCTCCTTTTTCCCCTTCTATCACCTGCCGCCTTATCTGCCAGGCTCACACGGTGTGATGACCCCGTTGCCCAGCCTCGCTCTCTCTGTCGTCCCCCGCCCCCTTGCTGGTCTGTCACCTCGCCTTGCACCTTGGCAAGAGCAACCCTGTCTTGACTTTACTCGTATCACACTCGTGGCGTACAGATACGCAGGGAGAGAGGAAAGGTGAGGGAGTAAGGAAGAGGTCGCCCAGCACAAGACTTTTGTCCCCTGGCTTCACCTCATCTCTCGCACCCAGTTTTGGGGGGTGGCCCCCCCTCGACTCGTCGGCGAACAAGGTCATCGGCGAAAGAATTCCAGTAACCGGGTCGCAGGTCGCGAAGCAGCCACTGACACGCATGCACGATGCGCTGGTCGTTGATCATTCGTATGGCGCCCTTTCCCTCCTTCGTTGACCGCTTCTCTTCCTGAGTCCCCCCCTCGAGGTCGCAAAGTGACAGCGTCGAAATAGAGATGTGATCGCCCGCTCTCGCCGCATGGATGCATGCGTTCGGTCCGGTCCGCGCTGCCAACTCATCCTCCCTCCCCTTCCTGATAGTGCTGTGCCTCTTTACCGTGTCTGCGGCGGGTGAACGATACTCCCACCCTGTCACATTCTGTGTGCGACAAGACATCCCCAAGAAATCTCGTCCCGCTCCTCCCTTTTCCCCTCTTCTCCCAGACTGAAACGTTCCATGCTGCGGCCGGATGCCCATCTGGTATCGTCACACCTTGGCGGCTGCTCAAACCGGCTGGTGCGTAACGTCGCCGACACGCGCGTGAGAGGGCACAACCACGTGGGGGGACCGTAAAGAGCCAGGAGAAGGAGGACGGGCGATGCGTGGGCGGGGGAGGACATGCGTCCCCTCGCGTCTGGGGAATGTGCGACAGTTGCGGCGGTCACCTCTCGGTTGACGGCTGTTGTGTGATGCGACAACACGAACGCCTCGAGTGAAGGGCAAGGGGGCCATCGAGGGGTCCAGAGTGACATGTGCGCCAATCTCGGGGTTTTCCCTGTCGTCCCCCTTCCCTGGCGCGATCCAAAAATGACACCGCATCGGAGGGGCCTCGGGTGGTACGGTGTCTCGGGGAACTGGCGGGAGCCTCAAAGCCTCGCGGGCAGCCGCAGATTGTGGTTCCGTGGATCGACGCGTGTGGTTCTTCAGCGGGTGGACGGGGGAAAACAACGAACAAGGAAGGGGAAAGGTGACATTCGACCTAGAATTTGCGCTTCTTGCGTGCCGGACCTGCGGCCGCCTTCCTCTCCAACTCCTTTTGCAGTTCGTCCCTCTTTCGGTTGGCCCGCTCCTCTGACGTCTCCCTCGGCGGCGGATCCCCGCGGGTTGTCTCGTCGGCCCGGCGCCGGCCGCGGGGCCCCCCCTCGGCTTCGGCTGCGTCCTCGGTCTTTGCCGCCGGCTTCCTGCCTATTTGGCCGAGCCTGCGTGGCTTGTCGGCCGGGGGTGCCTCTACAGCTGCCGCCTCTGTCTCGGGTGATTTGGAACGTTGCTTGGCCTTGCTGGCGCCGCCGCCACCGATGCGCCCCAGCCCCGGCTTCTTCTGGCGTGGCGGTTCAGAGGGCGCGGGCTTGGGGGATGGAGGCTCCGACTCGGTCTCAGACCCTTCCTGTGCCTGCGGGGGTGGAGCCGGTGGCGGCTGCGGCGATGCGCGTTTCTTGGCCGCGATGGTGCCGAGACGGCTGCGCTTCGGCAGCTCCTTGGGAAGACTCGGGGGTGCCTCATCCTCTTCCGTTGAGCTGTCGTCATTTTTCATTTTGATATCCCGCTGGCTAGCGGCCTTACGCGCCGAAGACGGCGGCGGTGGCGTTGACTGAACCTGAAAGTCGTCATCGTCGTCTTCGTCTGCCAGCTGGGGCTCAGGAGTCGCTTCACGCTGAGCCGATTCGGAAGCCCGCGTCAACGGGACAGGACCTTCAAGCGACGTCCACCAGCCGTCCAGTCTGGGCGAGGTCTCGACATGGAGGCCAGCAATGTACTCGAGACCGTCGTTTCCAAACACGGCATCTGCCAGCGAGGCCACATCCTTGGGCGGAATCTGATCTTCGAGAAGCTCGGCCTTCCAGCGGCCCTTTTTGAAAGGAGCAAGGCCGGTGATCTTCTCTTCGGCGACCATGCGAGTGACCTTTTGCTTGGCTGGCAAGGTTGTGAAGATGTGCTCGAGGCGTGTCCCAGTTGATTCGAGCTTGTCCAGGAGCTTGCCCATGACTGCATCCTTGTGCTGAATGACCTCGAGAAGCGAGGCGACCTGCTGCGTCCCGGCCAAGTTCGCCTGCAGCAGCGGCAGCACGAGCTCGGTAGCCAGGGTAGATGGGGACGACTTCTCCAGGTGCACTGGCCACTTGAGCGGCTGCAGACCAGGAATCTCGCAGGTGATCTTCAGCGCCAGAGCATCACCAGCCGAGGCCTCGAGGGTCGCACGGCTGGACTGGTGGTCTGGGTGGGCAGGCTCGAGGGCGGAGCGGACGCGGGCCAGAAACTGCAGCATATTCTGGGGGCTGTCGGTGGGATCAATACTCGTATCCTCCGCCAGACTTCGACGGTAGATGGCCTTGCGATCGAGCACCTCGGACCAAATGTTGGCGAGGTCGGTGACATGAATGGCGTAGGAGTCGCGGGTGAAGTGCGACGATACGAGGAGCGCCGGTGCGCCGTGAGACGCGGCGATGGGCAGCGGACGCCATGCCGGGGAATCCGCCATGACGATCCGGATGTGTGACGTGGTATCGCAGCGTGGCCAGCGCGAGGCGAGAAGACGGACTGACTGTTCGGGGAGGGTGAGGCGAGCGGTTCGAGACTCAAGTTCGCGTCCGGATCATGTGGCCATCCCGCGACGTGCGGAGGGTCCACAGGCACGGGCCGGGAGCGTGGGGGTTTGAAACTGAAGATACTTTGTGCAAGACGCGGAAGGGTTGGAACAATATATTTTTGCACCGTGGTGACGGGGTGAGGTTGAGTTTGGTGTTGCGGCGTGAACAGGCAGAAGTTGGAGATGAGGCAAGAGCGCGTCGTGCCTTCCTTGTGTTCCGGGGGTTCGGTGTGGGGGTCACCGAAGCACGGACCCGAGACACACCGAGTCAGGGTGTTTACACCGATGCGGCGGCGTTACGAATTGTTGCTAACGGAGATTCATCGACTCCTTGCCCATAACATTCTCTTAAGTTTGATATGTCTTGGGAATGACTGGATGCTTGATTGTACTCAGGTTTTGAACGATCATATGAAAGGACTACCTTGCCGTGAGTTGGAGGGAGAGGTGTCAGGTGTCATGAGCGTAAAGCTCCAGGCCCGTCAACATGCACCTGAGTTTACAGTCAGCACCCTGGTGTTCAAAAGATGTCAGTCATGAAATTCAGCCGATGATTTCTACATACAAACCATGCTTGTGATCTGTTGAGAGCCGGACTAGGAGAAGCAGGGTGCGGCATCCCTAGATCTCAATGCTGGCACCACTGGCCCCTGGGCAGAAGACCTTGCCTGCGTGACAGAAAATCCAAAGTCGGCAGGCTATTGGTACCATCTGGAATGGATTTATTTGTATCCGAATGGTCTTTTTATGTAGGACTACTGACAGTCAGCAGACGTGATCAGCTCCCATTCAAAATAATCAACAGAATTCAACATGCAGAATTCAAAAATCACACACACTTCAGCAAACACCCAGGGGGGGGGGGGGGGGGGGGGCACTGAAATCCAGACAAATAGATCAATTCTGAACTCATGATGTCCGAATATGAAATAATGAACCACTTCCAACGTATTGGCTCGAAGCTCTCCGAAGGTACTACCGTGCTGCCTTGCTGTGGTGGCTTTCCGTGCTATATGTCTACAGTGCACTTACGCTGCCAAGACCATCAACGACACTGTATGATGAGCTCCCTCCCAATTGCTATCCGCGAGGTGCCCAAAGCTCCTCGGGCTTCACTGAAAATGCCCACAGCACCCCGCAATGGATCGCCTGACAGGTCCATGTCTCACCCAAACCACGTTGTGCGATAGAGGGTCCCGTCACCGACCAATTTTGAGACATTCGTCCAACGACACGACCAATTTGAATGCTCGCTCAATCCGCCTGACGATACCGAGATACCTCTGGTTCCCTCTTAGAGTCGACCCCTGAGCGGGCCGAACCCTGTTTGCGTTCAATAGTTCTGCTGTCATGAGACTCCGAAACGTTCTAAGCTTATCCCCTGCCACGGCCCTCGTGTTGCCTCCCTGGTGAACACCGCCGCGCATCCTCGTTGGCTCCCCTGGGGACGCCTTCCAAGGTTCCAAGATATGAGCCCACCTCCAGTCGCCCCCCTCGCCCGGGCGGCCTGACGAATGCCATGCCTTTGCGGGGGTCCCGGGACACTGTCCGTCGCTGTCGACCGTGCGCTGCGCAGCCGGGGAATCCTGGACTTTGGCCGGCAATTGGATGGCGGTGCAGCGATCATCTCCAGTAAGGGCTGGGGGCTAGACTTTGACCTGCCACTGCCCGCGTGTGCAGTCACCGCCAACTGGGCAGCCTGCTTGCCTGCTTTCAGCTTGCTACGGCGCGTCACAGTCGGCCGTCGCCACGTCAGGGTCTGGGTAGGGGTGCGTCCTTGGCGGTCAGGTCAGGTCGTTCTTGCCTGTGCCCCTCCAGGCACCTTCAAAATACGTCGTCATGCCTCCCCTTGGGCGACTGCGCTCGATCTCTCCTCCACCATCTCACCTAAAGGCATCATCTCGAGCATCGTCATGGGCCAGCAACCGAGCAGTCCTCTGGCCACGTGCCTGCAGGACGTTTGCAACGGTCGCTCCGGCTGCGTCGGTTTTCCTACAGATCCCCTTTACCAGATCAACTGGGTGGACAGATACAACCTTGTATGTTTCCGGGGTGCAAATGTCCTCTCGCATCTTGCTGACGCCTCCGCAGGATATCAAAGTCGAGCCCATTGCGGTCACCCGTCCTGAAACCACCGAAGAGGTCTCTGCATTTGTTAAATGCGCCGCCGACAATAACGTCAACGTCCAGGCCAAGTCGGGTGGCCATTCCTACGGGTGAGCAAGAGACCCCTAGTCAAGGTATCCACGAGTGTTCTCTGACAGCAGCCAGCAACTACGGCGTTGGCGGCCGTGACGGCTCCCTCGTCATCGACCTTCGCAACTTCCAGCACTTCTCCGTCGACCGAAACACTTGGCGCGCCACCATTGGTGCCGGCCACAAGCTGAGCGATGTCACCGACAAGCTGCACGAGAACGGCGGTCGCGCCATCTCCCACGGCACATGCCCCGGTGTTGGCCTCGGCGGACACGCGACCATCGGCGGCCTTGGCCCCTCGTCGCGCATGTGGGGATCTTGCCTTGACCATGTCGTCGAAGTCGAGGTGGTGACCGCCGACGGCAAGATTCAGCGCGCCAGCGAGGAAGAAAACTCGGATCTCTTCTTTGCCCTCAAGGGCGCGGGCGCCAGCTTTGGAGTCATCACCGAGTTCGTCATGCGAACCAACCCCGAGCCCGGCAACGTCATCGAGTACACTTACTCCTTGACTTTTGCGCGCCACAGAGACCTCGCAGATGTCTTCCGACAGTGGCAAGACCTCATCTCGGACCCTGACCTCGACTGGAGGTTTGGCTCTGAGTTCGTCATGCATGAGCTGGGCGCCATCATTACCGGTACCTTTTACGGCAGCGAGGAAGAGTTCGATGCCACTGGCATCCCCGACCGTATCCCCTCCGGCAAAAAGTCCATCGTGCTCAATGACTGGCTCGGCTCCGTCGCCCAGCAGGCCCAAGAGTCGGCCCTCTGGCTCAGCGACATCAGCACTCCCTTCACCGCCAAGAGTCTCTCCTTCAAAGAGGACCAGCTGCTGTCGTCAGAAGCCATCACGGACCTGATGAACTACATTGACGATGCCAACCGCGGGACCCTCATCTGGTTCCTCATCTTTGACGTGACCGGCGGCCGCATTTCTCAGGTGCCTCAGAACGCGACTGCGTACGCCCATCGAGACACCCTCATGTTCTGCCAGGGATACGGAATCGGAATCCCCACACTCAACGATAACACGCGCGGCTTCATGAATGGCATCGTCTCGCGCATCCGCAACGCCACTGCGGGCGAACTGGGCACATACGCCGGCTACGTTGACCCAAGCCTGGGAGAGGACGGGCCCCATGCGTACTGGGGTGACAACCTGGACACCCTGCGCCAGATCAAGCGCGACTGGGATCCGGAGAACGTCTTTTCCAACCCGCAAAGCGTGACCCCGGCGGAACGTGACGCAGGCGGGAGCAATGATTCTGGCAGCAACTCTGATGGCGGCGACTCTGGCGATTCGGGAGGGACGCCGGATGGCGAGCAAAACCAATAGGACGGGTACCGGAGTTGGCGGCGCAATGGTCTTGTTTTTGCCTGGGTTTGTGCTTTTTGTGTTTCGGTAGTCCTTTTCTAGAATTGAATTCCTGGGTGGTTTTGTCAAGATGCAGCCACTTGTGGAGCGAGCTCGCGGAAGTGTCAAGTTTTGGAGGTGCCAAGCGTAGCGCGACTCCAGTGTCCAGTGTGGCGTGCCCCGTCGGTGAGTGCTTATCTCGGTCAGCGATACTGGATCGCCCCACCAGCACGTGACCCCGCCCACAGTCATCGCTTGTAGGGTTTTACCCACAGAGTGCCAAAAATTTCCAGCCTGTTGTACCGCTCGATCGACTTCACCGACGCCAAATCGCCAAACGAACACCGCCCATTGTCTAATCCGACACCTCACAAACCGACACAATGGCCAAAGCTGGGTAAGTCGAAACTGCCCGGCGTCGACGCTGGAGGAATATCGCCGTGGGAGGAGGAAGAGGGGAGGGGAAAAACGCCCAGCAGCAGCGCAGCGCAGCGAACAATCAACGAGTTGAAGCAAGACGCGAGACCTACCCGACTGGTCTGGAGAGAAGAAAAAGCTGCCGCGCCGACCTCTCCCCCTCCGAATCCAACGACGCCCCCCGACGAGAGAGAAGACCGAAACCCCGGACGGGAACAACGACCGCTGACTTGTGCGCTCCAGACGTGGTGCCCCTGGTGGCAAGCTCAAGATGACCCTCGGTCTCCCCGTCGGTGCCGTCATGAACTGCGCCGACAACTCGGGTGCGCGCAACCTGTACATCATCTCCGTCAAGGGTATCGGTGCCCGCCTGAACAGGCTGCCCGCCGGTGGTGTCGGTGACATGGTCATGGCGACCGTCAAGAAGGGAAAGCCCGAGCTGAGGAAGAAGGTCCACCCCGCCGTCATCGTCCGCCAGGCCAAGCCCTGGAAGCGCTTCGACGGTGTCTTCCTCTACTTCGAGGACAACGCCGGTGTCATCGTCAACCCCAAGGGTGAGATGAAGGGCTCCGCCATCACCGGACCCGTTGGCAAGGAGGCCGCTGAGCTGTGGCCCGTATGTTCCCTAGAGGTTGCTGCACATGTTTCGTCGCTGACACTCTCCTTTAGCGTATTGCCAGCAACTCGGGCGTCGTCATGTAAGGGAAGCCGGACGGATTGGAGGAAACGAAAAAAACCGCCCACACACGGATTTTTTTTTGGTCAACCGATGCGACGACCACGAACAGGCGGCCGCCCTGGCTGCCAACGAACTCTACCCGCCCCTCCCCACCACTACACACACACATACATGACACCCGCGCGGGGATGGATACTGGGGTTCAGGGACCATGACGTCCCAGGGGAGGAAACAGGGGGGAGCGGCCTTTCTTTTTATCTGCCCCCTTTCGCCGGAATTCGGGCAAAGGCTCTGCATTTTTCGGGGATCGCGGCGTGTAAAAGGGAGACAAGTTCATACCAGGCATCTCGCATCAGGGCAGACGAGGGAATTCCATGATGATTGACACCACTGCACGTTCAAGACAAGAAGTGAAGGCTTGGGCTACGAGGACATTACCAAAAAGTATCTGTGATCATGGCTTATGGTTACATTTGCGGGGGCCAAAGACCACGTCTGAAATGGGGCCGGAGTGGTCGTGCACTCGTGATGACGCTCTGCTACTCTACATGATTTCTGCCCCTCGTGTTCAAAACGGCTCCTGGCCTACTGCAAGTGGTCATCTCCTCCTGATGACCCTCTGATACTCTACAAAATTGCTGTCCTCTCGTGTTCAAAACGGGCCTTGCGGGCCATTCATGTTAATAAATGGCCTTTGCTGAGGTGGCCGCTGCAACTGAGGATATGCCTGGGCAGCGGGTGCGGGTGTTGGCGCGGGTGCTGGCGCAGGGGCCGGCGCCGGCGAACTCGTCGCTCCTGTGACAAGGGCCGCTGCAGCAGCCTTTTTCGCCGCCAAGGTGGCCTTGCGCTTGTTGACGGCGTTTTGCATGCTGCCGTTCATCCAGCGCTCTGCAGAGAGTAGTCAGTAAAGAGTCTGGCACATGGCAGGGTACTTCATCACACTCACTCTTCATCGAAGCCGACATCTTCTCGGACTTGGTCATGGTGGAGTAGTCCTTTGTGCTGTCGTCTCCGCCGACCTGGCTCGGTGGTGCCGAGGATGTCGTAGATGCGGGCGCCGAAGGGGCTGCTGAAGGGGCGGCTGAGAGCACATTGGAAGGCATGCCGGATGATTCGCGACTTGGGCGGCCCTCTGAATCGAATGTCCACTGGTTGGCGCCGAGGTGTCGGAAGGTGACGATGCGCGCGTGGTCGGATGGTGGGAAAAGGCTGCTGGGCGTGCTGGCGAGGAGGTCCTCCGAGTGGGAAGAGTGCAGCTTGTTGTTGCCGCCCGACTTGAAGTTGATTCGCGGCCGCTTGCGCTGCGGCGGCGAGGTGTCAGCATCTGCTTCCTCCCGGGCGTTGCGTGTCCGCTTGGTTTGACGCTTGCCAACGCCGTAGGAGGAGCCAGCGTCGGAGATGGTCCCGTTCGACGAGGATGTCGTTGGCCGCGACTCATCCTCTTCCGTCTCGGCGTCAAAAATGGCGCTGTTGTGCCTCAGGAGAGAGGGCTTGCCTCGAGTCGTGCGAGTCGTGCGGGCGCGCTTGGCAATCGGCTCGTCTACGTCAGGCTCGTCCATATCGCCAGGGGCATCCTCCTCCACGTGGGCTCGAGACTGAGGACCACGGCGGCGCTTGTTGACCTGGGTTTCGACCGGAGGGGGCGGTGCTATCGCCTCCTGGCTGGGTCCAGGTGTGTCTGCATCTGTGTCGTGGATTGTCGCCTCTGACTTCCGGCCTCTCGGTCCTCTCTTTTTGGGAGGCGGCTTTCCGGTATCTGTGTCGGCTGCATCGTGCTGAAGCGATGACAGCGGAGGTCGTCCTCGCCTCTTTGGCATCACCTTGGTTCCAGTGATAGAATCTGCCGGCGTCGCTGCACGGGCGTCGTCAGGTGTCAGACCGTCGTAAAGCTTTGGCGGGTTCCTCGTTCGCTTGCCGACGACAACCAGGCCGTCGCCACCTTCGCCTGCCTCGGCAGCCTTGGCCGTTTGCTGAGGCTGACTGCGCAGCTGGCGCCCGGCCATGATGCCCTCCCGCTGAGCCAAGGGGTCCTGGTTGCCAACCTTGGACACGTGCGGATCGTACTCGAAGCCGTACGCCGCAGCCATAACCTTGTCCTGCCACCTGGTGCGCTGCGCGCCCTCGTCCTTGTCCTTGAGAGGGGCACGGTATCCGCGTAGTTCAAAGTCTTTCTCAACGTAAGACTCCAGCCGAAGAAACTGGTCAAGGTCTGCCGTCTTCTTCTCGAACTCGGCATCCTGCTGGCCTCGTCTCTTGGCGTTCTCGTAGTCGTCAATCGCTCTGCCGAGCTTCTGCCACTCCTGTTGCAATGACTCGAGCCACTCGGCGCCGACGACGAGATGTCGGCTCAGATCTTCGTGGGATAGGCTTTCGTGGTCTTTGAGAAGCTCCTGCATCTCCGAAGGGTCGCGAAGTTTGTGGAACTTGTACTGTTTTCGCCGGCGGACGCCTGGAATCTTGGGCCCTGTGGCCTTGTCGCTCGGAACGGGTGTGTTGGCTCCTGTCAGAGTGAATTGAGCGGGGGTGCCGCGCCGCGGCGTCTGGGGGGTTGAGGTCGTCTCGGTGCCGTTGACTTCGTCGTCCTTCTCGCCATCTGCGTCCTCTTCATCCGCTTCCTCGGGTTCCTCCTCCGCGCCCTCTTCCCCGGCTGTGCCGCCAACCACGGTCGGCTCCGGGTGCAGGACGTACTCACCCGCCAGGTATGGGCTGAGGTGGGTCCAAGGGTGTGTGGGTTCGTCGTCGATGTCGGAGTCAGCCTCGTGAGCCTCAGCCTCGGCCTCATCGTCCGCCACTGAGTGAACGTCATCATTGACCTCGTGATCAATCTCTCCGTCGGCGTCCATGTCGAGATCATCATTGGCGGTCTTTTCCGCAGCTTGGTCAACCTCTTGCTCCAAAACCGCTTCGCTGTTCTCGGGTCCATTTGTGACGGTGTTTCCGAGCTCGGCCTGCCTTTTGACGTCCTCGACGACGGCCGGAGCAATTTCTTGCGATTCTTTCTTCACTGACTCTGGCGCCTCCGACTGGGGTTCTGGCGATCCTTGGAGCTGCAGCAGCGGCCGCGGCAGCTTCAGCGTGACCACGAGACTTGGTGGGGCCTCGGCCTCAGCCTCTGGCGTGGACGGCAGTGACCGTCGCTCGGTGGAAGGGAATGGGATGGGCGAGACTGCATTGGTGGTGAATTTTGCCTCTCTGGGACTGGAAGCGACGGTGTTGCGATGCGAAGGCGAGTAAGAGACGTCAGTAGGTCCGTTGGACTGATCGGTGGAGATTATGGACACATGGTTAATGTGGATGGGTTGAGGGTGAGCAATCTCTGCCTCAATGCGCCTGGTAGCCTTGGCAGATGTGCTCGGCGATGGAAGAGCCGGAGACTCATTAGTGATGATGATGGGCCGCTTGGATTGCGGACTTTCAACCGGCAACTCCGGCGGATGTCTGTCGTTCTGGGCGACGATGCTGTGCTTGGCCTCGGCTGCCGGCGACTCCACCTTTGAGTCGTGGTCGGAAAATTCATCCGAGCCATGCAGATCGCTCGAGTCGCCTATGACCTCGATCGTGTCCTTGACTACATCGTCGTCAGATGGAGGAAGGTAAGGGTAGTGATGCTCCGGCCTTCGAGCGGGCGTCTTGGAGGCGGCGCGGCGGCCTCGCTGGGCGGTGGGTGTCATGTCGTCAGCAAAGGTCTCGCTGCCATCGCGCTTCTTCCGGGTGGCGGTGCGAGGAGCGGCGAGAGCAATCTCAGGAACTTCGTCCTCGAAGTCTTGAGCCGAGTAGTCAATCTTTGGGCGCTTGCGCAGATTGTGCGTGCCCTTCTTGTTGTTGCTGGCACTTCCAGCGGCGGCGGCAGGAAGGTCGTCGTCTTCATCGCCGGCGCCATCACCACCCATGATGCGCGCCCTCTTGCGGGTGGCCTTTGCCTTGCCAGCCGTAGGCGACGAACCGGAAAAGGTCAGAGGCTGAGCGGCAGGCGTCGAAGATTGTCTTGTTCCGCGACGGGCTTGGGGAGCGGTTTGAGGTGTGGTGTTGATGGCGAAAGGCATGGTGGGCGACCGTGCCGGAACCCGGTCTGTCGGGAAGGCCGCATCCAAAGAATCAAAGCTGCTTGACAAGGTTGGCTGTGTGCGACGGCGAGCCGGGCGGTTGCCACGAATGCGGTCCATGATGGCAGCAGCAGCGGATTGTGGTGGTGTGGTCTGGGTAAGATGTCGTCTAAGCGACCGGGCGACCGACCCATAGGGGTTCAATGAGAAGAAGTGCCAAGGCGCAGTGACCTGAAAAGAGGTGAAGATTATGATGAACCCAACCTGCGAGGAATCAGTTCTGGTGCTCTTGAGCCGGTTCCGAGGGTGGGCAAGTGTCGTTGTCGCCGCCCAGGCTCTCCCCATGGATGAGACGATGAGAAAACCCGTCGGCCACACGCGGCAAAACCGGCGGCCAGGGGCAAGTCAGAGGAGAAGTACGTACCAGCAGATCGAGACGATGCGAGTAAAACTGCCGCGGTGAAAAAAACGCACAAGATGAGTCGTCGCTGATGCGATTGTTCAATGCAATGACTCTGAAGATGAGTACGTCAAGAGAGTATCGGGTTGTTTGGGTTGGGTTGTAATAAAGGGCAGACGCAGGCAGGTAATTTTCTGTAAGGTAGGTGTGTCTTGATGCTATAATCCATGGGTGCTGGCGGCTCGGCCACAACTCTCCTGGGCTGGGACCCCCGGGGTACGTACCTTCCCGCTGTCTGTCCCCATTCCTCAGGTTGCGTTGCTGTGCCCCACAATTTTCCACACCTGACCACCCGTTCCGGTTAGCCGGGCTCAATGCAGCCAATCACAACCGCGCAGACTGGGGGGAAGCTCGAGGTCTCGGGCCAGGGGTGCTGTCATTGCCCTGCGAAACGGGGGCAGGTACTATTCTTCCACCGCTGGCACAATGCATCACGAGCCGACGACCTGAGGAGAGAATAGCGACGTTCTTATTCACTTTACCTGTTCGCCCACAAATACCAGGCAGCAACGAAACCCACAATGGCGTCCAAAAAGACCAAGGCCGCGCCTCCGAGCGACGATATTGACGATCTGTTCGATGGCTTTGACGACAAGCCTGCCCCTCCCAAGCCCGCAGCCGCTGCTGCTGCCGACAAGAAGAAGCAGCCGCCGTCCAAGGCTGCCCTCGACCAGGATATCCTCGCCGAACTCGAGAAGGACCTTGAGAAGCCCTCGCGCCCGCATACCCCGCGTGTCCGTGATGCCACAGCTCCTCCTGCCGCGGTCAAGGGCTCCCCCGGCCGCCTAGGCACGCCCACCGGCGACGACAAGCCTGTACCCCGCAAGTCGACCGACAGCGCCCATTCCCTTCGTGCCAGCTTCACCCCAAGCGCTGCCAGCTCTGACGTTCCTGAGAAGCAGCCAGCTGCCGCCGAGCAGCAGCAGCAGCAAGGCGGTGGTTGGTGGGGCAGCGTCTTCTCGACAGCTTCGGCGGCCATGAAGCAGGCCGAAGCTGCCGTCAAGGAGATCCGCGAGAACGAGGAGGCGAGGAAATGGGCTGAGCAGGTCCGAGGCAACGTCGGTGGGCTCAAGGCTCTCGGTACACATCCTACTTGTCTCCCTTGCCATCAATCGCTAACCCTGACCTCCTCCAGGCGATAACCTCCGCCAGCAGGCCTTGCCGACCTTTACCAATATCCTCCATACCCTCGCACCGC
This sequence comes from Plectosphaerella plurivora, assembly GCA_020726575.1. NCBI lineage: Eukaryota > Fungi > Ascomycota > Sordariomycetes > Glomerellales > Plectosphaerellaceae > Plectosphaerella > Plectosphaerella plurivora. Next base: position 77,325 of record JAGSXJ010000031.1, read on the forward strand.
CCATCAGCCAACACGAGCGCCTCCTCATCCACATCACCCACGATATGGTCGGCTACCCCTCGCTCGATCCGATTATCCACGAAGTCTTCTCCCGTGTCATGGCCCAGGTCGAGGGAGGCGACCTTATGGTCATCCAGCGCGGGCAGGAGAGCACCAGCAGGCACGCGGCAGACGCTTCGTCCGGCTGGCGTGACGGCCCCTGGTGGCGCCAGACGGAGCCCGCTCGTGATCTTGGCCTCATCAAGGGTCTGGTTGAGGGCACCAAGCTGTGCCGGGCCGCCGCCGACGGCTATGCCGAAGAATACTTTGCGGCGCACGGCGGTATTGGAGAGGCAAAGATCCGTGCCACCGAGTCGCTGAGCGAGTCCAACCCCGTTCGCAGCTCTGATCTCTTCCTCGCCGTACAGGCCATCACCGTCGACGCTGACAAGGACCTCTTTGTTCGCGCCGCTGCAGCGCCATCTGCGGTTAAGGAGGCCGAGGCTGATGCCCCGGCTGACGAGCTCGTATGCTTCGCCATTCTCGTCCTCGACCCTGTCCATGAGATCGAGTACTCGGCCGTCAGTCAGTCCATCCCAGCTCAGTGGGTGCGCTGGCTCGATGCCTCCAACCCCTTGACGCCCGTCAGCGCCGACGAGCCCTCGCAGCAGCAGCCTGCGTCCATCCCCGACGAGATCCAGGAGATTATCGACAACGGAGGTGTTGACCCGCGAGAATGGGCCGCCGAGTGGATCGAGGAGACCCTTGGACTTGCCATTGGCGGTGTTGCCCAGCGCTATGTCTCGCGCCGTATGGGTGTCAGTGACGGCGGAATCGGTCGTGGCAAGCGGCGCGTCGAGGAGCTTGTCCAAGACAACGCTGGAGAGGCCGCCAGAGCCGGACTGATCTGAGAAGGAACCTGCAAGGATGACCCGGATTTCAGTGTTTGGAGTTGGCGTTCCAGTTGCCCCTTTCCAAGGTCAGCACTTGATGTGATGGCAATGTTATCTGTCCACCATTTTATCTTTAGCATGTTCGTATGATACTTCAATCTCCAAGGCCTCACTTTGCCCAGGACAGATGCATAACTGAATGCAACGACTGGACGCACGTTTCGTGTTAATGAGACCCTGGTCGTGATGCCGGGCCGTCTTGCTTAGTCATTTTGGTGGATCTCGCCCATGCATCCAGCCTTTCCATTTCCTCGCCTAAAAAATCTGCCTCAACTCCTCACCTTCAACACCTTCAAACCAAACAGGCCAAGCCGGACATTGAGCACATCAAGTGAGTGCGCCCGCATGCAGTTGTATTAGTGACTGCTGCCAACAACGTCCGGCTTGGTTACCGCAGCAGAGCCAGCAGCCACTCGACGGCCCTCGTGCCACTACCGCGAGTCTCCGACGGAGGCCTTCCCTTCTGCGACGCGTTTTGCGTCGCGCCCGGGAGGAGGATGCGATTTTGCTCAACAGGCTGCCCATTTCGGTGGAAAGTCCGTCGCTGCCAGAACGAAACCAGGACCATCATAGTCCGCACCCGTCTTCTCACCCGGTTCTGCCGGGCAAGATTCCACGCGGGCGAGGCTCCAAGCGCTCCCACATGTCTGAAGTGATTCACACTCGCTCTGTTCGGTGCTTGCCATGCTGCCGTCCTGCGTCCTACTTGAGGCCGTTTGCGGTTATCACGAGATGTTGAACGGGCTGTTGGACGCGAGGGTTAGCGGCCATGTGACAGGTGCCGACTTGTCCGAGTGGGTGCCAGCTTGGGCGATGTCGTCAGCGATACTTCATCCGGCGCTGAGTGGCGGCAGCCCGCTGGACCTTGAAATCAGGGAACTTGACAGCGGGCGGCACAAGCCGGACAGCCGATGAGATGCGTACTATTTAGTACCTCGGGAGAAGTCAATCCTACAAAATTTGAGCGATTTCCAAGTTCCGTCTTTAACCCCTGAAGTAGATCTGTCCCATACTGCCAAGACATCGCCATCTTCAAGTTCCGAGTCACTGACTGCCAAGCCATCGCAACGATGCCAAAATTCTCACACCTCCCGCTGAGCACCTCAGGCCCCATTGACTGCAATGTCTCCGGAGCCGAGCTTCTCAACAATCCCGTCTTCAATAAGGGCACGGCATTCCCGTCTGATGAGCGTCAAGCATTCAATCTCACCGGCCTCCTGCCAGCCGGCGTGCACACCCTCGAGCAGCAGGCCAAGCGAGCCTGGCACCAGTATCAAAGTCGACCAGACGATCTTGCTCGCAACACATTCCTGACGTCGATGAAGGAGCAGAACGAGGTTCTTTACTACAAGGTGGGTGTCGTCTGCATTTCCATGGTGGTATTCTAACATCTGTAGCTACTGCTCGACCATCTCCCAGAGGTCTTCAGCGTTGTGTACACACCGACAGAGGGCGACGCAATCCAGAACTATTCCAAGCTATTCCGGCGCCCCGAGGGCTGCTTTGTCAATATTAATGACGTCGACCGCATCGAGCATGATCTCGGCCAGTGCGGTGGCCCAGAGGACATTGACTACATCGTCGTGACCGGTAAGCGGTGGCCCCTTTCTGTCTCCGAATACCCCTGACCGAGTCAGACGGCGAGGAGATCCTTGGCATCGGTGATCAAGGAGTCGGCGGCATCCTCATCTCGGTGGCCAAACTCGTGCTCACCACCGTATGCGCTGGTGTCCATCCGGGTCGCACGTTGCCAGTGGTGATTGACTGTGGCACCAACAACGAAGAGCACCTAAGTGATGACCTGTACCTGGGTCTGCGCCAACGACGCGTAACCGGCGAGCGATACGACCACTTTGTCGACGCTTTTGTGAAGACGGCGCGTCGGCTGTTCCCGCGGGCGTACATCCACTTTGAGGACTTTGGCATTGATAACGCCCGCCGCATCCTTGACCGATACCGCCCAAGCATCCCCTGCTTCAACGACGATGTGCAGGGCACCGGGTGCGTGACACTCGCGGCCATCACCGCGGGCCTGCATGTCGCTGGGCAGGGGCTGTCGGATATGCGCATGGTGGTGTTTGGCGCGGGCACGGCTGGCGTTGGCATTGCCGACCAGGTGCGCGATGCCATCGCTGCGGAGCGAGGAATATCCAAAGACGAGGCAGCAAAGCAGATCTGGCTTATTGACAGGCCGGGTTTGCTTACGACGAAGACAAGCGCTGACAAGGGCCAGAAGGGTTTTGTGAGGGATGCGGCCGAATGGGATGGCAGGGACACGTCGTTGCTGGGCGTCGTGCGTGAGGTCAAGCCCAACGTGCTGGTGGGAACATCTACAGTCCCGGGTTCATTCACCAAGGAGATTGTGCAGGCCATGGCGGCTGAGGTCGAGCGGCCTATTATTTTGCCCCTGTCGAATCCAACACGACTGCATGAGGCGGTGCCGGAGGATCTGCTGAAGTGGACGGACGGGAAGGCGCTTGTAGCGACGGGATCGCCGTTCAAGCCTGTGAAAGGACCCTGGGGCGAGGGCGGCAAGGATATTGAGATTGAGGTGGCCGAGTGTAACAACTCGGTCGTGTTCCCGGGCATCGGCCTGGGTGCGGTGCTGTGCCGCGCGCGGCTGGTCACGGACAAGATGCTGGTCGCAGCCGTTGAGGGCGTGGCGGCCATGAGCCCTGCCCTCCAAGACCCGCGGGCGCCGCTGCTCCCAGGTGTCGATGTTGTGCGAGACGTGAGTGTGCGGGTGGCACGAAACGTGATCCGTGCCGCCGTCGATGAGGGCGTGGCAACGGAGGAGGGCATCCCAGGGGCTGAGGACGAGCTCGACGAGTGGATTCGCGAGCAAATGTGGGAGCCTCAGTACCGACCGCTCAAGGCGGTATGAGTCCAGTTGGATTAGATTAGGCTATTTGATTTCCAGTGCGAAAATTGATGTCTATGGGTATTTTTTAAATGACTCTGCCGCGGGTCTGCTTGATGGTGCGCAGGTCAATGTTGCGCCACAGGGCAACGGCAACAAATGCGGGCACGAGGATGCAGGCGCTGGTGATGAGCATGTAGCGCTGCGAGTCCGCGTACGCGAGAGCAATGGCGCGGCGCTCAGGGGTGCCCCAGCGGTTGGCGAGCTGGGAGTACATGTTGTTGTAGACCAGGTCGACCTTGAGGGTCGGGGGCGCGTGCCTGATGATGGCGTCGCGGAAAGTTCCCGTCCAGATGGCGGCGGCAATGGTGGAGCCAAGAGCGGTGCCGACGCTGCCAAAGAGGTCGAGGATGGCGATGATGACGGCAATGTGCTGATGGTCCGATGGAGCCATCATGGCCATCTCACCGCACAGGACGATGGGACCGCCGGCAAAGGCGACGAAGATCTGGGTCATGACGACGAGGCCAATGTCGGCGTCTGGGTGACGGAAGGGGATCATGAGGGAGACGCCGAGCAACATGAGGGGAAGCAGGAAGTAGAGGGCAAGAGGCTTGAAGCGACCAGTCCAGCGGATGAAGTAGGCCATGGGGATGGCGAAGAAGCAAGAGCCGGTGCGGTAGATGTTTGAGATGTAGGTGGTGCGGTCGACACCCTGGTTGTAGGCGACGAGGAGCATGGATGTGAAGTAGCTGCCCCAGACGGCCGAGCAGAAGAAAACAAAGGTGAACATGATGCCGCCAAAGAAGACGGTGCGGTCGCGCAGCAGTCGGAAGGGGATGAAGGTGACGGGGGCGAAGAACTTCTCCCAGACGACGAAGCTGGCGACGAGGAGGGCACCAAAGACGATCATGCAGATGATCATGGGGCTGCGGAAGCGTAGGGCCTGGTACGAGTAGATGCTGAAAGGGAGGAGGAACAGGGCCATGCCGCCGGCGAGCAGGAGGATGCCGAACAGATCGACGTCGATGGCGTACTGCAGGACCTTGCGCGGGGTCATGTTCCGAATGGAGCTTTGGTTCTTCAGCAGACCCTGCTTCTCTGCCTTGCGCTGGTTCCACATGAAGAGAAGAACAAGCGGCAGGACGACGAAGGGGGTGATGATGGCCCACATGCCGAAACCCCAGCGCCAGCCAGGTCCGCGCAGGATCTTGTTGGCGATGGGCCCAGCGCTCCAGGTGGTGAAGATGTAGGGAGTGGTGGCGAGGGCGAGCATGAGGGAACGGTTGCGCAGGGTGGTCGTGTCAGAGACGAAGACTGTCAAGCAGTAGCTGGTGCCCTGGGCGCCGACGGTGGAGAAGACGTTGGCGGCGCAGTATGTCTCGACGTTGCGGCAGCCAGCCATCATGACGATACCCATGACCCAGACGAAGAGGGTCAAGGCGAGACCCTGAGGGCGACCCCAGGTGTCAAGCACCTTGGCGAGGGGCAGCTTGGACATGCCGGAAACAATGCTCGAGATGATGCCGACGACAGCCGTGAGCGAGTGCTTGGAAAAGGTGGAGGTGACGAATGGCGAGTAGGTGCGGACGATGACCTCTTGGAGGGAGATGACGACGTAGATGAGCCAAATGCTGGTGGTGGACGAGTCAGTCTGTCGTCGTCTTTCACAGAAGTGCAGAAACTTACATGCAGTAGGCGGCGATGAGGTGCGACTTTGACCAGACCATGGCCGTCGCCTCGACCCTCTGCACACCAAACTGGGCATCCTTGCTGAACTCCTCCTCCACGTTGAGCGGCTGCGGCTTGGCGTCCACGGCCGGGCCGTTCTTGTCATCGTTGACGGACCGGTCATCGGGGACGAAGTTGTCGTCGGATATGGGGGCCTGGGTAGCCATGGCGTCGGTGGTTGCGAGCGATGCGATGGACGGTCAAGGGGGCAGCGGCAGCAACCGAAGACGAGGGGTGGGAGGAATATATGCAGTGCTGTGTAGTGCTGCGCTGCCTCGGCCGGGGAGCGGAGTCTGGCCACCGGGCCGTCCGCGCAGGGTCGAGTTTTTCCCCTGGGCACATGCTTCCAGCTGAGTGTACCGCACCACTGCACATCAAGGGAAGGTCGAGCCTGGAAGAGGGGGGAAGACCAGAGCCACAGCGGGGGTGCCCGTGCCGCCCCGTCCGGGTCTAGTGTTCGGCCAGATTGGGCCGGCGACAGGGGGTCATCGCGAGTGTGGTTGTGCCGTGGATGATGTGAGTGGTGGCCTGTTTTGGGTGGTGGTCTTGGGTCAAGGGACGCATCCAACGAGTATCGCCTGTCGTTCGATCATACTGCCTTCCATCACGGCGGGAGAGTAGTCTTGGCCTGCAGAGGTTTGACGGGGGTCAGGAAGATGCCGGCCTTCGGAGACGGGAGCTGCAGGTGTAGTGGGCGATGGAGTGAAAATGCAGAAATGGTGGTGTTCTAGGCGGTTGGTGGCGTCTCTCAATTTTACCAAGGCCCCCGGGCTGGGTAATCAGATCCATCTTATCAGATGATCGCCCCGCTTTTCGCTTAATCACAACCAGTCTCGTGTCTCCCTTGCCCCCCAACACGAGCCGTTGGAAAGCAAAAGGCGCACTGCACCTTTTCACATCCACATCCGGGCGCCAAAAGCTCTTCCCGTCCGAGTCACCTCGCCATTTTTCTACTTTGCGCCTCGCTTCGACATTGTCCGACGGAGTTACGAGCACCACCACCACTGATGGACCACGGCACAGTTGCTCTTCTGGGCGACGCGTGCGCCCGACGCCCCGCCTGACCTGAGCTACCTGATGCAAACACCATCCACATTACGTCCCGCCCTTGCGCCCTTCCAACCGAGTTGACTACACTCAGGTCTCGGATCAGTGCTGGCCTGTGTGCTATTTGACCAGTTGCAGGGAGTCCCTCGGCGTAGCAGGTCAATCGAAGCAGCATCGCAATCGACGCGACAATTTCGTTGACGCGTCAAACGACGCAGCAGCAAACCGCAATCCACCCACGGTGCCTCAACCTCAGCTCTCGCCCCGTTTCGCGTCGACAGCCGAGCGTGCCGGCCGGCACACGATCGGCACCTCCCTTCCAGTCTCGCGGCTTGACGTCGGCCCGCTATCACTCCCGGACGCCAAAATGGTTCGTCGCCCGGCTGCACTTGACATTGTCTACCGAGACCATCAGATCCTGGCCCGCCAACGACTGTCAACTTCCTGTCACTGCGTCGTCAACCCCTGCGCCCTCGATCGAACCCAGGCTGGCTGATATCCTGTCCCTTAGCTCTTGGCGACCTGTCAGGACAGTCATTGTCACGTCAAAACCACAGACGTCCTCGCTGATGTCGGCTTGACATCTCGTCAGAGTCTTGACTGCTTTGCTTAAGGTACATCGCCAACTATTTGTCACTGCCAAACACTCGGTTTCGGAGAAGACGGACAAAAAGATGGCCACCAAATCACACGAAGCTCCAATGAATGGTCAATATCCCGAGACCGGGCTAACATCGTCCTGCTGCACCTCCACGACCGCCGATACCAAGGCTGCATGAGATGTTCCGACGAACAGACCAAGGGTGTCAGTCTGAGCAACCTGTGCCGAGCTGGTCGTTTCTCAACAGGGGTTTCAGCCGGAGTCCGGCTCACTTCTCCTGGCCCGGGCTTCCATGTGATCCGCACATCACCCGGAGAACGTCCCAAGAATCCCACGTTGGACCACTATCCACGAGGCAACGATTGCAGACTGAAGCGAGGGCCCATCGATGTGCTGCTTTAGGTCTCCCTGCCTGTTTCTTGGAGCCCCCGGGACAGGCATCCATCACACTCAGGCTTGATTCTGGCCAGACCGTTGACCGACCTCCTCACCTCGTCCATATCACAACCGCCGTTGAAACATCCATACCCCACGGGGGTGCTGGAAGTTCTGCCCGTTTCACCACCAGCCATGGCCAGGCCCAGCCACCAGGAACGGCCTTTTTTCACGCCCGACAACCTCAATATCGGACGTCTCTTGCTTGACACAAACATCACGCTTGCAGACCACCACGTTGCAGACACACCACGTTTCGTCCAGCCTTGCTGCATGCAAATGTGCTTGTGCTTGTATTGCGGCTTTTTACCGTGCCGAACATAATGCTGATTCCCAGGTGCCGTTCAGAGCTTGCTGAAGGCATTGTCCTACCACCCGCCGCCGTCACATAACCCGCAGGGTCTGTTCGCCCTGCCACTACACCACCGCTACCGCTGTCATGACGCCTAGTACAGGTTCTTCGAGAAGTCGCGGCGCTTGATGTCCTTGACGTGGCGCCGAGCGTTGCCGGCTTCGCCGCCAGCACCAGCATCGGGGGCGGGAGGAGCAGCACCAGCATCGGGGGCAGGGGGGGCGGGCGTCGCGGCGGCCTCGCCAGGGGCAGCGGCTCCTGTTCCGGTGGCTGCGTCCTTGGCCTTCTTGCCAGCATCGTCAGCCTTTCCCTTGCCGGCGGCGTCGGCGGCGCCCTTGCCCTTGCCTGCCGCACCGTCGGCGGCGTTCTTGCCCTTGCCAGCCTCGGCCTTGCCCTTGCCCGCCGCACCATCGGCGCCGGCACCGGCACCGGCGTCGGCCTTGCCCTTGGCACCGCCGGCCTTGCCCTTCGCGGGGGGTGCCGCAACGGTTCCGTTGCCAGCAGCGGCACCGGCAGCGGGAGCAGGGGTGGCGCCAGCTCCGGCTGGTGTGGTTGCTGCGGCGCCACCAGCACCAGCAGCGCCCTTGCCCTTGCCGGCGGCGTTCTTGCCAGCACCGGCGGCATTCTTGCCTGCGCCGGCAGCCTTCTTAGCACCGCCGGCGGCGTTCTTTCCAGCACCGGCAGCCTTCTTGCCGGCACCGCCAGCGGCCTTCTTTCCGGCGCCAGCCTTACCCAGGATTCCTCCAAGAGCTCCGCCAGCAGCGCCTGTGTCACAAGTCAGTATGTGCTCGGCATGCATAGGGTCTATCAGCAGCACTCACCTCCAGCCTTCTTGCCACCTGCAGCACCGCCGAGAAGGCCACCTAGGGCACCTCCCGCCGCACCTCCAGCCTTGCCACCAGCGGCCGGTGCAGCCGCGCCGCCCGCCGCGCCGCCGAGGATGCCGCCGAGCGCGCCTCCCGCAGCTCCTCCAGCCTTGCCGCCTGCGGCACCGCCGAGAAGTCCAGCAACGGCATCCAGCTGCCGGGCCTCGATCTGCTCGATCTGGTTCTGGGCCACGACCATGCCATTGAGGGCAAGGAAGGCGACGATCGCCTGGCCGAAAGAAGTGGTGCAAACCATGTTGAAAATTTGTTGAAGGAGAGGATCCGAGACGTCAAGTCCGTAAAAAAGGGGCCTACCAGTAGGCCGAAGAAGAGAAAGTACTAAAGAAAGGAAGGAGCGAAGAGAAGAGAAACAGGTTGAACTGAAGGGGCGTGTGCAAGAATCCCGACTGACAACTGAGCTCCAGACCGAGCGGCCACGGGTTTATAACGACGGTTCGCAGCACCGACGCCTCGAAGCATCTAGACCGCGACTAGAGCACGCCTCTTGACCCGGGACCCGATTTAGAACACGGGCAGGGCGTGCCGATCCCCAGTATGTGACGACTTGGCTTCAGACATGGGACGAGGGGAGAGTCGGGATGAGGTTGAAGCAGACTTTAGCGCACAAAGCTTGGCCTACGCTGATCACCACGAGCCCCTGCCCTTGCCTCTGGCCAGCCCTGGGAAAGCAAGGGGAAAAGGGGGAACCAGCCGGCCAGTGGTCCGCCCTCTGACTCGAATCGGCCAGGCCCACGGCGGGCGAGTCGAGGTCGGCGCACACCGTGACCAGGCGCCCAAAAGCACGGACGCGCTCGGGGTCCCAGGTCTTCAGCCACTGTCGGGGACGGTGTTTCAGCGGCTGTCGGCCCCCCGGGCGCGGATCAGTCAACAGCCGCCACTCCGGCACCGTCGCCGTCACACCAGCACTGGTGATCTGTAGGAGCCCGCGTCCACATGAAACCTGTTCGTCCCGTCCCACAGATGAAAGAGGCTGTGCTGGTCCATGTTCGCCTTGGCATCTCAAGTTGCTCGAGCGAGCGCGCACGCGATGCTCACGAGAGAGACAGCCTGCGCGCGACCGGCCGGACGTCCTTGGGCCACTCTGGACTAGGGCGTCGTCCTGCAAAGGCAAACTTGGGAGAAAATTAACTGTAAATAGGGACGTTTCCTCGAGTCACCCCGAGTTTATCGAAACGTTTCGCTCTCGCCACCTGCGGCAAGATCAACATCCAACATCGACTCCCGTCGTCGTCGCTGATGGACGGCCGCGGGATCGACCTCCGCGGGATCGACGCCGGGATCCCAAAACCGCCCTGCGCCGGCAAGAGCTGTTGCCTGGTATGGTGTTGATGAGCACGCCTTGGCGAGTCGATCAGAGGCCTGATGTCGAGAAGGACATCCCCCAGACCGATCTCCATTTCTTCTGGAGATTTTCGACACCCGTGGGGGCCCCCTGCACCGATCTCTCCCAGGGCAAGGCCTGATGGACCACGACAACATGGGGCGATGATGGGATCTCAGCTGCTGGGCCCGTGCTTGGGTGGTCTGTCCTGCGCAGCCCTGCCGAGGATGGAACGTGTTTGGGTCCTGGTGGGAGCCAGCTTGTCACGAGAATGCGTCAAAAATATGCCCTTGGCTGTCTCGGTCAGGGACAGCACGCCGAGCTCACACGGCCAGACAGGCCTGCCAAACAGGAGATGGCAGTATCGCCCCGCCCCCAGGTCGAGTCTTGATGCGATTGGGATGATGGACGGGGAACTGAAGCCTTGGGCATGCCTTGGCGAAAGAGAAAGCCTGGGGGGACCATGAGGTGTTGTCTCCATGGTGTCAATGGTGAGGCATTGGATGACATGGCGGATATCCGGCCGTCTGCAGGCTTGACTTGCGCGTCTTGGAACCGGCAGCCGGATGTCGAGAATGGTGCTGTGACCTTTGCCAAAGGAGACGTCAGCATTCTCGGGTCGTGACTTTCCCAGGTGATTTCAAGTCCAAGGACGCGTGTTCTGCAAGGCCTACACACCACATTGTGACACCCCGACTCGGGTTCGGAGCACCCCCCGACACCTGGCTGCACTGCATCTCGATATTCTCATTCTCTTGCTATTCTTGACTTTCACGTGACACATTCTGTCTCGTCCAGCCGGTATCCTCCGACGCCCGTCCTTCTCGTCGTCCAGTAGAACCCGCCGCGCCATGACCGTAGATCTGGCCCCAGGATAGCACAGCACCAAACGCCTGCGGCCGCCCGAGTCATATGCCTTTCCCAGCCCTTTCCATCCCCAAACACGGCGTTCAAGTCACGGCGTCGTCTCTGCTGACACAACATTCTTCAGCTTGCCACCTTCCTCTGGTACGGCGTACAACGGCCGCAGGCGGCCGGCGCGGTCGCATGATCCAAACTTCCACCAGCTCATATGGACCCAATGTATCACATTTTTGCAGAGGAACTTGACTGGAGCCGGCGCGGGTGGCCAGGAGCTCCATAAGCCGCCCTCGTATGTGATGTCGTGGTTGACGAAGCACCAGGGCAGGCCACTGACGAGGCCGAGGGATTTCTGGAGAGGACAACAGGTCAGACACGACAAATAAGGAGTTGATACGAGAGGGGCAAGTTTTCACCATGTTTTCCTCGCCTTCTTTGGCAAACTTGGCTTCAAGGCCACTCATTTTGTCGTCGCCGAAGCGCCCGAGGGCGATGAGGGTGGGAATCTCGTCCGTGAGGTGCTGCACGAGCACGCTGCCAAAGAGATCAATCATTTCGACGACCTTGCGGCCATCAAACTGCTGTTGATCTTCGGCACAGCGATAGAGGTAGCCTTTGAAGGCGGCGACGCCGTCGGCAAAGGCATGGTGTTGCTCGACGTTGGCGTCCATGCAGCCCTTTTCGCCAGTCATCTGGCCGCAAATAGTCAGCCAAAGCCGGCCACAGGAGGACCACGGCCGGTGGAAGCAGAGTAAGAAAGCCTCTTGAATAGGTACTCACCTTCTCGATATCGGTGAAGAAACTGGTTTCCTCTGTGGTGTGGTGCACATCGAGGAGGCGGTACCATTGGATGCAGTACTGAACAAAGGCCGGGACGTCGGCCGGTTTGACGTACGGTGCTTGGAGATAGATGGAGTTGATGCCTCGGAGGATCATGTTGTGGACGCATGCCATCTCGCTGTAAGGGTTAGGTCTGGCCGATAGCCTGTAATGGATTGACGGGGGGGTTTACCTGGCCACACGTTCGTACATGTCGGGCTGCCCCATCATTAGTTGGGCCTTCTCAGAGACATGACGATGTTTGTCCTACCTGGAATGACCCCGACTCCTCCTTGCCCTGGAAAAGAGGCGTTGGGATCAGGGCAAAGGGGTGATCTGCGTAGACAGGAGCCATTGTGAAGATGGTTGCACGTTCCAAGTCTATCTGCGACCGCCTTGAGACCCTGCCAGGGCGAGCTCTTCTTTTGAGTCCTGGCCCAGACGGCTGGTTCGGGACCTGGACCCTTCCACGCATGTTTTCGTCGTGTCTCACCAACGTCACGATTGGCTCGTGAGCATTGAGGGACGCTCAGCGTGGCGCCCTAGGACTCTTTGACTTTTGGCCCCAGCCGCAGACCGGCGTGTTGGCGGATGAGAAGTCGCCGACGGGCACCTCTGCGGCTGGCGTGTGTCAGACGACCGCCGCCGTCTAATAGGGCTGATGTGACAGGATTGGCTGTGGTGTTGGTATGTTGCCGCCTCGATAACAGGAGTGACCGAAACTCATCAGGGGGGGATTGGGCGCTCAGTAAGACCATTTGACCTTGTCAGCCTGCAGGTTGCTTGAATGCATGTGCCAAGAGAATCATTCGCCCTTGAATTATCTACATGGTCTTTATACCTGGCCCCTACCCGCCGGTCCTGGGCCTCCACGTGGGCATGATCGGGAAGATTCTCCGGATAAAGGATGGAAACCCACTGTAGTGCCAATTGCAGACCGGCCTGCATGATGATCGACCATGCAGGGCCAAAGACTCCGGAGCAAGGTATCGTTTACTGGCACGTGGATACAAGGGCCGAGCCGAGAGCGCTTGCCAGGCATCATCGGAAGGGCGTCGTTGACCCTGATCGCCCCAAGGACCCCGCAAACCCAAGCCCTTGGATCCCGACCAGCGTCGTCGTGTTAAGCATCATCAAGGGCGCGGTTGACACCCTGCAGCGCCAGCATCTGGTGGCGCCGGGTATCGTGATCCAAAGAAACTGGCGGGGCCGTCGTCAAGACACTGGACCGGCGATGGTGGGGCCGTAAAGCGTCCACGCCGACGACATGCCAAGAGCTGCTCATCACACGAGAACCAGACCACACACAACATTGGTATGAACATTTGTGAACGGGAATGAAGATGGTATTGTTCTTTGCTGCTCGTTCGTGAAGCATAACATGCAAGCTCATTGGCTACCCAGCACGCCAAACTGCGTACCCTACGACGGGTTGGCTGCAATCTCCTCCTGGTTCTTGCTCTTCTTTCCGAGCCTAAGAATCTTCTTAAAGTCGTCGCGGAAGCGAGTAGGCTGTTCGGTGAACTTGGCCTCGTAAGCGTCGATGACAGGCTTGTCCCAGATCAGGTCGGCCTCCTCGGGGCGCACATGGTGAGTTCGCTTCAGGAGCTTCCAGCCGCCGTAGGTGAGAATGCCGACGAGAACCATGAGGTAGTACGAGAAGAAGTCCAGAGCGACAAAGGGACCCATGAAGACGGTGTATCCGAAGGCTGGGGACGTCTGTTAGCAGGGAGAACTGAAGTTTGCGAGCAGGGGATACGTACTGAGAACCATGAGCACCATCCAAGCGACGCCGACGTATGCGAGGTAGGGCTGGCAGTAGCCGCGGAAGGGCAGGGTGCGGCGGTCGAGGCCCTGGGCCTTGGTGGCGCGGTGAAAGTGGATGTATGTAACACCGATGGAGATCTGGAAAGGGACAAGGTAAGCAACTGGTGCCATACGAGAATTCCATGCAAGCGACTCACGTAGTTGATCAGACCACTCGCCGAGGTCAGGGACTGCAGCAGGGACACGACCTTGGCAGTGCCGGCGCTGACCTGGAAGAAGGTGAGGAAGGGGAACAGCATGACAACGGCGAAACAGTAGATGGGAATTCCGTTCTTCAGGCACTTCTTCAGGAAGGCGGGAGCGTGGCCTTGAAGAGCCAGACCGTAGAGGCAACGCATCGAGCAGTAGGTGTAGGCGTTTCCGGCGGAGAAGATGCTGGTGCACAGGAGCGCGTTGACGACGTGGGGAAGGACGTCGATGCCCATGTTGCCCATGGCGATAACGTAGGGAGAGCCGTCGGCGGTACCGGAGCCGGCATTGTCGAGCTGGGGGTCGTTGTAGGGCAGGATGATACCGCAAGCCAGGGCACCGCAGATGAAGAAGAAACCGAAGCGCCAGTAGACGGTCTTGAAGCCCGCCTTGAGGTAGACGCGGGGCCTCTCAGCCTCACCGGCGACCATGGCGAGGTATTCGGGGCCGACGACGGTGAAGACGGCAGAGCCCAGAGCACCCATGAAGCCGTGGAATTGTCCAAGGGCACCGGTGTCAAGGTGCTCAGCAAAGGCACCAGGGTTCTTCCAGTAGCGGAACCCGTACGCATCCTTCTGCGGGTTGCCGCCGACCATGGTGATGAAGGTGAAGGAGAAGACGATGAGGATCAGGATGACCTTTCCACCGGCCAGCCAGAACTAAGAGGGGACAAGTCAGTAAGCGTCAGGGGCAGGCGGTGCAGCTGAAGCGTCCCGAGACATTGGGTCTCGGGGTGAGCCGTTGCTGCTGGAGAGAGAGAGTGCATACCTCGGCCTCGCCTGTTTGGGTTCGTTAGCATGAGTTCGGAGAATCTGGGGAAGATAACGATAGTGTGGTGGTTGGTGGAGGATGAGGGGAGGGAGGGGGCGTGAGAGTGAAGCTTGGGGCGTGGCGGCCGGTGTTCGGTAAAGTGGGGCACGGTTATCCGGCGTTGGAGGACCAACACCGACCGATCACCGTCACGCGAGCACCGGCAGATAACGTAGAGGAAGAGCTGATAGGGGAAATGAAGCTTACCAAAGTATTCGACGGCAATCACGTTGAGAGCAGCGTAAAGCACTGGCGAAGAAGGTCAGTCGGGCTGCAATCGCAAAGCTGGGGCGATGCAGGGGCAGCACGTCACTCACCGATGCATGCGACAATTACGGCCGCGACAGGGATCTTATCGGACCAGAATTGCAGGACTGGTAGCCATGGTCAGCAAGATAAAAGACGTAATAAGAGCTCAGAGAATTGAAGCTCACCCAGGTTGAGCGCGGCGATCTCGAAGGGAATGAGGAAAGCTTCCTGTGGGGTGTTAGCTGTCGAACATTGGCAATGCGATTCTGGGCGTCACTTGCGTAGAAGAAAAAGTTGTATCCCGTCATGAAACCCCAAGCTTCGTCGACCCAATTACCGGCGAAGCGAATGAAGGAACCCGAAATGGGCATGTAGACGGTCATCTCGGCGAGACCAGTGGTGATCAGAGCGACCATGACAGCTTGAATCATGTAGGCGATGAGCAGGGAGCCGGGGCCACCCTTTTGCAGGCCGCCACCGATACTGACGAAGAGAGCGGTTCCAATGGCACCGCCAATGGCGATGAGCTGCGGAGAGGTGTAAGCGGAAGCTATTGCGACGCCGGGGCCGGCTGCAAAAGAGTATGTACCTGGATCTGACGATTGCCGAGATGGCGCTTCAGCTGGTCGGAGTTGTCGCGCTCGATGACGCCAACGTCGGCATCACTGCCAGTGTTGCTGTGCTTCTCATTGTCGTAGAGGCCGTTGGAGCCCGAAGGGGCCTTGTCGATGACCTTTTCTTCAGCCATCGTTACGGGTCGAGAGGGCAATGTGGAGGAGGTTGGAATAAGAAAAGGGCCAAACACCTGTAAACCAGAAGAAGGCCAGGGTAACGCGTGTGAAGGGGGTAGGACAGGAGGAGGAAGGTCGTGTCACGCTCGGATCTGGGACGGCGCGGGATTAAGTACGAAGCAGGGAGAAAAAGTGAACAGACACGGACGGCGGCGGCCGATCTTTGCAGAACAAGTCGCATCGGCGTCGAGCAGAGCAGAGCAGCTCCCAAGCAAGCAAATACAGCGCAACGCAGCACAACATGGCACCAGCCGGGGTCCTTTTCCAGCGAACGACTCCAATCTCCTTGGTCGAGGCCGAGAGAAAAAAACGGGACTCGGCACCACCCAAGACACATTGCACATGCAACGCCCCACGCAAAGTCCCTTGCCCCGGAGCAAAGTCCCTGTCCTGTAGGGGGACACTTATTACTCGTCGAAGGACAAGGTGCAACACCAAGAGCAACAGACAAAGGGGGGCGTCTTGGAGGGGCAAGGAGGGAAATCTACAGGGACTTTGCCAATGCCCATGGGGGCAGGCATGCGAGCCGTCGCCCGACGGGTCTCGACGGGGCCCGGCTCGCAAGCCAGGGAACCAATGAGCCCAGCTTGTCACCAGCCTCCGTTCCCCCACCGGCGGACCACGCAGGCGGCGGCGGCAGGGCTAGCGGGGGGGTCTCGAGGTCTATCTGCGATCCTACGCTTGGCCAGCATCGGGGCTCCCGTGGGGCCCTATTAACGTGACGTAAAGGACGAGACGAGCACCTGGGGGAATGGCAAGGAAGGGTGTAGCGTCAAGCGTGTCAGTGGTGTGGTGTGTGGTTTGTGTGCCTCCAACGAGAGAGGGGCAAGGGGTGGCAGTGGTCGAACATGATGATGGTCGGTTTAACCTGCTTTTCGGTCAGCCTCTGGCGCGGGGAAGATGAACCAGCTGAACCGCCCCCCGGCCCAATAAGTACAAGGCGCGCAATCAACGATATCAGACGGTTTGGACTCCGGCCGGCCGGTCATGTGCTCGGCGAACCGCCTGGTCGAGGCCGCGCCGGGTGGCAGCCGAGACAGAAAAGGGAGGGTGGGCTATCTCTCGGACAAGGGAACATTGGGAAAGTACTGACAAGACTGCAACGCTACTGTATCTGCTGCAACGCGGCGAAGGACATGGACACCGATGCCAGACGAATCTCACCAGCCTTTGCCAAAGAGGGCCCCGCCCCCCCTTAGCCTCGCTTCCGCGCCGGGCTAACAGCTCAAGCACCACTCATGCCAAGCAGAACAGATATTTTATCGCGCCATTATCGATTGTACCTTTGCCCCCCCGAGCCGAACGACTTTTCTCGCCTTCTGCCTGTTGCGTTGCGCAGTTGCCGTGTACTCCGCGGCCCCCTTTCGTTCAGTTCATGGTGGGAGGGTCGACCCCCTCTTGGCACCGCTGTCACCCCTATCAGACACTGGCCCCGCGCCGTCATGGTGGGAGGGGCGCGCGACATGGCCGGGGGAGGGGGTGGCCGTTCCCCTTGGCCGGTCAGCGAGAAGCTCCACGGCCGACGGGAGAAGGCCCGTACGGAGCCTCTGCGCATTCTGAAGCCCGCCTTGCCCGCCTGGAGCCCGCTCGAGGTCCTGGGAGGGGCCCTGCTCACAGTGGACATGCAGTGGGCTGGCAGTGGGCTGCAGTGGACTCCCCCACGAGTACGATGTCGTCAGCGGCGCAGAACCTGGTCTTTGCTGGTTCCCGTTCATCGTGCTTCTCCATCGACCGCGGGCCGTTACCAATTGGCCGCTCCAGGCGATTTACTATCAATTGGATCGGGCTTTGCCCATGGGGTACCAAGTTGGCGCCGGTCCCTGGAAAAAACGTCGAAACAAGCTCCATCATCTTCCTGGGCGAATCCCCTCACCGGGTGTGGCGTACTCCTGGCAAAGCATGGCTTTCGGCGATCGAGTCTTGGGCCCTCCCCCTTCGCCTCCAGTCTTTTCAGCTTCTGCAGCTTTTGCTCGGGGGTCCTTGTACCCTGCCTGGATGCTGCCTTGGCGCCATTTTCTTGGACCGCAAATGAGACGTGCGAATGAGAGGCAGCCCGCGAATGGTCGCGTGCCGTCTCATTGGTGCTGCGCAGGTGTTGTGCAAAACCAAGGTTGTTCGGGTCGCCGTTTCGGGAATGGCGTATGCAGGAGATTGAGTCTATCCTACTTTAGGATAGGCGCCGTTTCGTGTTCAGTCGCCCAAATGCCTCAATCCAATCGGGCGACAGGCCACTCGCCACTCGTGCACTGCCGGCTGGCTGCCATCCATCGCCTGCGGCGCTGCGGCTGCATATGCGAGTTGGGCGGTCGTCCCGGTCGAATTCCAGTACGGTTATCGGGCAGAGATCTGCGAGAGGTTGACTCGCCAGAATTAAAACACCGTCATGCGACCATCGCATCGGAGCCTATCGGGGACTCTCCAGCGACGGAAACGGCAACGGCTGGAAAAGTCCGATAAAGCACCTCAACTGCCGATGCGTTGGAGGCAAGGGGAGGCAGGGAGGCGGGGAGGCAATGACACTGGAGAGCCTGTACCCCGTTGCGCCACAGCTTCGGCAGCACGTGTGGCTCCAACCAAAGTCTCGGCCACAGCTTCGGCAGCACGTGTGGCTCCAACGAAAGTCTCGGCCAACAGCCGGCACCTCGGTCTAATTGTTACCCGCAGGCGTCGCGTCGTGTTGGTCGGGTAGATGGCCTGATCAGTCTCGGACATCTTGTCCTCTTGCCACAATCGTCGAGTCTTTTGGAGAGTCAGTTTTGCACGCGATGGCCGACGGACTGTTCTGATGCGGCGCCTGTCAGACAAGCACGCGTCACCAGTCGTTTGTCGAACCGCATCCGTGATCGTGACCCTCCCGGAGCCTCCATCGAACCGCCGCCACCCGGCGCTGCACCCGCCACCCGACTACATCGTCGGACGGCCACCCGGTGACGTCTGGCCGCTAGGTTAAGTCATCTCAATGGACTGCAATCGCCTCAAACATGATCGAGCAAGCTCCAAGAGTGACGGCATCTGGTTCAAGAGAGAGACGCAATGAGGCATTCGTCGGGAATCTACATCAAATGCGGACAGGCAAATCTCTGCCGAAGACGAGTCAAGGGCAAAATTTGACATGGCGCTACGACAGCTCGAAACGCGGCTTACATCGGCCCTCGAGAAGCTATGGTGGCTGGCCCCGGTGCAGGCAAATACCTAATTACTTTCATGATACATGCCAGCCCTATGCATTGCAAAATTAGGCTTTTGTCTATTTCCAACGATGTCATCTAAATGAAACCGAAATCCTGGAGATGGAGTGCTTCATTTATTTGGTAATGCGTCACAGATCAGATGGACCAGGTTGGGGAGCATAAACCACCCATCCCATCTTGAAGTTCTAGAACAGCCCTAGAACTGCAAAACAGACGAAACAAACCCATCATGAATGTCTAAATTCATCATGCATAAGGCTGCTAGTCGGCCGTCAAGGTCAAGGTCGTGACCATGTCCTGGGTGGCGGTTGATGTGGCTGAACGTGGCTGTACAACAAACTCACAAGTTAACATGTTCTGACTGCCCCACCTGTTCGTTCAGCGTCTCTTTCGATTGTCTGCCCTGCTGTTCAGCACCGCAACCCTTCTTCCACCAACATGTCAGTTGGCTTGAACATTTGAGCTTTCGTCGGTCAATCCATTACTTAACTCCTAATTTCCAATGCATCTGTGATCCAATGTCGCTTGCCGTTCCCATGCATTTCGGCTTCCTTCAGTGGACCCCGCGATGAGTCAGCATCAGAATGTCACCGAAGCAAACCTTGCGTTGACCATCCGCCTCTGACTCTCAACATCACTCATCCACCCACCTCACCATGGCCTCGCGTGACAGGAGCCCAGGAGAGACGTCGCCCCTGCTGCGGAGGACCGTCTCAGAGACACCCGTCGAAGCCACCGATGCTCACGATGGGAACCTCTCGCATGAGGCCGGCCTCCTCTTCCGCTACTCTGTGCCACTCGTCGCTACATATCTGCTACAAGTGAGTCAATGTGCTCCAATTCCATTAGAAGCATACGCTGACAACCCAAGTACTCCTTTACTGTCACCACGACCATTGTTGCCGGTCATCTTGACGCCGATGACCTGGCCGCCGCGGCTTTGGGCCTCTCGACCCTCAACATCATCGGCCTCGCCATCTTCGAGGGCATGGCCACCGCCCTTGACACCCTCTGCAGCCAGGCTTATGGTTCCAGTCGCTTCACCGGCGTCGGCCTGCACGTTCAACGAATGCTGGTCTTCATGACCGCCACCATGATTCCTGTCGGCGCCTTCTGGCTCTGCTCGCCCTGGGTCTTGCCCCTGCTGGTGCCCCAACGCGACATTGCCCTCAGGGCCGGCACTTTTCTTCAAGTTTCGCTCATCGGTCTTCCCGGCTACGCCTTCTTCGAGGCCGGCAAGCGATTCCTTCAGGCGCAAGGGGACTTTCGCTCCGCCATGGTCGTGCTTGTCATCTGTACCCCCATCAACGCCTTTCTCAGCTGGTACCTTGCCATCAAGCTCGGCATGGGCCTCACAGGTGCCGCCCTTGGTCAGGCCCTCGCAAACAACCTCCGACCGCTATTGCTGCTCATCTACACCGTCTTCTTCGGCAAGTGGTCACACAAGTGCTGGGGTGGCTTTTCTACCGAGGCCCTTCGCGAATGGGGCCCAATGGTCCGCCTATCCGTCGCCGGGTCGGCCGTCAACATGGCCGAGTGGCTCGCTTTCGAGATTCTCCTCATTGGCAGCTCCTACATTAGCACCAACCATCTGGCCGCCCAGACTGTGCTGAGCACCATCAGCATCGTCACGTAAGTTTCACAAGCCCCGTCCCCTACGGCTGACCCGCTAACCCCCGCCAGCTGGCACTTCCCCTTTGCCGTCAGCGTCGCCGTCAGCACGCGTATTGGTCACCTCATCGGTGCCGGCCGCGTTGACGCAGCTCGCAGGGCCACTGCACTCTACGGCATCGTCTTCACTGCCATTGGCGTCTTTGACGGTCTCGTCCTGTTCCTGCTGCGCCACCAATTGGCTTCGCTCATTTCAGACGACCCGATGGTGCAGCGCATCGCAGCAGGATCTATGCTCTCCGTCGCCATCTTCCAGCTCATTGACGCCATTATTGCAGGCTGCAACGGCATGCTGCGTGGACTGGGGCGCCAGCACATCGCCGCCTGGGTCGTTCTCATCATCAACTACCTGGGCGCTGTGCCTACTTCCATGTGGCTGATGCTGGGCAAGCCGGGCCTTGAGCTTGATGGCCTGTGGATTGGCCTCGGTCTGGGTATGGTCCTGACCGCGGCCGTTGAGTGCATTTACATGAGGTACATCAGGTGGCAAGACTGTGTTGAGGATGTGAGGAAGAGGGAGGATATTTGATTGACCCCCAGGGGTTTACCTTACCCCCATGCGCCGACCGGGGTGATCTTTCACCACCAACAGCTGTTTATCTGACACCGAGGCCTTTCAACATGGCCCGGTCACCAAGACCTAGTCATGGATCTTGCATCAGGACGTCGTCAATTGTACCATGTACATCACTTAGGACCCGATGAGGCAGATGGTCTCCTGCAGCCTGCAGGTAGACTGAAAGTACGGGGGCTCTCCGAAGTGGCCATGACAGGCGTGAACGGTGGCGATGGCTGAACAAAGTAGTCCTTGAGACGGCTACAGGCCCCCTCCTACTAACGCTCTATAATGAGCCTCCAGCCTCCCGCGAAGACTGGCGACCGAGCCAGCAACACAGCTTATGAACACATTGTAACGTGCGACTGAATCCTACTTTCTCCTCATCTGCTGACGATGCCAGCAATTACCAGAGCAAGTTGGAGCTGCTGTGGCGGGGAGAGAGCATCCTGTCGGAGAACTGCAACCGCCTGCCTCTTTCATGGATATTGGAGATGACGTCGACAAACTGTACCATCTTGGCCACCATCTTAACCACACCTTCCTGCAAAGCTATTGCCTTGAGGAGGATCGTCGTTGTACTTGAAGACTTCATGCGCCCAATTAGCGAGTCTCGAGACCACCTCTTGTCAGTACATGTAATGGCCGGTATCTAAAAACCCTTTCATTATGTTTTCTTGCCTAAGTCTTCATGGAGATAACTAGTAGCCATCATGCCTTCACCCCCGTTGTGTCAATTGCCTCGAGACAGCAGTCTAAGATAGCTCCCATCCTTCAGACCAGCGGCTTGAAAAAGCTGACAATGTCGTCCACGGTCGGATTGACATATTCGTCCTGATCATAAAAGTCGACGTGCCCTCCATTCGGCATGATGATCTTCTTCAGCCCCTTGTTGTTCCCGTCGAGAGCTTTGAAGAGAGCCTCGGCCTGCCACATTTGCGCAGATTTCTCTCCCGCCACAATGAGGACGGGTTGCTTTCAGTAAATGTCCGCAAACCGCCACGGGTCGAAGTTGGCAAGTAGAGCGAGTGATCGGAAAAGCACCTTGTTCTCTGACCTAGGGTGCTGCGCCCGCGGCGTCATGTAGTAATCGTACACCTTACGTGCTTCCTCGGTAGGGTTATCGCCCAAAGGAGTCAAGATAGGGATGATGGATGGCTCGCCGCCCTGGGCCTCGGCTTGCCGGGCCTCAGCAGCTTTCTCGATGAGGGCTGCCTTATCCGCCGCATTGTCTTCGCCGCGCGAACCCAAGCGAACACCAAGACCCATGTTGACGGGGCTTACGACCGCGAGTGCCTTGAACCGATGGTCGGCAGTGGCCGCTGCTGTGGCATAGCCGCCGCCGGCGCAGATGAGTAGGCCCAGGCATCGATGGCATACTTTGCGAAAGATTTGTCCCGGAATTACGATATCTCCGCCTCTTAACACCATCTTGACAAGATTTACATTGCTACTCATGCACGGTTGTACGGCACAAAACCCCGTGCCTGATATCATTGCCTTTCTAGCATCGAAGCGTGTCCCGAAATCCAAGGCCTTCCACGAACAATTCACAGCAGCCACGCCACCACTTTACAAAATTCACCATGGCTGCCCAGAAGATGCAATACGACAAGTACGTAGTCTGTACCACACCAGTTGCGACGAGAAGTTCGCTCATTCGGGTGTAGCTTGGGAAGGTCGGGCCTAAAGGTCTCCAAGGTCATCCTGGGCACCATGGGCTTTGGCACCAACAAGTGGCAACAGTGGGTCATGGACGAGGAAGCCTCGCTGCCCATTCTTGAACACGCTTACAAGAATGGTATCAACACTTGGGACACAGTACGTTTGAGCCCCAAGATAACGTCCCCCTGGGGGACTGGACCACAGGGTCGGAAACATTCACTTCTCTAGGCCGATATCTACTCCCACGGGATGTCCGAAAGAATCATCGCCAAAGCCATCGAGAAATACAACATTCCCCAAAGCAAGCTCATTCTCCTTTCAAAGTGTTTCAACGGCATCAACGAGGAAGACCCATCCATCCCAGCCGCGACGTTTACCACCAACGATGGCGAGATGGTGAACGAGGTTGACCTCAGCCGGAAGCACATCTTCGACGCCGTCGAAAAGAGCGTCGAACACCTCGGAACCTACATCGACGTCCTTCAGATTCACCGCTTCGATCGCGAAACACCTAGAGAGGAGATCATGAAGGCCCTCAACGACGTTGTGGAGAAGGGGTGGGTCAGGTACATTGGCGCGAGTTCGATGGCAGCTTGGGAGTTCCAGGCGCTGCAGAACGTTGCCGAAAAGAACGGCTGGCACAAGTTCATCAGGTATGTCACCCAAACATGGGCGGGGTGTCAGCCCTTTACTGACTTGTACTAGCATGCAGAACTACTACAACCTTCTTTATCGTGAGGAAGAGAAGGAGATGGTGAGGCCCTTGACACATGGATCTTGGAAGCAAATCAATCTGACGAAGTACTAGATCCCCTACTGCCGAAATGTCGGCGTAGGCCTGATTCCCTGGTCTCCGATTGCCCGTGGCGCCCTGACCCGGCCTTGGTCCGACCGATCCTCCCAACGTGCGCAGACCGACAAATTCCTCGATACCATCATCCACAGCCGCGAAGATGCGATTGACCAAAAGATCATCAGCCGTGTTGAGGAGGTTGCAAAAAAGAACAATGTCAGCATGGTATGCATCGCGACGGCATGGGTCATCAAACAGGGTGCTTGCCCCATCGTTGGGGTGAATACCAAGGAGAGGATCGAGGAGACGGTCAGGAACTCAAACTTTGTGCTGAGTGACGAGGATGCAAGTACCTCGAGGAGAGCTATGCCCCGAAGGCGAGGCAGGGATACTGGGGAAGGGTTCGAGGGTGGTCTTGAATCCAAGAAAGAAGGACTGGTTCGCGTTGCGTGAGAGGAGATACAGTCTGCCCCATCTTGACGCTGCATGTGTCCATGCATTGAGCTCAGAAAATTCGAAGAACGCCTATTTTGAAGGGTTGTTCTTTGAACGCTGATCAATTTGTACAGATTTACCACTATATACCTGGCTCATGAGTCTGTCCTTCCACCGCCAGCCCACGACTCTACAATGTCCGCCAATGTGTCTTCGCTGCCTACATTGCCGGGGAAGACAACATAGGGCACTCCCGTGTGCCTGCTCGTCTCTTCATCACACCTCCACAGCGGCACGCCTGGAGCCGCCTGGCCCAGAATACGCGCCCTCCGCATCTTGAGACCCTTCGTGGCCGCGTCCGAGGACGTAATGCCACCCTTGGCGATGATGTATCGCGGCCGTGTCTCGATGCCCTCCAGTAGTCGCACAAGGGCTGCAGCGACCTTGGATCCAATCTCGAGCGACCCGAGTGCATCAGACGTCTTCACGAGTGTCCGCGATGTCATGACCAGCATGTCATGACCCGATGCGATTTGCTTGCTCGCCTCGGTGACCGCGGCGGCGACAACCTCTGCTGCCGACTCGTCCGACTTGACCAGGTCTGCCACGTCAAGCTCCACGACGGCAAGCTTGTCACCCCGCCTCTCGCGCAGCCTCTTGAGCTGGGCGGTCGTCTTGGGGACGTACGATCCAGCCAGAATCAGCCCGCCAGCGGAAGAGGATTCTGTCGGGGCCGCAGCCTTCATGGTCAGGGGAGCGATGCCTCTGATGCCAAGCCGAGACGACACAAACGCCGCCGCGGTGCGGTACAGGTATCTCCGACCTGCCTCCTGCGCCTTGAGAAGGCCAGCCACGAAGACATGCATGTCTGACTCGGCCGCTGCGTTGACGATGACAACAGCGCCCGCCTCTTTCCGCGAGAGTAGCTTGGCAGCGACACCATCCGGCCCACCTGTCCGGATATCCTCGATGGTGATGGAGAGGAAGGAGGAAGGGTTGAAACGTGAGCCACACTTTTCGAGTATGTAGTCGCGGAGGTTGGAGCTGGTATACCCGAAAGTCGCGTCCTGTGCAAAGGGGGTCTGGCCCGCCGGCACCAGCTCATCGCCCTCTTGGACGTAGTGCACGTCGTTGAGCGTGTAGCGTCCACCCTGGAGGAAGAAGGGAGCGAGCACCCAACCATCGAAGCCTCCGAGCGCTTCTTCAGCCGCCTCGGGCTCTTCAGGGAGGTGACCTCTGAGCGTTGAATCGCCACGTAGCACGATCTCAAAGGTCTTTCCAGCTGTTTGAGCGGCCTCCTTTGTGTTGTTACAAATCTCAAGGATCAGTGCCTTGGCTTCAGCTGGGGGCAGCGCGCGGCTGTTGGTTAGGATGAAGAAGCCGCGGGGCTCTGTCTCGAACTGGATGCGGAGGGTATCGACGTCCCAGACGGTGAGGACGTCAATGTCGTGGCACGTTTGGGTGCCGGTCGGGTCGTCATCCAGGACGACCAAAACGGGGGCGCTGCCGGAGTCGACATATTTCCGGTTGGAGTCGAGCATGTCGGTCGGGTACTCAGCTGGCAGCGCGGCGATAGTCTGAGCGGCAGGAAGGGGCATGATGACAGATTCATCGGGCTTTGGTGAGGCCATGTCAGACACGGAAACATCCCAGAGTCGCACAACGCCGGCATCCGACTCCTTGGCCCATCCCTTGGCGGCTCCGGCGAGGTACAAGTTGTGTGCGGCTGACGAGATGGGCGCAAAGGACCGCAGGCGCTTGGCCTCGTCGAGGACAATACCGAGATCCTTGACGAAGATGGCCAAGGCCGAGTGCGGCGTCCAGTCGGCATCGAGCATCTGCGGGACACGGTTCTCGAACATCCAGCTCCAAGCGGCGGCGTTCTTGAGCAGACCGAAGATCTGGCGTGTGTCGAGGCCAAGGCGGGCGCTCAGAGCCATGGCCTCGGCAGCGGCGGCAATGTTGACACCCGCGAGCAACTGGTTGATCATCTTGACCGAAGATGCGGCACCGACACCGCCCTTGATGCGGCAGAGGTTTGACGGTGTACCGGTCATGGCGAGGAGGGCGCCGTGGGCCTTGGAGATGGTCGCCTCTTGGCCGGAGCAAATGATCTAGGAGATATTAGTAAGAGGCTCGTTTTCGTTGCGATGGATTGCTCACCATCAAAGTTCCGTTTGCTGCCCTTACAACGCCGCCGCTGACGGGAGCATCGAGCAGGACGAGCCCACGACCAACATCGGCCAACCGTTGTTCCAGGCTGCGGACGAAGGATGGCGGGACCGTTGAGCTGAGGATGACAATTGCGCCGTCGGGAAGAGCATCTGCTGCCTTGCCCTGGCCGAAGAGCACGTCTTCGGCTTGGCCGGCGTTCTGCACCATGAGGAGGAGAACGTCGGCGCCCTTGGCTGCAGCGGCAGGTGACTCGGCAGCTGTCGCACCGGGGCCGCTCTCGACGAACTTCTCGACCGACGGCTTCCACACATCGTACCCATGGACCTGGAAGCCACCGCGCACGAGAGACCCAGCCATGCCCTGGCCCATGGCGCCGAGGCCGACAACACCGATCTTGCTGATTTCGATGGGCGTTGTGATCGGGGTCGGGTCAGCGGTATCCCGGACAATTTCCGCTGGTGACGGCGAGACACCATCGAGGAAGAGGCGGACCACGCCGGCGTCATCCTCACGGCCGTACCCCCGCGCCGAGCCTGAGATGTACAGCTGCTCAGCCACGGAGGCCATGGGTAGCGGGAACTGCAGCGAGCGGGCCTCGGACACGACGATGCCCATGTCCTTGACGAAGATGTCGAGGGCAGATTTTGGCGTCCAATCCTCGTCGAGCATGTGCGGCACGCGGTTCTCAAAGGCCCATGATCCGCCGGCGGCGTGTTTGAGAATGTCGAATACCTCGCGTGTATCGAGCCCAGCGCGCGTGGCCAGGCCGATGGCCTCAGCGGAAGAGGCGATGTGTAGGCCGACGAGGTGCTGGTTGACAAGCTTGACCTTGCTTGCGGCACCAAGGCCACCAGAGATGATGAAGAGGTGCTCGGCCATGGCATTGAGTGCCCCATCTGCCGCGGCGAGAGCGGCGGGCGAGCCGGCAGCGAAGATGGTCAGGGATCCTTGCGCGGCGCGGACGGTGCCTCCAGAGACGGGGGCGTCGACGACGAGAAGATCAGGCCGGCCTGTCGTCGCTAGCCGCCCGGCAAGGGCTTCGATGTGACTGGGAGGGACTGTAGAGCAGATGATGATGACTGCGCTGGGAGGGAGGGCTGTGGATGTCAGTGACCGAGTCCCCCGATGGAAGTGACGCACTGACCTTGAGCAGCCCCTGCGTCGAACAGGATCTGGTCGACTTGCTGTGCCGTGGCAGCCATGCAAATGAGGACAGAAGATTCCTCGGCCGCATCGCGAACCGACGCTGCTGCGACACCTCCCTCTGCGACAAACTTGTCGATGCTGGGCGGGTACACATCGTATCCCTTGACGGTGTACTTCGGGTCGCGGCGGATGCTCGAGGCCATGCCGGCGCCCATGGCACCAAGGCCAACAAATCCTATTTGTGTTGTCATGATGAATATGAATGTGTTTGATGAGACAATGTCCAACCCCCCCTGACACCCAGGGAGGGCAGGCCTCGTGATGGATATATAACAGAAGGAAGTTCTCTCGACGGCCGCGATCCAGTTGCAATCAGCTGTCGAAACATGACTCGCGCCCCGGACATGACCGTTCGCGGTGCGCACAGGCGCGGAGGGATGACCGCGGGCCTGGTTTAAGAGGAGTGGTTCCCCCGCTTCTCCCTCGCGGGCTTCTCGCCGTCCAGCAATCCTGCATCACCACGGCGGCCTTCTGCCCGCCAGTAATCGAGCCATCACGACACACACGATGAAGAGAGCGCGGGTCGAATCCCCGGCGACGACAGCAGCGGCGGCGGCAGCGGCCCACAAGTCCAAGATTTCGAGGAAGATCACTGCCTGTAAGGAGACTGCTCACTCGCCGTGGGTCTACCCGGTCTGTTTGTCTCATGCTGACCCCATCACTCAGGCCAACAATGCCAGACGCGCAAAATCAAGTGCGATCTGGAGCCTGGGCAATCCACGTGCACCCGGTGTGGACGGCTGGGGCTGGAGTGTGTCGTCAACAAGAGCCTTCAGACATTGCTGGATGACGAGAATGAATGGAAGAAGGGCATTGAGCAGCAGCTCGCGGCGCTGCAGTCGGGCATGGCCGATATGCAGAGGATGCTTGGTGTCTCTCCGGGGCGTCACAGCGTCGGCGTCGGCATCGGAGCGGGGCCGAGTCCGGCAACAACGGTTCACGTCCCGATGCCCGTCCAGAGCAGTCCGGCAGGCCCGTCACCGAGTCGGCCGCAGGACGTGACGGCCATGACGCGGGAGAACTCACCAGATGAGGCCGAGGTCAACGAGACAGGCCACCCACGTGCGGCGGATCAAGCCATCGTTGATGCCCCCATGGCGAGTCTGTTCGAGGTGACCAAGCTGCGGAACATTCGCAGCGATCCGGCGTCACACAGGGCGGCTGCAGCACGGCGGCCTCGGGAGCCGGACTTTATTGACGACGGGCGGGTGTCTCTGCATGATGCCGAGCAGCTGTTTGCGCGTTTTCGTGGCACTCTCAACGCGTACCTCTGGGGTGGTATCGCGTTGACGCACGACACGCTGGCGTCGGCGCGAGAGTCATCGCCTTTGCTCGCTGCCGCCGTCTTGGCCGTGACGGGGCTGCATACCGAGGACGGCGGCCGGGCTTTTGACGCCTGCTACCCCGTGTTCCTCGAGCTGGCCGGCCAGTCCATGTTCCAGCGCTACCATACCCTCGACGATGTACGAGGCCTCTGCATCGGTGCCTTTTGGTTGTCGGATGTCAGCTGGAAGTTGTCGGGGCTTGCCGTTCGTATAGCAACCGAACTCAACCTGCATCGCTCAGCAGCTCGAGCACTGCGGGACGGAGCACAGGATGTCGACGAAGCACGCCTGTGGTATCTATTGTATGTTTGCGACCACCACTTTAGCATTGCATACGGCCGGCCGCCTGTGATCCCCGAGGACATGACCATTGCTCGTCACGAGGCATTCCTCCAGCTGCCAGGAACAGGTCAGGCCGACATGCGACTGCACAGCCAGGTGGCCATTTTTGTGATCCTCAGCAGGGTCTACCATACATTTGGCCCAGATCGGTCACGGCTTGTTGCCAACGACGAGTTTGAGAGCATTCGGCGGTACGATGCAGACCTCTTTACGTGGAAGCGGACATGGGAGCCGCGGCTGGGTGCGTTTTCATTCTCTCTTTGCGCCTGATACGATCCTGACTTCAAGCAGTCCCCGACCCAAACATTGCGCACTATCCAGCAAAAGGCGTGCGGCTTCACTACTACTTTGCTCGCCTGCTGCTCATGGCCGTTTGTCTGCGCGGTCTGAGCCCCTCGGAGCAGTTCCTCGTGTCACCAGAACGACGCGGCTTCATCGACACGGCCATTGAGAGTGCATCAGCAGCCCTGCGGCTCATCCTCGACGACCCCGACATGCGACGCGCTGTTGTAGGTGTACCGCTGTATCTTCTCACAACAATAGCCTACGCAGCCATCTTCCTCATGAAGGTGCAATCCGAGTGGCGAGCTGCTGGATTCCGGATCGCCCATGAGGAGGTCGTCCCCCTGCTAGAGGCGGTGGTCGGCGTGCTCAACGAGTCCCAAGCATGTGCCCGCCATGTGGCACACCACCTCGGCATGGGCCTCGGAGCTATGTTGGTCAAGTTCAAGGAGCGCGAGGCCATGCACCAAGCGCAGCAGCTGCAGCAGGCTCAACAACAACCATGGATGGATGCGCAAGCGCAGGCAGGATGGAGTGACTGGATGCTTGCTGGCGCCGACCAGGAGTACTACCCCAGCTGGCTCGACGTGCTAGGCTCACAGATGCCGGGATAATGACCGCAGTACGGTTGGGAGCGGTTCTCCGCGTTCAGCCGCATCCATTTGCCGTGGCGAATAGGAGCAAGGACCGTCTCAAAACCTCAACGTACTATTTCACTGCTTTACCCCAGACGGCCTCCCCGCCGCGGACAGAAGACCGCGCTCGAACGATGGACGGCGGCACGGGGGCCCCCCTTTACAAGGTTCTAGACCGGGGATTAGTTTCTCTGCATGTTTTCGCCTCCCTGAACCAGCCTCGGGGGAGATGGGGGAACCCACACCCCACGGGACGAGGACGCGGGGATCGGGGCGGCCGGTGCGTCGTGCACTGCTTTCGGTCAGGGGGCCGCGAGTCAAGGCGCTTGGGGCAGCCCAGGTATATTATCCTCATGAACATCTCGGTTTTTTTTCTTCATGCCCCCTTTCCATCATCCTCATCGCCACTCACCACCTCCATCTTCACCTCTCAACTTCCCTCGTCTCACACCCGCCGTCATCATGACCGACTTTGACAAGAGCGAGGTGTCCGCCAAGGAGAACCGCGCCGATGATCTGAGCCAGAGCGACCAGGAGCTCGCTGAGGCTCTTCGCAACTATGTGCCTGGCACCACCGAGGAGCGCAAGCTCGTTCGCAAGATCGACGCATTCCTCATGCCATGCCTGTGGATCATGTACATTCTCAACTATGTCGACAGGACGAACATTGGCAATGCCAAGATCGCCGGCATGAGCAAAGATCTCTCACTTTCAGATGATCAGTATGCCTGGATCATCTCCATCTTCTTCTTCGGATACTTGGCCATGGAGATCCCGTCCAACATGATCCTCTCGCGCACCCGGCCCTCCATCTTCCTTCCTTCGATCATGCTGCTCTGGGGCGCTCTCTGCGCAGTCATGGCCGTGTCAAACTCCTACGGCGCCCTGATGGCCTTCCGTCTCATCCTCGGCTGCATCGAGTCTGGTTTCTTCCCGGGTGTTCTGTACCTTCTGAGCTGCTGGTACACTCGTGCTGAGCTCGGCAAGCGTTTCGCCATCTTCTACACCGCCGCCGTCCTCTCGGGTGCCTTTGGTGGTCTGCTTGCTGGAGCCATCACCGGCCACCTCGACATGGCCCACGGCATCAGGGGCTGGAAATGGCTCTTCATTGTCGAAGGTGTTGCCACCTGTGGCGTTGCCATCGGCGCCTACTTCATCCTCCTTGACTATCCTCTCACTTCCAAGCGCCTCAGCCCCGAGGAGAGGAGGCTCGCGCACATCCGCATCGTCGCCGACGGTGCCGCCTCCGGAGCGACTATCCAGACCAGGCTCAGCCACTGGCAGGCCTTTGTTGCCGCCATCGCCGACCCGCGCTCTTGGGTATACCTCGTTCTCTTCATGCTCACTGGTAAGTCGACAACCGTGCTATGTTGTAGTATGGCACAAGCTAACATGTCCCAGTCGGTGCCGGAACCGTGTCCTACTTCATCCCCACCATCACCGTCACTCTGGGCTACACGGCCACTCAGGCTCAGTACATGACCATTCCCATCTACGTACGTCCTGCTCTTTCCATTCTTGAAGTGATCTCAGCTGACAAAATGTGTCCAGATTGTCGCCGCCGTCGTGCTCAACATCGTTGCCTGGAACTCGGACCGCATCCTCGAGCGCAGGTGGCATGTGTCCGCCATGCTGGGTGTCGGCTTCATTGCCGCCACTGTCTGTGCGACAGTCACAAACTCCGTCGTCCGCTACACCATGATGTGCCTGATCGCCGCTGGAATCGTGAGTATCCCTGCCACACCCTCTCATGCACCATCCAAACTGACACCATTCTCAGTGGTCATCCATTCCCCTCATCCTGTCGTGGACCAGTGCCACCATCACCATGCCCGCCGAGAAGCGCGCCATTGTTCTCGCCCTCGTCAACGCCTTTGGCAACTTCTCCAGCGTCTACGGCAGCCGCATCTGGCCCAGCCACGACAGCCCAGCGTACCGCATGGGCTTTGGCGTCACTGCTGGCTTCCTCGGCGGTGGTATGATCCTCGCCGCTCTTACTCCTACCATTTGCAAGCTCTTCAAATGGAAGGGAACAAAGGCTGAGCGGGAGCTGCTCGCAAGCCACGAGGAGGCGACCGAGTAAGGGTCGGGGTCCTTGGGCGCAATTGAGATGACTTGTCAGGATAGATTTAGATGCAAACATGTACCGGGGGGGGGGTGTCTACAAGAGACTCAATTTATCCGTAACCTGGTGCATCTTACTGGCGATTTGTGGACTGAAGCACCGCGCTTTGGGATATCACAGCCAGCTAGGGGCCCTGTGAGTTAATCAGCTTTGCAGTAGGTCAGTCACCGAAGACGATCAAACGACGTAGTACATCATACTGGGCATCGAGTCGACCTGAGCATCGGACCGATCTGAGCATCCAGTCAATCTGAGTATCAAGTTGAGCCAAGGATGAGGTTGATCCAAGGATGAGGTTGATCTGCGCAGCAGTCAGTCATGATTGCTGACTTGATGCCTTTTCCACGTCCCCATTCATCCCACGGCTACCTGCACCTCAGGGCGACACACAGCCAACAAAAATGGAAGGAGCGTCAAATCGGACGTCAATGAGAGAGAATCAAAGCAAAAGGATGGATTGGAAAACTGACTTAATCTCCTCCCTTTCAAATTTGTTCTGGCCAGTTGCCTATCTTTCCAGGCTACCAGACGCCTTGGCTTCAAGGCCAGTGGCTGCAGCGGCCGGCCTTGGACCTTCCACTTTCCGCAGCACCCGCCTCAGGCTGTGTTTACCTACCACCCACACCCACCAAGCAACAAAAAGTTCCTGGCCACACGTGGATTTTCAAGTTTCCCACCCTTCCTCCCCAACCTGCGCGCTGGTCATCACCACCACCAGCCTCACCATGTCTGGTCTTCCACCCGAGGGCCAGGCGCCGGCCTCCGTCGCAAAGGACTGCGCCATCATCATCGACGGATCCATCTTCGCGTCTGGAGACGCCCTTGCCGCCGAGTGCACCACCAAGATCAAGGCTCGCCTCGTTCTTTCGGCCGCGTCAGGTCAGCAGTCCTGGATCGGCATCGTTCTCAACATCCCCTTTTCCGATCAACGCCAAATCGAGAACCAGAAGACCGGCTTTGGCGTTCGATACTTCTGTGCGTTTGACTGCCCACGGGCGCTTCCATCTTGGTACATACTGACCAGCCCCAGATGATCAGGAGAGCAAGAGCCACAATCTTTCCACCCATCACAAGATCTGCATTCGCCTTCCTCGCGGAGGCTATACGCAGACAGTTGCCGAAGCGAGCGACGCCACCCGTGCCCTGTTTCCTGATGTCGAGGACCTCGTCAAGGCCACCATCCGCCTTCACGATGGAGCCGCTTCCTTCATCACCGGCTACGGTATCCCATACACGAACTCCGATCGCCAACTCGAGGCCGTCGTCAACCAGGGCGAGCCCATTCTTGACGGAATCGCTCTGAAGGATGTTCTGGCCCTGAATGAGTTCTCCCTGGTAGTCGCATCCACCGTTCCGGCAATCATGAAGCTATTCAACGAGCAAGAGTTGCCTCCCCCGTTCACCTACCCTTACGGCAACGAGCACGCCTTCAGCGTCAACAACTACAAGATGACCTTCTCTAGGACCAAGTCCAAGAGGCAATTACTGCCCGCGTACGCATTCGATGACCTCAACTCCTTTATCGCCGTCAGTGTACAGGCCGTCGTCCAGGATTTCCTCTGGCTCCATGTCGAAGCCGAAAAGATGGCCAACACACCCCTCCCTGCCTATTATGTGGTTCGTCCACAGACGGTCCCCTCCGAGTTCTTCATCATCGTCCCCAACATGCTCCAGTTCCGTAAGCGCCATGACGCCGCTTGGAGGAGGTTCACCCGCAAGGAGGGCTTCGAGCTGCTGCTCTTCAGTCCCAGGGGCAAACGTGGATTCGTTCGATGGTGAGCTATTGCCGTCCAACCTGATGCAACTGCCCACTAACAGGCTCGTGCAGGCCGGCTCGACTTCTCCTGGATCCCGAGGAGTATCCCGAACTGTCCAGCGACAACCATCCCATCAAGAAGACAGACATGATTCTGCAAGTGAGGAGGCCGACAAAGGGCTCAAAGTTCGCCAAGCAGTTTGAGCCACATATGACGTTCAAGACCAGGGCCAATGCTGAAGTTCACAAAGCGGCCTAGAGTACCGTCGCGTTCAACTTTTACGCTGGCGCGCCCGACGTCAAGAGGAAGACGACGCCCTGCTGGCCTACGGACTGGGGGCAAAGCCGTCCAAATCGCCCTACCCAGGCTTCAATATCTCGACATCCCGCGCGAGGCGTCTTCATCGGCAACTTATGTGCGGTCACGGCTTTCACGAGTGGCTTGCCAAGGATGACCCCTTCGCCGATGCCCGCAGCATCACCTCGGACGACAGTGATGATGATGATGGTATCGTTCAAGGGATGGCGGCGACATCCATCGACAGCCCATCGAGGGACAAGCTTCCGACGATCGACTACCTCGACGGAGATCAGGGCTATATTGATGCCCTTGTTGCCGAGGCCCTGCCCCAAGATCGCGACCGCTTCCGCAAGTACATGAGCGATCGTCCCCTGGGCATCGGCATCGTCACTGGTGTAAGTCAACGCATCCCCCCATGAAGATCCCAATTTAGCCCGCGACACGATGGCCTGCGATGGCGTTGACTGCCTGGAGTCCCACCTCCACAACCTGATCGAGAAAGCGCATCACAATAATGAAGAACCCAACTGACACAAAATAGGCTGCTGGATTCGGAAAGACAACCGCCATGGCTGTCGTCGCACTGACTATGGGCGCCCGTCTAGGCAAGATCTTCTGCTCCGGCCCGAGCAACGTATCCGTCGACAACCTCGCCACCCGTATCTACGAGGTGTCTTGCACCGTCACCGACCGATACAACGCTGGGCCCAAGGGCGGACACGCGCGCCGCAAGCTTGTTGTGCGTGGCTTCAAGACTGTGTTCGATATGGACGCGTTCCGACATCTCGTGCGACTCCCTCACGATATCGAAGGTGCCCGCCCCAAGGTCGATTGGGGTACTGAGCGCAGGTGGCAGCTCGACTATTCCGTCGCGTACTGGCTGCTCGCCCTCTTCAGGTCTCCGGCTGTTCCGCCTCTTCACGATGACGACGCTCAAGTCCTGCACGATATGCGGGACCATATTGATAACAGGGAGGACCTGAAATTCCTGTGCGCCTACGCCACCGGACGAATTGGCAGGGAGGAGTTCATCAAGTCTAACCCCCCACCCGAGGAAGTGCTCGAGGCTCTTTTCGATAAGCTGGTTCGCGAGGCCGACTTTGGCTGCGCCACCCCGGCACTGTCCGAGAACAATGGCACTTGGAGGTTCTACAAGAAGATGTGCGGTGGAGTGATCATCGATGAAGCTGCGGCGATGCACCGGTCCGACCTGGCTTGCGCCTGGGGAAACGTCGCCACGCCCTGCTTCCTTGGAGGCGACCCTGTCCAGCTCCCTCCCACTGTGCTCACGCAGCATGAGAAGGATGCCCACGGAAACTACCTGAACCGCCTGCCAGCTGACGGCTGACGGCGGCATCTCTGGTCTCGAGTATCTCCAGGCTATGGGTGTGCCCGTTTACCGCCTGCGCGTGCAGCTCCGAATGGCCAAGGGACTCTTTGACGCAGTTTCACGCTTCATGTACCCGGATCTCGACGTCGAATATGGAGCCTGCTGCGATGTTGACGAGCCACGATTCCAATCTGGCCATATCCTTGAGGACATGCTTCAGGAAAGATTCCCCGAGCTCAAGCCTCCTCGTGAGGGTCACATGAACCCTGTCTTCATCCACTGCAACGGTGCCGAGGTGCTCAACGACGAGATGTCTGGATCCAAGAGGAGCCCAGATCAGGCAAAGGTGGCCCTCGACCTGGCTGTTGATCTGATTCGCAACGGCGTTCCGGCAACCGAGATTGTACTGCTCACGCCGTACACTGCCAACGTCAACGTCATCGCCAAGATGCGCAAAGAGCCCGAGTACATCGAGAGCCTGGCTGGCATGGCAAAGTCAGACACCATTGACGGATACCAGGGACAGTAGGTAGACTACGCCAACCCACGACGCATGGACGCTGACACTTCCCAGGGAGAAAGACATTACCATCATCGTGATGGGCACAAAACATGTTGTTGGTCCCGGCTTCACGTGCAACAAGCAGCGTCTCAATGTTCTGCTGACGCGATCGAGGTGCGGACTGGTTCTTGTTGGAGATGTTCATGTCATGGATGATATGAGTACGAAGGAGGTTGATGGAGAAGACGCGATTCCCATGCTGGTCGAGACGGCCACCGGTGAGATGGTGTTGACCAAGGCCGAGGAGCTGAAGGGTGTGCACAGGACTCTGTGGGCCGAGGGTCGTGTTGTCACGGTTGATGCGAAGAAGAAGAAGTGATCACTGTTTGGATGCTCTCACTGAGGAGCATGTACATCAGGTACATCAGCACAGAATTGTCCAGAAACAGGCCATGTTCACAGACTCTGCTGTTTTACTGCTGTGATTATCTGCTGTGATTATCGAATGACTTTGCCAGTTGACTTACTGTGTCGGTTGACCTACCGCGTCATTTGACCATCTGCATCGGTCGAACTGCCTCTTCGATCAAACTACTTCGTCGGCCGATCTGCCTCGTCGGTCGACCTGCCATGTCGCTCGACCTACTACGAAGATGGAACTTGGTAGTAAGTGCGGCACTCTGATGCCTCTACGCCCGATTTCGCAAGCCTCATTCTGTATCAAACGACCGATTTTTCTCGCCGAGTTGAACACGTCAACCACCGATCTTCCGCAAGTGCGACTTTAAGTACTAACCCCTCAACCTCTTTCCCATCCCACATCTTCGCAAATAACTGCATGCTTTCTTCATCTGGGAAACATACCCAACCCCAGCTTTTCGGTCTTTTCTTGTAGGAAACAGCTGCGACAGCAGATGCCTCCACATGATGCCTTTTCACCCAGTTCCAAAGATTCTGGGGATATCTCATACTCGGCGGCATGATCCACTCTATTGTTGAAATATGGACTGCTAAAGGGAATGTCTCCCGTGGCGGGCGTTTCTGCCAGAACTTTCGTACCATCCGCTCTATCTGCCGGTGCGGGTGTAGTGTCAACGGGGTCTCCAGCGGTCGTGCGCAAGCAGTCAGAAGTACTCCCATTGTGCGATCAGCGTCCATGCCTGCCGAATGAGTTCCAACATGTTTTTGAACGTGAGACTCGAAGCCGATGGACAGCATGACGTCTCGTAATGAGAATGGTTTCTTCGTGGTGCCGGTCATGTCGCCAATGACGCCTTCAAGGTCCACCCATCGTGCGATTTTAGAGAAAAGGGTCGGAAGCGCTGTTGCCATGGCCCGAAATTCAGTGTGCCTGTTGTATATGACGAATGAACAGTCTTCGACGGTCTCAAGGGATCTCTGCCATCGTCTTCTAGACCTCGCTCCTTTCAACCCAGTGCATTTTTGCCAACGGGGACCTCTTATATCTGCCATTCCCGTCCCGTTGGCCGCAAGCAATGTTGTGGCCTTAAATCTGGAAATTCTGAACGAGTCGGACAAGGTCCGCCGGCGTCTTGGTTGCTTGGTCAAGCTTGGCTGCGAGGTCTCGGATGATGGCGAAGCCGACACTGGTGATTCCGCTGCCCTCTTCGTGAACTCCTTCAATGTCGAGTGCTACCACCGGCTTGTCAAAGTGTGAGCGAAGGGCATCGAGGCTGGTGATTCGGTGCTCCAGCCAAAGGCTTTGCAGCGCCTGAGGTGCCTTGCGCAGGTAGGGGGGGGGGGGGGGGGGGGGGGGGTGTCAGTGGGCGGGATCGTCCGTGCTTCATGATGTCTGGAAGGGTTGGTGTTGTCTAGTGCCTTACGAATTCGGGAGT
Source organism: Plectosphaerella plurivora (assembly GCA_020726575.1). NCBI lineage: Eukaryota > Fungi > Ascomycota > Sordariomycetes > Glomerellales > Plectosphaerellaceae > Plectosphaerella > Plectosphaerella plurivora. The sequence continues at coordinate 115,183 of JAGSXJ010000031.1, forward strand.
CGGGAAGGAATGAACAGAGTGAGAAAGAAGACCATGAAAATGCATCGAACGTGAGAGGTAGGATGCGAAAAGCTCTAGGGGTCCGTCCCTCCTGGACGGCGATACAACCTCTGCTTCAACGTTGGACCAAACACCTCATTCCCAAGCCACCACCAAGCCTCAAAATCTACCCGTACTTTCGAGCACCTTTTAGCAAAAGAATGAGAAATGCAGACGCAAGCCTCAAACCCAAATACCTTGAGCAAAACGAAAGAAAAAATGAGACCCAGCTAAGCTGGGTGCGTCTGTACAAATTTACGCGACGAGGGCAGGATTTGAACCTACGCGGGCGAACCCAATAGATATCAAGAGGAGGTGCATGTCTGACGACAGGGGCATCATTCTAGTCTATCGCCTTAACCACTCGGCCACCTCGCCTGTGGTAGTTAATGGATTCTGAAGCAATTGGTGGATTTATGAAGCCCTAATCATGCAAAGACAAGCTTCTTTGTGGGCCGAATGACCCCCTGAGCTGGCGGGTGACGATGGGGCGTGGGGCTTTCAGGGGGCACTCAGGGGCTTCCCGAAAAAGGCCCCAGAAAACTTCGGCATTTTGACCGACGTCACATTCTTGAATCATTGAATCAGCTCAAATCCACCAAAGACCTTTTCCATTGACACACCAGATGCACGCTGCAGTTTAAGAAATCCCTCACCAGCCCGATCATCTCCGACGATCCCTGCGCCAGGCGCCCCAAGAAGCAACCCTCGCCGCCGATCCCATCAGATAAGATCATCTTTCACAAAGTCCCCGGTTGCTTGGCCTCCGCCTCCGCCGCGGCGATCTGTAGGGCCAGAGCTTGCGAGAACTGCCGACAGTGCATGAAGCTTCCCGTCATGTACCAGAACCGACGCACTCCCGTGGGCCGCCACCATCCTGCGCGCTCCTGCTCCTCATCCAGCAGCCCAAACCGGGGCATCGAATCGGCCACGTCATCGCCCATCAGTCGACGCACCGTCGTGATGTTGTGGCGATACCCCGTCGCGAACACGACCACGTCCGCCTCGGCGCGCCGTCCATCGGCGAGCTCGACCCCGCCTGCGTCCAGTCGCGCCACGCCCCCCTCGCACCGCAGCACCTTGATGCGTCCGTCGATGATCATGTCGTTGGCGCCCTGGTCGATGTAGTACCGCCCACCTTCGATGAGCTGGTGGTCCGCCAGCCCATACCCGTCCTCTCCCGTGCGCAGCGCGAGGCCCGCCGCTCGCAGCCCCGCAATCATGTCCTTGTCGAAGTCGGCCAGCGCGCGCGTCAACCCGATGCTCATGGTGCGGATCACAGCCAGCGGCAGCGAGTTACCCACCACGTCAGCTTCCTCCGTTGTCAAACCTGGCATGCTCCAGAGACCTAGCTGGATCGTCTCCCACGCCTCGGCAGACAACGAGAAGATGGGACTGCGCTGTACAAGCGTCACTGACTTGGCCCCATGGTTGACATAGTCTTGAGCCACATCGTGACCGCTGGTGCCGGGGCCGATCACCACAACGCGCTTGCTGGCGACATCAGGCACGTCCCTGGCCGTGCGGTGCTTGGACGAGTGGTAGAGCCGACCTGCGAAGATGTCCATGCCAGGGACGTCGGGCATGACGGGCTCGTCGCTGAACACTCCAGTTGCCAGAACCACATGTCGGGGCGTGAGCGTCTGGCGACCTTCGGGACCCTCGAGCTCGACGATGAATCGGTCGGCCGGCTCGTCTCTCTTGACAGACGTCACGCTGGTACCCAGGCGCACATCGAGGCCCATCAGCTGCGCGTAGTGCTCCATAAAGTCGGCCACCTGGTCGCGTGAGAGCCACCGCGGCCAGTTCTCAGGGTACTTGAGGAAAGGATAGTGATCCGTGAACGTTGGCGTGTTGAGTGTGCATGTCTCGTAGCGCGCCCTCCAGGAGTCGCCAATGCGCCCGTGTCGGTCGACGAGGAGAGCGCGGACGCCCATGCTGCCGAGCCGTGCAGCCAAAGAGACACCGGCCTGGCCTGCGGAATGTTAGAGCAGCTCTTAGCAGAGGGGAACGATGGAACCGACCTGCGCCAACGATGAGAACCTGGGACTCATGAGTGACGCCATTGTCGTGCGGGATCCGTGCGGCCGCCGCATGACTGCGGTTCCTGGCCGCCTCGACCTCCTTTTGCTTGGACAGCTCCTCCAGCTGAGTGAAGACGATCCAAGCTCTCCACTCTCCATCGGACACATTCGCCAGACGGACAAATCCCCTGCCGTTGCCGTGAGCGTTGTTGAAGGTGAAGCCTGACTGGATCCACACCATGCCCCCAATGTCGAGTAGGATCGGCTTGAGCCCGCCAGTCGACGGCTGAAGGTTCGTGATTGTCCTGCCTTCAAGATAAGCCCCAATGTCCTTCACGCCGCGTTTTGTCGTAAAGTCCCAGGCGAATCCAAGAATGTCGCGCCACCAGCAGTTGTCGATGAACAGGGAGGCAAGGTCCTGGCGGGACTGGAACCACCAGTCCAGCTTCTCCAGCCAGGCGGCCACCACCTTGTCAGGGTCGATGTTTTCCTTCTTCATACCAGGAGCCAGCCCGAGGGCCGGCATTTCAGGAAGCTTCGTGCCATCCATTTTGCGTAACCAACTTCGACTTCACCAACCCCGAAGGCGCGCCGTCGAAGCTTTTGTACTCATTGATCGGCGTGGGGGCCAGCAGCGATCTGCGGCATGTCCCGCCTCGGCCTCGGCTCGGCGCTTGCCTACAGCTGCACCATCGGCGGCAACTAAAAGGTAAAGCAGGGCAGGGCAGAGGAGAAAGGTAGTATTGTGTTACTCAGAGGTCGAAGTGTACCAGCTCATGGTCAAGCCCTTCTTGAGAAGTGAGTTGTCCAACTCCTGCCCCATGACGCGCAGCCCCTCCGCCTTGCATGTCTTCCAGAGACGCACCAGGGCGCGCACTCGACCCGCCACTTCCTCGCCGGGATCGGATGCACCCAAGAGAAAGGCGGCCACAAGCTCCAGACGCAGATACACTGCGAGCGCGGGGTTCCTGACGTCCACTGCGTCATCAATGGCTGCAAGGCTGACAGCCACGTATGCAAGATCATCGCCGTCCATGTCCTCCAGCAGGTCCTCCAGCAGTCGCCATTTCAGCTCCCTGAAATCACGATGATATGGGAACCGGTCGCGGGCGAGCTCTTCGATATGCGCCGAGAGGTCGCTGGCGAGTTTGTCGAGAGCCTGAATGTGTGAAGGCTCCTCCTTGGAGCGGGTTGTCCAAAAGTTGTTGGAGAATGGGATTGGGAGCAAAATGGTTCGTAGGTGGAACGTGTTAGGCAACACTGATGGCCTATCAGGGGCATCGCGCAATCCTTCAGCAAAGGCGATGATGTGCTTGATGATGGGTACGGCCTTTCGATTGAACACATCTAGGTGGTGTTCGCCGCTGTGCCGGCGGTTAAAATTGAGCTTGCCAACCAGTGAACTAAGCTGTCCGGTCTGTCCGAGTCGCACCATGGACTCTGCAGCTTCGATGATGAATTCTCGCAGCTCCGAATCGCTGATGTGACAGCCTTTTAGCTCATAAGTGCGGAGATAGGTATTGACGGCTTCGGACAGACCGAAGTGAAAGACCCGCCCAGGAGAGTCGTCAAATATGCGAAGCCAGTGGAGGCCAGCGTTGGAGGCCGCAAGCTCAGGATCCGCTTTCACCTGCTTCGTGACTCTCGCGACATCTGCCGGCGGGTTCAAGCTGGCGAGAACAAAGCTCTTCATCATGTGGAAAAGTGAGGCAGGGAAAGCGATGAATTTTTCCATGATCGATCCAAGAATTGCCGGGCGGACGGGACAGACGGGGAGAGAGTCAACGACAAAGTTGTTCCTGGCAAGGAACGCTCGCATCCAGAGCTCATTGTGTTTGGCAGACTGGACGATCCCTTCAGTGATGATCGGCATCAGGTTGGAGCCGCCCTTCCAAATCAGCATCGTAAGCAGTGGTGACTCGTTGCCCACCTCTGGTACACCCTCCCATTCGTTGTCGGCGACCGGGAAACGCTCATTGACCCGGGAAATAACAGGCACGATTGATGCCTCCAAAGCTCCGAGGATGAGTTGGCTAATAGACGGGGTGCATGTTGGCTCCCTCAGAACGCTGATGAGGCTGGCGACGAGCGTGATGCGGGCGTCGATATGGTTGGCCTCTCGAAGAAGTGATATTAGAATGTTTGCCGAGGAAAGAGAATCGATGTAAACGTTGCCATGAAGCGCCTGAGCAACCATCTTGATCGTGGTGACTTTGACATGTCGGGCGTTTGGGTCGAGCTCGGCATCGGGCCGCCGAGGACAAGCATTCTGCTCTCTCATAATGTCGACGATGCCGTCGGCGATAGAGTGAAGAAATTCTCTGGCGGCTTTGGCTGGGAGCGACGAGAGGAATTTGACAGTGAACAGCTGGCGGTGCCATGAGCTGTTCTCACCATCGTCGTTGATGATGGCCTCGCAGATGAATGGGCACGCGAGGGTTGGTTGGTCAGTTCGGGTGACAGACACTGCGATAGAGACAATGTCGGTCATCATGGTCAGTAGCATCTCATGCGAGAGCCTCGTCTTCATGGTATCGAGTGTGAATGAAGCAAGATCTGCAAAGTGCTTCGGTGCCATCCTGGACAGAAGCTGGTTGCACATTTCGGCGGCCCATTTCCCCGGAGGAAGAAGCTCGCGGTGGTCGCCAGCGGAAGTGGGACGACGATCTTCGATATCGAAAAAATGCCGTGATTGTTGGTTTCCAGACAGTCTCGTTCGTGTCCGTCTCATCGCCAATGATTTTGAGAAGAGTGGCGGCGCCATCCGCACGGAGCTGGACCATGGTGCGTGGCACGAGCAGCAGCTTCAACCATGCGTGGACGTTAAATTCAGGCTCGGAGGCGGCCGTTGCCACTATCCGGGCGAGTTCAACGGCAATGCGGTTGGCGGTTGCAATGTTCTTCGCGATCGAGCGGGAGGTCAGGCGGCCGACCTGGTCGTCTTCGAGGGGGACACAGGACAGGAGGCGGTCTAGCTCATCGGTGAGAATCCCATGGCCGTGGCCGACGTACAGGCCGCGTAATGTTTGAGAGTCTTTCGCGAAGCGTCGGGCCCAGACGAAGGCTTCCTCCAAGGTGTCGAGGTCGCCCATTGCCACGCACAGGTTGAGGGTTGACTTGGCCCAAAAGGCACGCTTGGGGGCCTCGCGGGCAGTTTCGGCCATCTTCTTGCGCTTCTCGATGATGTCGCGAATGCGTTGGGACCTGGCGTCGTCGGTGCCCCAGAGGCGGCTCTGCAGCATGGCCCGCAAGACCTCGACATCTGCGTGTACCCCGTCATACTCGCCGTTCTGATGAAGGACTGTGCGGTTTGATCCCGGGACCTGGATGAAGCTGGACATATGATCGGCCTTGGCAAGGCGATTAAGCAGCGCAAGGGCGTTGCGTGGCTCGGTCGACGTGAACATCTCCAACGGCCAGGAATCGCTCGCGGTGCAGATTCTTCGCAAACGTTCGATGTTGGCGTCGGAATCATTGCTGATGTCGACAGGGAAGTCTCGGCGATGCATGACAAGAAGGCGGAACAGCGGGTACGGGTCGTATCTGTTCTTGGCATCGTTGCCAGAGTTGCGCTGCTTTCCAGCCTGCTTCTTCCCGGGCGTCATGGCCAGTTGGAACAGGGCTTTGAGGGAATCTTGCCGCGGACTTGCCACCAGGATGCGGGTAAGACGGGACTCCATGCTTAAATCTCCAACGCGGTAGGGTTGAACGAGGTGCCGATGGATGAGGCCCTTTGGTTCAAGGTGCAGGCCATCTTTAAGGTCGCTGGCGTGCTTCGCGACACAGTCGATGACGAGGTCGCGCAGCCTGTTTCTCGAGGAAGGGTCGCGGGCCCCATGCCGTGCCAGTCGGTTCAAAATGGGCATGGCAAAGGAGTCCATGAAGTCTTCGTGCAGGACCCAGCCGTATGTGGCCACGGCGGAGAGAACTTTCTCGCGGAAACCGGGATCTCCGTGGAACAGGACCAGATTGTCCTTGAAGGAGACGCGTCCAAAGTCGAGAGAGACCAGATCGCGAAGGAACTCGCGTTGAAACTCGTTACGATAAGCACAAAGTGCGCGCTTCTTCTGCGAGTGTGACCATCCCCAATCGATTTCCGGCCGCGCTTCGAATTCCTTGAACACCTCGTACTCGCAGGCTGGGACGATGTTCTGGTAGTAGTGGTGCAGGGGTCTGACGTCGTAGGGGGTGTCCCAGAGAATCCTCACGAGGTCGCCCAGCGCGGCACGCCTCTCCGCCACAGAACCAATGGCGCCTGAGCTGTGGCCGAGACGGATACACATGAACTCAACGTCCTGCACGCTGAACTCGGACATGGTTCTTGCGAGGCCTTGGGCGCCGCCGATGGCTTCCCACGCGGACTGGAAGAGGCCATCTTTGCGGATGGCTTTGCCGAAGTTGGTGATGGCCTGGCAACGTTCGGACGCGCTGTCTGTCTGGCGAAGGGACGCGACGATTTCGGCGCTGCTGGGGCGCTTCCGCTTGTATTCGACCATGATGGGCAGATAGGGAGATGAAAAGAGGAATGGCCAGGCATCCGGCCGAGTGGAGCGACGGACGCCATCTTGTATTTATTTCGAGGGTAGTTGGTCGTTGGTGGTTGTTTGGAGAAGAAAACGGCACGGCGCCTCACCTGAAGTGGCTGGTCGCCCAGCCGCAGGTTACGGTGGATGAGTCAACCGGCCAGAGGCCGTGCATGCACTGAGGCCAATCCAGGCACCCAATTTCCAACCTATTTTCTGGGGTTCTCCGCGTGCCAAGCACCTTTCGAATCTGACCCGACGACGCTCCTTCATCCACCTGCGCGCCCTCGCACGATCCCATGACCCAACGTCCAATTCAATCGCATCAGAATCTACTTTGCATCCTTCCGGCGTACAGAAGCAAACACACCTTCCGAATTTGAACAAGCCCCAGCACATGCACTGTCGCCCCGGCTCTCGCAGACACACGCGCGGCCTCTTGACACCACATTTCAGGCGACTTGGAAACTGCTTGTCGAGAATCAATTCTACCTCCTAGTAGGCCGGAACTTCTTACGCTGATGAGATTGCCGGCTCATCTGTCTTCCTTCGTTCCCGAACATCAACCAACTCGGTTCTCTCACGCTGGCCCGGGGCACACGACGTCGCCATGATTGAGCCACCAACAACGCGGATCGCCATCTGGCCATTCCGCCCACAGCAAAACTCACACCCTGACCTTCAACGACATCCATGGTATGCGCCATCCTCTCGGAAGAGAGCTGTTCCCGGGCACCCCTTCTTGTCTTCCTGACGCTTCTTCCACGCCGCATTCTCAGGGCATTCTGGCTCGGGACACTCGGGCGCCTATTTCATGTCAGCATCGTCTCCTCTCCAACTCGGCATGGCAACACTGCGAGCCTACCGGGCACGTCGGTGGAGGACACGAGCATCCGCCGCCTCCGCCTCCACCTCCACCTCCACCACCGCCGCCGCCAATGGGGATGCTGATAGGACGAACGACGAGTGGCCTTCGCCACCCGAACCATGCATCGGCGTGGCCGACCAGAACCAACGTGGCAGTAAGAGCAAGGGAAAGCTTCATCTTGAGTGATGAGCAGAAGATGCTTTTGCTCAAGACGCGGCAGCCTGGACAGCCTTTACATGCTGGAAAACGCCCATCTCCTCTCCCTGCAGAGTCTGAGGCTGCTCATTTCAACCCTGCTCACCTTTCGACCACGTCAGACCAGGTCGTACACTATCCATCGTATTCGGCCAGCCGCTTCTTCTGTTTCCAATGCTTGCACAATTGTGGCTCGTCGCTTGCAACATGAGGCATGTTGCCGCCGTCTCACTAGATGGGTCAACCAGCGGCGCCAGGGTTCGCCAAGTCGGCTCTGCCCACATCATGATATACAATACCCGGCGTCCGGCAGCCAGCATCCGACACCAGACTGCGCAACACGAAGACTTCCCTATCTGGATCGATCAACGGTCTCGTGCGCCAGCGACTGATGTTTACTACGGCCACGGGAACCTGGCGGAAGGGCCTGAGACGCGGCCGGGCCGTACCGAGCGGGGGTGATCGAGTCCAGACACTCGAAATGACCACTTCGTTGACCGGCACAACACGACTTCGAATCTGTACACCTTGACGACGGGACAGGAAAGATGTATCACTGGAATCTGCACAATACACAATCCGGAATTACGCATATGCGGATCGATCAGTTGCATTGTACTTCCTCCTCACTCATCCAACCACTCCTGCTCGTCTCCCTACATCCGATCGTCCTACGTGCCATCCGCACCTCAACCTCCAGTCAAGTGGTCCCCCTCAGTAGCAAAAGCTGGGAGACCCGTTGTCCAAGAAAAGGCCTCCAGTGAAGCCGTTGAACTTGCACGACTCGATGTGAGCGCCCTGGACCTCGGGGTCCGGGAGGGGAAGACACTGCGGCGGGGGACAGGTCTTTTTAGCACATACTGGCTTTGCGCAAGATGTCGCAGGTCCGGTACCGCCGCCGCCGCCGCCGCCTCCTCCTCCTCCACCGCCGATGGGGAGGCTGATCCAGGGCTTGGGCTTGAAGAGGGGCCGCATGAGGCAGAAGATGGCATTTGTCTGTGCGAGGATGGCGCTGATGGCCGCGAGCTGGGCAAGGGAAATCTTCATGGTGAGATGAGTAGAGTAGAGTAGAGTGATTGCTTGGGTGATGTGCCGTGTTGTTCTTCTGGGTTTTTGTTCTGTGCTTTGCTGTTCCCGTCAGATCAGACCAAGCCGGCCAGCCTTGGGGCATCCCGTGATATAGGCCAGCGCCGCCCGGGGCTTGGGCATGTCCTACTGACCTGGTCTCGGCGGCATCTCACCGGTCAGCCGGATTGCCGCATTGGCGGTTGCACCTCGCTGTGGTGATCCGTGTTCCCCTCACTTGCTTGCCGTGTTTTAGGCGGAGAACACATCCAACGCGAGCGTCACCAAGAAGGACTTGGGGATGCGTCCACATCTCAGATGGCTGCAATTAGCAAGCGCTTAAAAGAGACCCGGAGAGACCATACCAAGTGACGGACAACCAGAACGGTCCTCTCACCCATCTTGAAAGCCCAATATGATCGCATCCCCTTTCATCGTATCTCTCCTCACCCTCGTCGCCGTTGTTGGCGCGCAGACACAATACTCCTGTCCTGCGGATTCCGGCAAGACCATGGTCGTGTAAGTCGTCCTCCAGCTTCAACCAGCCCATACTGACGCCCCCAGGAACTCGAAGAAGTATGAGCTCAAGTGTAGCAAGGGAGTCAAAGGCATGCCTTTTGAGGAAGAGTCCAGCGCCAACATCGGAGCCTGCCTTCAGCGCTGCGCCGCCAATCCCGAATGCCTTCACTGCACGTTTGTCGACAAGACCAAGAAGTGTGGCCTCAAGAAGGAGGGTGAAGTCTTTGATAACGCTGCGTTGGCCACCTGGTTCTTCGTCGAGAAGGTCACCGACTCCGGGCCAGTCGACAACAACAAACCGCCGGGAGACAACACGCAGCCAGGCGACAGCGGCCAGAAGCCCATCGGCGGCAATGAGAGCGAGGAAGATCCAGAGAACCAGGCGTCCTATTCCTGTCCTGTTGACCAGGACAAACGCTACGTCGCGTCGTAAGTTCAATACCATCCTAGCCGGGATCTCTGCTGACGTTTCTCAGGAATGGCAAGACGTATGAGCTCAAATGCAACACTGGCCATTCCCAAGGTCACTGGCGGAGCCAGCCCTGCCCGACCCTGAAGGAGTGTGCCTCCCGCTGTGCCGCGGAGAGCCAGTGCTTCAGTGCCGACTTTTCGGAGGCTCAAAATGTGTGCTCCTTCAAAAAGGCCCCAGTCATCACTGTGGAATCCTCGGGCATACACACTTGGTGGCCAACGGAATGTCCAAAGATACGCCAGGCGCAGGCCACTGTCAAGCCTCTCGTCACAACCAATCTGACCTGTCCGCAGAGTGAGTTTTCTCCATGGAAATGCAATCCAACGTGCTGACTGTGGAAGATGACGGAAAGATCTTTGAAGGGTCCGACGGCACCTGGTTCTACCTCCAGTGCTGCTCGGATGCCGACGGCGCTGTCATCCTGGACTACAAGGTCTCGTCCAGCCACAAGGAGTGCTCGGAGGAGTGCGTCAAGAACAAGCAATGCAAGAGGTGGGCCAGAAGTATAAGTAGCTCTGTTTGAACCACGCTTACCCCTCACAGCTTCATGTTCATCCCTGGGATGGAGCCTGAAGGCGGTCATGCCAATTGCCGGCTGTACACCAATGGCAACTTCTCCACGACGAAGATCGAAGGTATGCACTACGCCTTTGTTACCGACCCGCCGACGAAAGACGCGGAGCTCTCCGATGCCAAACGTTGTTCCACCGAATGTCCCTCTGCCGATGGCCAGCTCTTTGTGAGCCCGACGGGTGAAAACTTCATCATGTCCTGCAATGCCCGCCATGGAACCACGGTTCTCAAGACGGAGCGTCGGCCGTCCTTCGAAGCGTGCATGGCCTCGTGCGCCGCCATGCCCGCCTGCCAAAGCGCCGACTATGAGCCCCGGACCAAGAAGTGTTTCTTCGGCAACAATACCAAGCGGCCCAACATCACTGCCGGGGCCTTCCTCAGCGCTCACTCTCTCGGATGCTCTGGAGCCTGCGCCGGATGCAAGAAGGGCTGCGATCAGGTGGGAAACAATGCCATGGCCGCTGATATGGCCAGCTGCCCCGGAGACGACGGCAAGCTGTTGGCAGCAGCGGGACAGGACTTCAGGCTCTACTGCTCGCACTGCTTCCGCAGCAGTGCCAGTGGTCACTTCCTCCTGTCCGGGGCCAAGAATCTCGGCGAGTGTGCCAAGGCATGCGCCGAGGAGCCTCGGTGCCATGGAGTCAACTGGATGGCCGAAAAAGGCTGCAATGCCCATCCCGAGAGAGATTCAGCGGGCGTCAGGCCGCAGTTTGGGCAGGACGGGCGGTGCCATGCTCTTGCGCCGCTCGATCGCTCAATGGCAGAGCTCGAGACCCTGCAGAAGTTCTGAGGGTTGGGACGCTTACAAGACGGCCATTGGGGAACAAGTAGGGGTGGTAGCCGTGGGGTCGGCAGTGGTGCGAGCGAGGTCAAACATGTGCCGGTGACGTGTAGGACGAATACACCTTCTCATCATATTATCCAGGCAGTGGAAAGACCGACTTGCAAACGGATGCTTGGGGTGCTTGCTGTGCCGGATTCTGCACCTGCCGTATCTGATGTTCCTGCTGCGCCAGAGTGGGTGCCTGGCTGAGGACAGCTCCTGACCTCCTCCTCTTCACCCAGCCCAAGCTCGATGGGTCACCATCACCTGCCTCCTGATATGGAATGCGACTGCCCTGAATCCGAACATGCCTACCTCAATGTTGTTCTTCAGGTCTATTCGCCGGTTTCCCGTCCAATTCCTGGTTTCGTCCTTCTCCATTTGAGTCTGGGGAGGAGGATGAACAGGGAAAGAGGTCTCACCATGGAGATGATGTTGCTGGTTGTCTACCTCGACCTCTCCAGTTCCCGTCGTCATTCTTCTCCCTCGCCACAACACATCCCAGCAACTTCAATCAGACAGTTCATCAATTACTTTCTATCCAAAGATTCACTCTTTCAACTTCCATCATCGTCATCATGAAGCCCAGCACCGCCTTTCTCCTGACCTTTGTCACCATGGCCCTCGCCAAAGACATCACGAAGACCTACGCCCAAGATGTCACGTGGCAGTTTACGACACTTCGAACCTTCATTGTCTATACTTCAGAACCAACCGGCGCACCTTGGGATGAGGCTGATATTGGAGGAGGTCACGACCATCCATTCGAGGAGGAATCCGACTCGCCATGCGCAGATTGCAACGCATTCGACGAAGACACCGACTCGTCCTTCGAAGAGCGTGACGCGCCTGTGGGCGAAGCCTTGGGCGAAGCCGCTGCAACTGAACAGAAGACTGGTCCGATTTGGGGGGCGATTGCCTGGATTTTCGGATCCGGGAACCCTCTTCAAGCTCTTGGTCTGCAGCACGCCTAACATGGCGACTCCTGTGACAATGTATTCTCTCCGTTCGTCCATCTTTCTTAACATTCACTCACACTGATTCTTCTCAGAACAACGTGAAAAGAACGATCATGACCATTAGTCATGCCCTGGAGTTCCAGCTTGTTGGTATGTCACCACAAACCCAACATGAACCCCCGCACAGACAGTGACTGACGGGTCCAACCCAGACAGTGACACCCTCCCATTCACACTTCTCGCCACCCTTGTATCGCGGAGACTTCGGTGAATGGGTCAGTTGGAAGGGCTGATGAGGGAAGCTCGGGGAAAACCAGCGTCTGTCCGACGACGCCTTCAAGTACCTGCAGACCAAAAACAGTTTAGCAATGCATCATTTCTGATACGATCCTGGCCCCATGCTCCTCCGTGCAGCCACCACAAGCAGGCCATTGCCTGCCGCCCGTCAAGGCGGATGTCCGCATGCACCTCAGCGTCTGTATGCCTCCTTATACAGCACGTGCTCTTCTTCCCTTCACGGCATCTCGGCAGGCGGGTCCCACCTCCGAGCCGGTCTTCCGTGTGCCCCGTTGTCCCGGAGCGAATAGGGGCATGACTAGCGGCCTCGTGCTCGACGGCGGTGGACCCGGTACCGATCCTCTGGAGCCTCCGATCCCGGCTTGGCGCCAATGTTCACGACAGCTTGGCCATGAGGAGCCCTAGACTGTACAACGGGTCACCGAATGGTGGATCAGATCGAACGTTGGTCGAGCACAAGGGTCCTGAGCCTCATGAAGCCCGCATGTCGACCACGTGGGAAGGCAGAGCAAAGCCTGCCAGGCTATAAGACGAACTGGTTCTTCCGTTGACCGGGTGGTAACTGACTCTCCAGACAGCTTCGACAGCAACAGCGCTACCGCCAAAATGGTTCTCGCGGAATACACCTACGTTTTCGCCATTGGCACCATCTTTGCCCTGCTCGAGGCTTACAACAATGGAGCCAGTGCGTAGCCCCATCCCCTCGGCCCAAGGTACTGACGACTAACGCCTCCCAGACGATGTCGCCAACTCGTGGGCCACCAGCGTCTCGTCTCGCTCCATCTCCTACCGCATGGCCATGGTCTGCGCCTTGGTCTTTGAGCTTCTCGGAGCCTTGACTGTTGGAGCCCGTACTGCATCCACCATCAAGGACGGTATCATCAGCGCCTCGTCCTTCCAGGGCAACCCCGGTGTCCAGCTCCTGGCCTTTGCCTGTGCTGCAGCCGGTGCTGCTACTTGGGTCATGTGGTGCTCTCGCAACAAGTGAGCATATGTCTTGCATCGACACCTCCTCAGACACTTGAGCTAATGACTCCGCAGCGTCACCGTCTCGTCCACCTACGCCCTCGTGTCCAGCCTCATCGGTGTCGGCATCGCTACCGGCGGTACCAAGGGCGTCAAGTGGAGCTGGAACAACGGAAAGGGTGTCGGCGCCATTTTCGCCGGTCTCCTCATGGCGCCCGCCATCTCCGCTTGCTTCGGCGCCATCATCTTCACCTTGATCAAGGTCACCGTTCACATGCGCAAGGACCCTCTTCCTTGGGCTGTCTGGACTTCGCCCTTCTTCTTCCTCATCGCCGGAACCGTCTGCACGCTCTCCGTCGTCTACAAGGGCTCTCCTCGCCTGGGTCTGTCTTCCAAGCCTGCTTGGTACATTGCGTCGGTGACCGTTGGCGTCGGTGTGGGCCTGTGCCTCCTCAGCGCCATCTTCTTCCTCCCCTTCGTTCACGCCAAGGTCGTCAAGAAGGACAACACTCTCAAGTGGTGGGAGATTATCAAGGGACCCCTTCTGTGGAGCCGTCCGGCGCCCGAGGGTGCTCTCGAAGCCAAGGTGCCCAACTTTGCCGTCATCCAGCACGACGAGGATGATGTCGAGGAGACTTCCGCCCCTGTTTCCAAAGGTGTTCGCCAGGACGTCACTGATGCTGAGGCCGAGGCCGAGGCATCCAGCGAGAAGGCCGCCATTCAGCGCGAGATTACCCAGGAAGATTACAATGTTCTCATGGCGCAAGCTCTCGAGAAGCACCACGCCAAGCTCCGCACCAAGAAGAACCCTCTCGGCTGGGCCATGCGCTACCTGCACGCCCACCCGATGGGTGCTGGGTCCATCCACGAGATCAACAACCTGGTCAACTTTGTCAAGCGCATCCCGGCTATCATCATCGTCGCCGCCATGTACGGAACTCACTACGATATCCACACGGCTCAGGTTGGCGTTGAGGGCACGCCCGAGGGCAAGCGCATGGAGAGGACCTACGCTTACGCACCCAAGTACTCCAACGAGGTCGAGTACCTGTACTCGTTCGTGCAGGTCATCACTGCCTGTACCGCGTCCTTCGCTCACGGTGCCAACGATGTCGGCAACGCCGTCGGCATCTGGGCTGGCATGTACGCCGCCTGGAGCACCGGTCGTCTTGCCGCTGCCACCGAGGATGTGCCTCTTTGGCAGATCGCCGTCATGGTCCTGACCCTGATCCTCGGATTCGTGACATACGGCTACAACATCATGAAGGGTAAGCACAGCCCGCCACTTGTATTCGAAAGGTTATGTGCTAACTTTTGCCGCCAGTCATGGGTAACAAGATCACCTACCACTCTCCCAGCCGCGGCTCTTCGATGGAGATGGGTGCTGCTATTACCGTGCTTGTCTTCTCTCAGTACAAGCTGCCCGTGTCGACGACCATGTGCATCACGGGCGCCACTGTCGGTGTCGGCCTGTGCAGCCACTGGCGAGCCGTCAACTGGAAGAGGGTCCTGCTCGTTGTCTTCTCGTGGTTCATGACTATTCCCATTGCTGGACTCATTGGCGGTTGCACCATGGCGCTGGCTCTCAATGCGCCTCACTTTGCCTAAGCTTGATGTGTCTTGGATCTGCAAGCCCTGGGCGTCCCTGTCGCCGACAAAGCCTGAAGTATCTTCTTCCTCTAGATTGTTGAAATGTAGACTTCACAGCTATCAATTGTAATCTCTTCTGTATAGCAGCCGCCTTGGTGCAGTGGCTTTTGCGCGATGGGGGTGGAGCAGTACCCCGAAACCGACTCAGGGGCGGTCGTGGCCTTCGAAGCTGAATGCGTCCATGAAGTCGGGGGTCAGACACGCGAGTGACAACGATTCAAGCAGCTGCATCAGTCGTGTGTTGCTCGTCGGTCTCGCTGGTAACGCCGAATTGGTGAAGAGTGGCTGGCTGGAAGGATGAGCTGGCCGCCCGGAAGAAGAAGCGTAGATGCTCCATTGAATCGGCTCCGGCTCCGTGATGTTACAGCGGCCCGCAGCGGGCTCGCGATGGCGAGGGATCGGGCCCGGGACTCTGAGAAGGATGGACCAGGCCATGATCACCTTGTCGTTGAGGTGTTCGCAGCTTTGCAAAATCGCGACGCATCCTGAATGAAAGAAAGTAGAGAAATCGGAACAGCTGTTTTCGTCGGGGCTGGGGCAAAGAAAGTTCCAACGGCCCAAGCCACATGCAGGCCCTTGCCCGTTGCAGCCCCCAAAGTTCAGCTGTCACCTGTCATGACGCACGGGACCGGGGCGTCCGGGGGTAGCTCCCCGCTAGCTGCAGGTCCCGGCTGGAGCTCTGGCGGGCAATTAACTATTCCCCTGGTCCTTCCTCACAGCTCCATCTTCCCGTGCCTTCCTGCCTTCTCCACCACCCAACCCAGCACGACACCCCTCCCATACACACGATGGCATCCGACTACGAGTTCATCAGCGACGACGATTACGATGTGATCACTCCTACGACCTCTGACGAGGACAGCGACGAGTACAGCGACGGCGAGTGCGCACCAATTGCTCAGCAGGGAGATGGCTGGGTGCCTCCCTGGCGCGGCCATGGTGACCAGCTCGTGGGCGTGGTGGACATGGGAAGGTGAAATGGCACCTGCACATTCACTCGCGCGCGCATCTTCTACCCACGAACGCACGCGCTGACTGCACAGCAACGGCATTCGATTCTCCATCTCCGACCTCTCGCCGCCCATGGCCCGAATCCTACCGACCATCCTCCAATACCGATCCGGCCTCTCGTTGTACGACGCCCAGTTCGACCCAGAGACCGGCGAGAAGATCCCTCTGCCACAGAAAGTCATCGATTCAGTGTGCTCGCTGCTCCGTCGCTTCCTGGTCATCTGCACCGACTTTGAAGTCAGCAAGAAGAACATCCACATTGTGGCCACAGAAGCCACCCGTGCTGCCAAGAACTCGGCCGACTTGCTGGCCGCCGTCAAGAAGGAGACGGGCCTGGATATTGAGCTTCTGAAAAAGGAGGACGAAGGCCACATTGGAGCACTGGGTGTTGCCAGCGGCTTCCTTGGCATGGACGGACTGGTCATGGACCTTGGCGGAGGCAGCACCCAAATTACCTGGATCATCAGCCAAGACGGAAACGTACGAATCAGTCCCCGGGGCAGCTTCAGCTTTCCCTACGGCGCTGCCGCCCTGACCAAGACGATCGAGGACCTTAAGAAGGACAAGAACAAAGAGGAGGCGCACCAGGCCGTCGAGGACTTCCGCAAGGAGATGGTATCTCAGTTTCGGTCAGCATACGAACATCTCGAGGTTCCTGCCGATCTGATCGAAAAGGCCAAGCAGCAGGGCGGCTTCCGCATCTATCTGTCGGGCGGCGGTTTCCGCGGCTGGGGCTACCTCCTGCTGCACCTCAACCAAACCCATGGGCATCACTACCCCATTTCCGTGATCAACGGCTTTACTGTGGGCCGGGAGCAGTTCGAGGACACGGAGAAGCTCAAGGAGGTGGCCAAGGCTGCCAAGGATGTCTTCCGAGTGTCGGACCGACGGCGCGCGCAGGTGCCGGCCGTCGCCTTTCTCGTCAGCGTTGGTCAGTCTCCCCCAAGTTGATCCCGCGAGCCATGCCCCCGCTCCTGATGCAGGGCCTCGAAGAAATGGAACTGACTTTCCGTGTGTAGTGGCCGAAGCTATCCCTCACGGCATTCGCGAAGCCCACTTCTGCCAGGGCGGCGTCAGAGAGGGTTACCTTTTCAGATCGCTCTCTGTATCGGTCCGCCGCAGGGCCCCTCTCGAGGTTGCCACCCAACGATTCGCCCCCGGGTCACGCATTCACCTGCAGAAGCTCCTGGAGGATGCCATTCCCAAGGCCAACGGCCTTCGTCAGTTCCCCGCCGACTTTGGCACCCACGTGATTGACTCGTTCTGCAACATCATGTACTTCCACATGTTCATGTCCAAGGAGACGGCATCGACTTCCGCGCTCTACTCTACAAGTACCGGTATCATGTCCACCATTCACGGCGTCAGTCACCAGGATCGCGCACGTCTAGCAATCATGCTGCAGGCCCGATACCGCGGCGAGATGCCCCCGCGCGAGACCGATTTCCGCGACGCCCTGCGGTCCATACTCACTCCCGAGGACGTCTGGTGGGCTCAATATCTCGGTCGAGTTGGCTATCTGATCACCTGCCTGTACCCAGCTGGCAGGGTCGACCCGGCCAAACCCAAGGTGCTCTTCACGGCCGACTGGTCCGACAGCCTAGGCAAATCAAAGTCCAAACCTGGCATCGTCTTGACCGTCTCACTGCAAAAGGTGCGGAAAGATCCAGCACACTTCAAGGAGTCCCTTGGAGCCAACGTCAAGGTTGTAGAGAAGGCCGGCAAGCACCACAACTGGGCCACCAATCACCAGGACACCAGTCGCTTGGGCGCCAAGGACGAGGACACCAAGGGCAAAACGCCACCATGGGGAATGAAGGTCAAGGTCCGGGTCGTCACAGAGGGCATTCTCTGACGTGGCCCTCTGTTGTTTGGAGGGGTGCGATTCAACTGCATGCTTATGCTAGGTAGGTAGTCTATCGACGCCGCAAGTCTATTGACAGCGGTACAATTTTCCAAGAACACGTCAACAAGTCCCGGGAAACATCCCCCAGAACGTGCTGGGCTCGAGCTGTCTCGCGGGCGGAAGGGGTTGAGTACGTCCGGCTGGTCCATCTCCTCGAAACAAGTCCCCGCTCTGACGGCCACCATCCATTGCCCGTGTCGCTGTCACATTGGCTTCAAGTTCTGGTCGTACAATCTACACTCCAAACACGGCTTCGCCGCCCATCTCCCTGCCTCGTCACAGTCATATTGACCTTCTCCTCTCCAGCTCCAGCAGACCTACGATGACACACTTGAGACTTCAAACAATCACAACCAGCCCGACCAGCCCTTCGCATCAAGGCCCGTCTTTCCGCCGCCAACGCGGTCTGGCCGTTGCATCGAGATTGACCGTCTCCACGCACGTGGAGCGCGAGGGGATCACCAACTGCGGGCCGCAGCATGGCGCGTCTGGTATAAACGAGGGCGGCTGGGGGACACACTGCAATTTTTGGCGACGACATATGACCAACGCCCATACTATTGCCCCGCGTCTCAGCCTGCCATCTCGGCCAACATGCCCCGGGCCTTGGTTGGTCGTGTCACGGGAGGGAGTGTCGCAGGCAGAGTGCCGGCAGACAGCGCATATACCCGGGGAGACGCCCTGTAGATCCTGCCCAGGCACGGCAGATGGACGGCGATCCCTGTCGCGGGGTGCAGGGGTGTGCCGGTCACGCAGTGTCAGCGCAGCCCTGACAGCTGCATCGCGAGCATTCGACTCGACGGGAGAACATGTCGCGATCGGTCAGAAGGTCATACTGGTCAGGCTCTGACCAGTCGCGAGAGAGACCTGGTTGAGTGCCGCGCCGGCGTAATATCACCATGCGGCGTCCGCCCTTGATTGCTCCCGCCGACGCATGAGGCAACCCCTGGCTCGGATCACAGTGCGGACCACTCAGCATCGTCCCGATCACGCTGATCACCTCGCAGCTCATCCTCCGCGCGCGCCTCTCCGGACAAGATCGCCGCCCCGGCGAGCGGGCTGACGGGCAGCACGCCGGGCCCCATTCTCCGTGAAACGGTCTGGGACCCGACTCGGAGACAACCACGGCGCATGGAGGCGGTTAATCTGGATAATGGGTCACAACATGGAATCTCATCAAGACGAGACGGCTGAGCTGAGGTGGTAGCGAGAACATTGGAAAAGAAAGGGAGGGCGAGGATGTGGAAGAAGTCTGCCAAGGTGTTGATGGGATATAAAAGATGGCCATGATTCCCGGCATCGTCTCATATAGTCCCTCACATCCATCTCATCACCTCAACCCATCCCATCCCATCCCATCCCATCTCTTCAGCCTTGCATCTCGTCCAGCCATCAAAATGGCCATCACAAAGTCCGTCCTCTCTGCTGCGCTGTTCGCCGCCCTAGCCCACGGTCACGGCCACGTCAAATCCATCACCTCAGGCAGCAACACCTACGTCGGCGGTCTCCCCCACGCAGCTCCTGCTGACGCCGTCGGCTGGGCGGCCGGCAACCAGGTACGCTACCCTACCCTCTCGATACACTTCTCAACATTTGCTGACATCTTCCTCCTCCCTCCAGGACAACGGCTTCGTCGAGCCCAACTCGTTCGGCACCGCCGACATCATCTGCCACAAGAGCGCCACGGCGCCTTCCAACTCGGTCGTCGCCGCGGCCGGCAGCACCATCACTCTGCAGTGGGACACCTGGCCAGAGTCGCACAAGGGACCTGTCATCGACTACATCGCCTCTTGCGGCGGCGACTGCTCCTCGGTTGACAAGACCTCGCTCCGATGGGTCAAGATCGCCGAGGCCGGCGTGATTTCGGGCTCCGCACCCGGTACATGGGCTGCTGACGAGCTCATCTCCAACGGCTTCACATGGGATGTTGAGATTCCCGCCTCCCTCGCGCCCGGCGGCTACGTCCTGCGTCACGAGATCATTGCTCTCCACAGCGGTGGCCAGGCCAACGGCGCCCAGGCGTACCCTCAGTGCATCAACCTCGAGGTCACGGGCTCTGGTACTGCCACTCCCTCGGGCGGTGTTGCGGGAACTTCGCTGTACACGGCCACCGACCCGGGCATTCTGTTCAACCTTTACACCAACTTCAACAGCTACCCGATCCCTGGACCGGCTGTTTGGCAGGGATAGATGGATTGGGAGAGAGGCATTTGTACATAGAACTTCAAGTGATGAGTAATCACACTGCCTCTTTTCGCGGCTTTAGCAAGAGATGATCTTCACCGAGCTTCACCGAGCACTCAATCCCGCTGGCACATTGCACCTCACAGTGACATGCAGACTGGAGTGACATTGGCGTATTATTAGCTACTGCTTATGCCAAGACTTGATTCCCATGGTTCTTGGCCTAGTCTGCTCCTCCTCGCCTTGCTGAGGTCCTCGCCAAAGCCGCGTCGCTGGTGATCGCCAAAACTGGGGCTGTGAGTGGCTCGCCAAATCCGCGTCACCCCTGAATCCTCCTCGCCAGAGCTACGATGTCGTGGCGCAGCACACGCAGGCGACAGTGCTCGCCAAATGTTACGACTTCATTTTGGCAACGGAAAATGAGCTTTTGGAAAATATCGTCGACATGTCGTCGTGTATTAATACGTCGCTGGTCGGCAGACAGTCATTTCCATCATCTCATTCACTTCATCCAGCACACAACTGGTCAGGACATTTCAACACCCCCCTTCTACTTTTCGATTGCTCTTCTGTCTTCAACTCTTACAACCATCTGCCCTTCTTTACCTCTTCCAGTACCTATCAAGATGAGACTTCATCACCTTCTCAGCCTTCTGGGCATGGCCAATGCCTTCGTGGCCACCCCCAAGGACCTCGACGTCGTTCTGTCCGAGAAGTTCCCGGGCGCCAAGATCTCTTACAAGCCGGTATGCGACTCTCCTAAACTGCACACTTTCATAGGTAGCTGACACAGGATAGAACACCATCTGCGAAACCACTCCCGGCGTAAAGTCCTTCTCCGGATACGTCACCCTTCCAAAGTCCATGCTGCTTGACGCCGAGACCTGGGACGATAACCAAACTGCCAACATCTTCTTCTGGTTCTTCGGTTTGTGCAACTTCAAAACTTTTTCTTACTGAACTTGGGCTGACAACTTTTCAGAAGCTCGACAGGATGCCGCCACTGCGCCGACCTCCATCTACCTCGGAGGAGGCCCAGGAACAACCTCCTTCGAAGACTCCTCCCTCTTCCCCTGCGCCGTTTCTGCCAACTTCACCACTCTAAACGAGTTCTCCTTCAACAACAAGGTCAACATGCTGTACATTGACCAACCTGTTGGCACCGGCTTCTCCTTCGTTGACCTCGCCAATGGCACCCTCGACCATCTTACCCAGGTGTTCACCCCTGGTGCGGACCCCGTGGGATTGAACCTCACCCATGTTCCCGCGACGCTCGACCGCAACCCCACCACTGTTCACAGCAGCGCTATGGCATCTGCCAGGACCCTTTGGCGCTTTGCCCAAGTTTGGTTCAACGAGTAAGTGTCTGTTGCACCATGCTTCTGTGCAACATAGCTGACCCTCAAGATTCCCGGAGCGCCCCCAGAACACCGACCTCTCGATTTGGGCCGTATCAGTAAGCCATTCCTTCCTTTCCATCCGATCGATTGCTGACTTGCTAGTACGGCGGCTTCTATGGCCCAGTGACCACCTCGTACATCCTCTCCCAGAACGACCTCATCGCCGAAGGTCGCCCTACTCTCGCCAACGCCACTGTTCTCCCCATGAAGACACTCGGCATCCTCAATGGCTGCATCGACTCCCGCGCCATGGCGCCCGGAGTACCCGAGTTTGCCTACAACAACACCTACGGCATCCGAGCCTACTCGCGCGAGATTTACGACCAGGCCATTGCCAACGTCACCCGCCCCGACACGGGTTGCATTGCTTTGATTGACTCGTGCCGCGCCCTCGCCGCTGAGGGTGACCCCGACTTCACCGGCAAGAACCAGACGGTGAACGGCGCCTGCTACATGGCCACTGAGTACTGCTTCTTGGTCATTGAGAACGCAGCATCCCGGTACTCCACCGCAAGTCGTTCATCTTGATCCTCGAGTTTCTGTGGCTGACCGGAAATTGCAGCTGTCTCCTTTCGACGTGACATTCTCCCTTCCCGCCCTCTTCCCAGTCATTCACCAGGAAATCTTCTTCAACCAGCCCTGGGTTCAGGCCGAGCTCGGCGTTCCCGTCAACTTTACAATCTCCAACGATCTCATGACTGCCTCATTCTTCGGTACCGGCGACCCGGCCCGCGTCGACATGTCTTTTCTCTCCCACGTCCTCGACAGCAAGGTCAATGTTGCGATGGTCTTTGGCGACCGTGATGCCCGCTGCAACTGTAAGTTTCGTGGGTAGCAGCCCCAATACTCTCACTTTCGATGCATTCCTTGCTGACTTGACCAGGGTACTCGGCCGAAGACGTCTCTCTTTCAGTGCCTTTCAAAGAGTCGCATCAATTCCAAGCCGCAGGATACGCTGCTCTTGAAACAAACTCGACGTACGACGGCGGCTTTGTGCGCGAACATGCTGGCTTGTCCTTCTCCCGCGTCTTTCAGGCCGGCCACTCGGCGGCTGCATACCAGCCAGAGACAGTCCAGAGAATCTTTGACCGCGCCATGTTCCGCCGCGACGTTGCCACTGGCGATATCGATCTGAAGAACGATAGCACCTACGCAACAAGTGGTCCCGACGACGTGCGCGGGGTCCTGAACCAGCGTCCTTCGCCCATCTCGAACGTCTGCACTGTTTACAGCGCTCCTCTCGTGTGCACCCCTGAGCAGCTGCAGAGTCTGGCCGACGGGAGCGCCGTTGTGCAGGACTGGATTGTCGTGGAGCCAGCGGGCATGCCCGTCAACGGCACGTCTGGCAATGGTGACCATGGCTGCCACAAGAGGAGGTGATAGGGTGCATGACAAGAGATCCTGGGTCAACGGGTGCAGCAACATCAATTTCTTATTCTCACAACAATACTTCTCTTACAACTTTCATATGTCAAGTAGAACTTCTTACCCGATCAATAGACGCACGCTTCGCCGCTTCAGCCATGCTTGCTTGCCCTTGCATTTGACACCTTCAACCATCGGATCAGCCTGTGGAACAAAAAGGTTCCGGCTTCCCTGCGAGCATACCCAGTATCGCGAATCCGTTGTCACATGCAGCGACTGAACAGACCCAGGTCAAATGCGATCCTCTCTTGCGATGAAAAGGGCAGAACATCCGTCGCTTTGACATGACGGCTGATTTGAAACGGGCCGATATTCGGGTTATCATGAATCGGCTGTGTCTTGACACAGCGTCATTGACTCTTATCATGAGTGAGGCCGCCCTCAAGGCCAGATGCAGTCGGAGATGACCCCGGTATACCCTGCATTCTGCAAGCCACAATCTGCAAGCACTCCGAGTCAGCGCGTTTCCACGTGGACGACAGGACGACAACCCATCCCCTGGTCTTATCAAACAGCCACCTCCCGATCTAGGCATTCACCTGCCGAACAAGCACGACATTTATCATGGCTATCCGTCCAGACAACACGATACAATACGAGAGGGTCAAACACCCATCCCGTGACCGCCTGGCCGCGTGCCCCTTGCACGTCGCAGCAGCAACCTGTTGCAACAGTGCAACCTCAGCTGCCGATCCCCCCTTTCCGAACCAGCTCGTGTTGAGAAGCTCGCCCAGGGCTCGGACGACCCTCTTGGCATCCAATCGCCGAGTATTGACCAGGGCCCTAGTATTAACCCCGATGGAACCTCGCAAGCAATTCACGAGGCGCGATTGGGATAGCTCGGAGCACCGCAAACGTGCCCTGGCAGCCAAGTGCTCTGCATTGGCTGCAAGACCCGCATCCAAGTCCAGGGGAACCAAAGTCCGCCGCAACGTGGAGGCCCGAGCGATGCTCCTAGGCTGGAAAGGGGCGGCTCCCCCGGCACTTTGGCCTGCTCGACGTTCTGATTTCCCAAAGAGGAACGCATGCTTCAACTGCGGGGGGACCGTCAACCCGGGTTCGTTCTGTCAGAAGTTATGTTGTTTTTTCTTGCTTGAGTCGTCAAAACCAGTAGCCATCGTGGGGCTTCAACATCAGACGACACCGTCCGGACACTGAACACTGAACAATGCCATGTGCCCGGGCCCGGATGCCACCCCTCTTCCACGTGAAAGCCTGCTTTCGGGCTTCCGGTGAGCTTGACGGCGAGGGTCCGGGCCCCGGCGCTTGAGCCCCGGCCTAGTGGCCCCCAAGTCCACTGACTCGTCCACGACGGGACGGCGACCGACGACAGCTCCAGCAGCCAGGCCGGGGCCCTGGTCAGTGGGGGTCTAAGAAAGCGCATACCATGTTGTGAGTGTCGCATGTCTTTTTGGCAGCCAGCTCGTCGTTGCTAGCTTGACAACCCTGGCAGGCAGCATGCGAGACTCACTACAGGGGCTGCGATCTTCAACGCTCCCTGGTCGTCGACCTCGTCCTCCTGAAAGGGGGTTGACGTGCCGATCAAAATAAAGCCCGGTCGACCGGGCACGTTCTTCTCGCGTTCCCATGGTTGAGGGAGGGCCAGGCTCATGCAGACCGAGTCCCCTCGTCGCATTCTCTATCCTCTCATTCTCCAGGCAGTCCTCTCTACGTTTCCCCATTCCTTTGTCTTTCTTTTCGCTTCTCACTGTCATGTCCCACGCCACCAAACGCCAGACCTGAACCCAGCGCCGTGGTTCCGCCATCCGCCATGGCCGATCGCAATGAGATAGACCTGGAGGCCACCCGGGCCCCAGTCATCCTCGGCGGCATCGTCGCTGCCTCGGTGGTTTGCACCTTGTTCACGGCGGCCCGACTGTGGGTGCGAGGAAAGATCCTCGGCCGTCTGCATGCCGACGACTGGCTTGTCGTCGCCTCGGTGGTGAGTCCTCCTCCGCCTCAGCTTCCGCTACTCGTCCTAGCCCGTCCGCCATGTGGGCAACGACTGGGACGTGCGAGCGAGTAATGTCGACAACTCTGGTGGCTAAGACATACTAGATCAGCATCTGGGTCTCGGTCGCGATCGCCTTCGTTGCGGTCGAGCACGGCAATGGTCGCCATCTGGAGGCACTCAATCAGAAGCAGCAGGAGACTGTCGTCTTCTGGACCCTCGTCGGCTTCCCCTTTGGCATTCTCTCCTTCGGCCTGCCAAAGCTCGCCGTCGTTGCGCTGTTGACGCGCATCATGAACCCGAGTCGGATGCACAAAGCTATCCTCTGGACCATGACCCTTGGATGCAACGTCTTGCTTGTGCTCAACGCTCTGTTCCTTCTCGGACGCTGCCAGCCGGCCGAGTCGCAGTGGAACTTTGACATTGAAGGCACCTGCTGGGACCCAAGAGTTCTGGTCATCTACGCCATCGTCACTGGAGGTGAGTTGCCGTGTCTTTCCGACGGCGCATCGTGTGCTGACATGGTCTGCAGCCTACTCTGCCTTCATCGACTTCTACCTGGCGGTCTATCCCGCCTTGACCCTCTCCCGACTTCAGATGAAGAGGAAGAAGAAGATCGGCCTGATGATCGCTCTTGGCATTGGCAGCGCGTGAGTTCACCGTTATCCACCCGTGATACTCCGTCGCTGATCGTTCTCCTAGATCTACGGCTGTTGCCATCTACAAGTGTACCCGCCTCCCCCTTCTGGCGGCCAAGGACTTTTCTTGTAAGGCTACACTCTCTGACTTTGGTCCATGACCAGGCTGACCATGGTTCCCAGGGGAAACCGCCGATTTAGTAATTTTGAACGTGTAAGCCTGCCCTACCCTCTCGCACCGACTGTCCCTCCTTGCTAACACACAGCAGCATGGAAGGCAGCACCATTATTATCGCAGCCTGCATCCCAGTTCTCCAACCCCTAGTACAAATAATCTTCTACGGAAAGACCTTCGACAGTTTCGGCACCTACGCACGCAGCCGCAGCACCCCGAAGAATCCCACCTCACAAGGAGGCGTCGGCCCATCAACAGGCCTGTCCGACACCTTCCCCCTATCGCCACGATCACCGGCACCGCTACTCAACCACACATCACGAGAGGACCTGCGGAACAACTCCGAGGACGATATGGACCTACACTCATTTTTGGGCCTACCGCCCGGCGCATCAAAGGAGCCACCTCGTTCACCAAAGCAGGACACCTCTAGCTTCGAGAATATTCCCTTACCTGGTACAGCGAGATAATAATAAAGAGTAATGAAGGCATCTACTTTGCCACAAGAGAACACGAGCGAGATACCGCCACTGCGATTAATTTGCATTTTCGAGGACATTGTCCTGACAACTGAAGCCCGCCAGGAACCCTTCGACCCACCAGATGATACCATTCGCTACGAGACGTCAACACGGAAGATGCCTTCCCCGCGCTTGCTACGCCAATAGTTTGTCGCCTCAATCAGCTCCTGGCATCCCTTCAAGAGGTACCCCCATTTGCGCAGAAATGCAACACTTGCCTCCCACGACCGAGGGTCCGACGGGTCACCCCAAACCAAGAGAGTCGCCCTTTCATCAGAAACCCCCCCGGCAGACAAGATATCCGAGCCGACGTCCCTCTCGTCGATGAGTCGACATGCCCTGATGAGATTGTCGCGCATTCGTGGCAGAGGGAGCATATCTATCCACGGGCTGTGACGGGTTGTCTTCTGCAGATTTGTTGGGCGCAGGGCGAGAGGCAAGTCCGCTTCAGTGGTGACATGTTCTCGGTCAAGAAATGGTGATGTATAGTTTGGGTCGCACACCAGATCGACTCTGAGGCCCAGAACGTGGGCATTGTACGTGAGGGCGTTGCAGATGTTGAGCCTGATGACCAGGGGTAGGCTGGGGGGTATCGGTGTGTCATCCATGTACTTGGATACTCGCACCCATCCTTGATTTGGGGTCTCTGAGCCTGGAGAAACTCCAGCCGTGAATGCTGGGTGGGATAGACTAGATGTTGAGGGAGGCAAAGCTGCTGGTTTTGCTTGTCTTTTGCCTGAACAGACGTTATTACCTGCTGAAAGTTTCCATATGCCATCGAGTGGGGGGGAATGGCTTACGGTAGGTCCTCTGGTGAACCCTGTTCTGCCGTCTCCGCCTCTCTTTGGCGTCGGTGATCCCCTTCCAGTCGTCGTCCGGCCCGCGCACCCCCTCCCGGGGCGGCATCAAACTGAGCGAATGAGCCGGAAATGTGGACATGATTTGGGGAGAGCGGCAGAGATCGAGTCTTCCGATGGTACAACATTCAGACTCTGTTGAGGTCGTGAAGGTGCTGGAGCGGTCAAGAAGTTGGGCGGAGGAGTTTCGATTTCGGAACCGCTGGTGGGGTCTTTTGAAAGTCCGACATGCAACTAGTTGCTTACGGTGGGGTTGATTGAAAATGGGACTAGGCCGAGATCAGTATGGTTGCCTTCCTATATCAGAATAGTGTCGATCTGTCTGCCGGGGAATTCGACCCTTCAAAGTCGGCATCCAGATTCTGTCCTGACCAACCCGCGGAATCGCCTTCTCATGCAGCTTGCTTACGGTGGGGTCACGCTTTGTCACCTGCTTCGAAACTAAATGGGGGCAGCATCGACGTCGAATCTATAGTACGTCCCAAGATTGCATCATGAAGGGACATGCCATAGACCCTCGAGGAATGTTCGATGCCGGGTATATAAACACCGACCCTCGACCATCGAGAACATGAGAACCCCAGACAACCGGTATCTTTTCCATCACCAACCCGTCTACTTCATCAACCAATTCTGCTCATCTCAAGATGCTCGTTCTCATCACTGGAATCTCAGGCAACCTTGGCCAACGACTGGCCTCAGCGGCCCTGGCTCGTGGTCTCCAAGTCCGTGGACTCGGTCGCAACCCTGACAACGTGAGCTCCGAAGTCCGTGAGAAGCTCGAGTCGTTCGTCAAGACCGAGCACTACTACGACATCCCCGCCCTTGACAGGGCCGTGACCGGTGTCGACGCCATCATTTCCGCTTACTCGCCGGACCCCATCCTTGACCTCGACGCCAATCTCCTCCTTTTGCGCGCCGCCGAACGAGCCGGGGTCAAGGTCTTTGTCGCTTCTTCCTGGAACCAAGACTGGTCCAAGAACAAGTACGGCGACATGGAGTTCTACGATTCACACATTGCCTTTGAGCACCAGGCCGCCATGACCAGCACCATCAAGCCCGTCTACTTCATCACCGGCATGTTTGCCGAATTACTCCTGACATCGTTTGGCCCCGGCAACCTCAAGCTGGTCGATGGTCACGGGGAAATGTCGTACTACGGCAATGGCAACACTGTCAAGATTCCTTGGTCCACCACCGACGACATTGCGGCCTGGACAATCGAGACATTGATCAACGGGGAGGGGGTGCAGGACGGCAAGGGCGGTATCTTTCGCTTCTGCTCCGGCCAGACTACCATCGAAGAACTTGCTGCTTTGTATGAAAAGATTACGGGCGCCAAGGTCGACATCATCAGGAGGGGAAGCTTGGAGGATCTCGAAGCAGAGGTGGCCCGGGATCGGGAGACTAAAGGCAGGGCCGCGTGTTGGGAGTATCTGCCCAAAGCTGCTGCACTTCAGGTGTTCAGGGGGATCTGGAGTTGCGATGAGACGTGGATCGACATGGCTCATGTGAGGGCCCCTACTTCTATGGAAGCCTGGCTCACGGCGCAGAAGAAGCAGGGAGATCAGGGCATCTTCGGCGTCGAGGCGATGAAATATTTGTCCAGATGAGCTGCCAAGTGGACAGGTCGCGTCCAAGATCTTGTTGTCAAGGAGCCTGCGGCAACTGCACCCAGAAAGAACAGATGCATGGTTCATTGGAAAAGCAGTTGAAGTCGAGTCATTCTTGGGAAATATTCTTCAAAAATGTTGCAAGACGTTGATGCATACATAATGGTGCCTTGAAATGTGCTGTTCACACATCGATAAGGGCACGTGCATTAGAAGTTTCACTTCGCCGGGCAGGTCTGGGTTGTCCCATGATCACCACGTGCAACCTCCTGCGCAGCCATCCACGGTTCACGTGAGCGAGAGGGTCCCTGGCAGTGAATGCCAACCTACGCGCCAGAGCAAACGGCACTCGAGGTTTCCCTCCCGCAAACTTCTCCAAACAACCTCCTCTTCCCTTCTGCCTTTTCGCACCCGGCGTCAATTTGCTTTGCTTTTCCACATCGCCTCCCATACATCGCTTCCCACACATCGCTTTCTTCCAACATCACTACCCTCACCCAACTTTCAACACACACCCAAAGATTGAAAGATGAGCACCATCGCTACCAGCATGCAAGCTTTGGAGGCACTGCCGATGTCGACACCCACGGCGGGCAAGCGCTTTGCGGCCCACACTGGCAATCGCCAAACGCAGGTATGACTTGGCCTCCATCTTCTCCCTCTATGGAGCCATACTGACGAAATCTCACAGCGTTTCCAAAACAATGCGATGAGGATGTCTTTCTTCATGAAGTCCATGAACGCTCCTGCCCCGGGCGCGCTGCAGCGTCCGAAGCTCCTGGGTGCTGTTGTACGTGCGACAAACAACTTGCTCGAAGTAAGGTAGAAAGCTGACGGAAACCATCGACAGATCCCGACCCAGAAAGTTCTTCTCGACCGACTCGCGAAGGCGGGAAAAGAGCGCCCGATTCTTGCTCGCTTGTGATCAAGCGCCTTCCACGTCGAATGGCCTGCGGCGTCAATACAATTGACCTGCTGGTCCATCCCGACCCTACAGACTCGACGTCAGCCTAGAAGTACACGACCTCCTCTCTCACACTCCCGTACGGATCAACGCCGTTTGTCGAACACATCAGCATCCGAAGGTCCATCCTCCGCGCCTCAAGGTCGGCCATTGGACACACATCTCGAACACGATTGCCTTCTGGCACAAGAACATCCGCAGGACTCGCCGACGAAGGCAGCTCAAAGTCCACTCTCGACCACGCGCGCCACGGCACCCACGGCTGGGCATGGTCAATGCTGAGCACAGTGCTCGGTGCAAGCCCATCTTCCTCTATTGCCACGACACGCGCAGCAACGCGAGCGGCGGGCGCACTTCTCCAGTTTCCCTCAATGTTGTTCAGCCCCTGGAGGATGCCGAGAGCGTGGTGACGCAACGAAGAGTGTCTGCACCGATGGACTATTGTGTAGAGGGGGATGATCAAGCCGGGTTCGAGGGAGAGTTTGCCGGATAGCGGGCTGGCTTCTTGCAGCGCCGTCGCGAGTCTGATGATGTACTCGAAGTATCCGAGACAATCGTCGAATCGAGTTTCCGGTCCCAAAGACCCTGTCCGAACAAAGAGCCGAAGCAGGGCATGGTACAGTCGCAGCGACAACGTCTCCGCCAGCTGTGACTCGTCCTTTCCCTCATTGAATCTTTCCATGCATCGCTCCCATGCGCACAGATTTCGCAGAAAGGCCTCGTAACGCGTCAGGAAGGGCCCCTGGGCCAGTTCCCCTGTGACCATGCTCTCGTCTAGCAGGAAGTATGCCCGCATGACAGCAAACATTCTTGACCCGGCTTCTCGGATCGTCGTGATTTCCTGGGCTGTGTCCAGTAAAATGCGATCCAGGTCCGTCACCGCGGATGTCTTGTCGTATGGATATGGAGACTCCGAGTCGCTGTACGACATGGCCTGGAAGTCCATCCGAACGGCCGTATCTTGGTGTGCTGGCATGCGTAGGCTGGCGAGGATGTGCAGCTGAGATTCGGACCAGCGACCGAGCATATTTGTTGTGGCCATGAGAATGAGAGACAGCGCCGCAGCTTTTTCGGGGCAGTCAATGTTCCGTGCCAGAGCCAGAGCTTTGCCATAGTGCATCACGGCATCCTTGGTGGATTCATCAGATTCCGCACCACGAAGCTCGACCTGCCAGCCCGCCTGCAGGGCGCCGACAGCGACAGTGGCGTGCCAAATGGCTGGCTCGCTGTGCGTCAGCTGCAGGAGGTCGCGCTGCCAAAACTCTGAGTCGAACAGGGTGCTCGATGCCGTGACCTGGCGGAAGAGGTCAAAGTAAGCGACTTCGGCAGGAGATGCGGCGAGGGCGAGCGGAAGGTCGCTCGTTGGCGAGGCCGAGCTTCCCAACAGCTCGACAAGTCGTCGCCGAGGCATTCTGCCTGTGGGATACCCGCCGCATTCGCGATTTGCCGTGTCGCACCTGCGACAACGTGGCCGCGTCTCGTCACACTTGACCCGGCGGATTCTGAGGGCGTCAGAGGTGTTTCTGTCTGATGGTATGATGCAGCGGACTTACCGGCACGTGACGCATCCGTCTTTGGATCTTCTCATCGTCAGTGTCGTCGGTTGATGGAGGAGAAAAGTTGTTGATGTTCAATTGTGGCTGACGCCTGAAGGATGAAGACCAGGGCTGGCCGCAGCGACGCCCACCTCAGGGATCTGTCAGCATTGTGCGGGCCCCTGAACCCCTGAAGCTGCACAGCCTCAATCTCGCGTCAGGCTCGCCAATCTGGCTGTCCAGACTCAAGATAGACATGAAGCCTTGTCGGATCTTGGGGAGAGACGTCCTTGTGATTATGAGCCAGAATCCATCGCAGGTCATTGCATGGTCCCCACGCCCGAGTATCGGGGCAGCAAAGACATCGTCAGGGTCTCATCCTCTCCAAGCATTGTACCCTGCTTGACCAGGATCCAACGCCCCGACCAGGCGAGGACCGGGAGATTTGGATCGAGAAAAGAGTCTTGATGTTCCAGATGCTCATGGACGATGGTCCCATGGAGCTGTGGCTCGGTTGTGTGGTGTTTCCGACTGCGGAGAGCGGCATTGAAATGCGCTACAGCCTCATGCATGGCACTCATGAGGGGACAAAGAGCTCTGCGATTGTAAGCACATGCAATTTTCTCAAAAGATAATCTCAGGCGTTCTTTGTTCATTGTGAACTGGATATATGTTGAGAGGACCTCCTGGGCCGGATTGTTAAATGTTCCTTCGTCGGCCATGGTGCTGGTGGCGGAACCATATCTGCCGTCACCATCATGATCACGTCACCTAGCCCGTCATCACTGCACACGATGCCTAGAGTTTTAATCCCGGTTACCTAGAAACATGCTTCCATGATCAACAACTTGTATTCCATCGATGCGAGCCCGAGTTCTTCCATGTCCGACGGAAGCGGAGCATCAGTCAGATGATGCACGGATGCATGGAGATCCACCATCTTCTCAGCATTCCTCTTGACGGTCTCGAAGGATGATGCCTACTATTGGAAATACATACGAGAAGGATTAGTCCCGCAAGGCGGAGATGAGTGCCTACTGTAAGTGCATTTCTTTTTTCGTCGCGACGCCAGCATCATCAGCCCGAATGCGGCCAAGTCCACGGCCGGCCCGTTGGCCCAAGACACCAGCCAGCTTTGCGCTTACACGGCACCGCCAACAGCAGGTCACTGGCACCGCCACGAAGCAACGTAGCTTCACCAATAGCAGACTTCTCGCAACGAGACCAATTGACACGTGCGCTTCCGAGTCCTTTTTGGTTACGCTGGTGTTTGTCGCAGCGAGCCATGCCTTCTCCAAGACACCATGCCGACGCCTGGGCCCCACCGTCGCCAGAAGGATCCATCACATCACCACGAGGATTCGACGTGGGATATGGCCGAGATGACGAAGTGACAAAATGACGAAATGACAATCCAATTGTTTGCTTGACCAGGGAATCAGGATGCTCTCATTCGAGCACGCAACAAAGCATCAGGCCTCCGAGCTGACATGGTCGTCAGCATACCCAGATCCTCCAGGGCAGATTGATCCCGCGACACTGCCACCACCCTTGGCGGGACGATCGAGCTGTCTGCAACAATGCCCCCGGCGCGCCCTTTCCCGCGAGGCTCTGGTCAGCACGCTGTCGGTTTCCCCATGAGGAACTGGCAGGGCAGCTAGCTCGAATCCGGCCGGTGCGAGCTCAGCTGCTCAGCCGCAACACCCGGCCTGCAGCCGGCCCATGCGGTTGGATACTTTCCGGAGTAGCGGGGTGACGATGGATGAATAGGCCAATTGACGAGCTTCTGCACCTGCAAACAGCAACGCCAAGCAGCGGAGCTGCTGACAGCTCAGGGAGCTACACCCGGATGGGCAAGTCGACAGGGAGCAAAGGCCACGAGCAACGGCACTACACCCCGCAATAGATGTCCCGCAGGGCCGTAGGGCTGGCTGACGGCTGGCCCGTGCTGCGCCCCCTGGCGAAGCTCACCAACTCGCAGCGGCCGATATGTCGTGATGGTTACATGGACTGAGGCCAGCTTTCGAGTGACTCGAGAGCTATAAAGGATCGAGGTTGTTCTGCCCAAAGTTTGACGTTCTTTCCTCATCATCCGCACTCACACTGCAAACAACTGCCTCCTTCTCAACTTCTACCCCTCCACCAACCAAACCACTACTACTCACTTCCAACTTCTACCTGTACCCAGCCAAACGACTCTCAACCCACCACATCTCCTCTCTCTCTCCTCTCTCTTTTTCAACCTTCTTCAACAACACTTCTACCCCCTCACAACCGTCAAAATGCACTACAGACTCGCAATCGTGGCCTTCGCCGCTACTGTCCTCGCCCTTCCCACAGCCCAGCCCGCCGATGACGGCTCTTGGGCCCCTGGCAAATACGAGGGCGGCAAGACCGGCTTTGACGACGGCAAGTGGTCGCCTGAGAAGTACCCCAGCAAGAGGTCTGATGACGGCTCCTGGCATGAGGGAAAATACGAAGGCCCTGGAACTGGTTACGACAACGGCAAGTGGACGCCCACCAAGTACCCCGGCGGCGTCAAGGCCAAGCGCGCCGACGATGGCAGCTGGCACGAGGGCAAGTACGAAGGCCCTGGAACTGGCTTCGACAACGGAAAGTGGACGCCTACCAAGTACCCCGGCGGCACCAAGTTCAGGAGGGCCGATGATGGCACCTGGCACACCGGCAAGTACGAGGGCAAGGGAACCGGCTTCGACGATGGCAAGTGGACGCCCACCAAGTACCCCTCCGGCAACACCAAGCGCGAGGACGATGGCTCCTGGCATGAGGGGAAGTACGAGGGTGCCGGCACCGGCTTCGATGATGGAAAGTGGACGCCTACTAAGTACCCCTCCGGCAACACCAAGCGCGAGGATGACGGCTCCTGGCACGAGGGAAAATACGAGGGCAAGGGAACCGGCTTTGATGATGGCAAGTGGTCTCCCGAGAAGTACCCCTCGGGCAACGAGAAGCGCGAGGACGATGGAAAGTGGCACGAGGGGAAGTACGAGGGCGCTGGAACTGGCTTCGATGATGGCAAGTGGACGCCCACCAAGTACGACAAGAACTAGAGCGGTTGGGTTCATTGCATGGCATAGCATGGCATGGAGTTTCACAGCGATTGGCTTTGGTTTGTCTGTTTAGACTTTAGAGACTTAGATTCTCATAACCACATGGCACTGGTTTTCTCAATACTCGCTCATGTGCACGATCAACTTGTGTGATTTGTTCTCTCTCTAGAGGAGAGTCTGAGCATTGTCCTCCTCTTCGGAAAAACAGCTACCGAAGCCAAGACTCGCCTCGCCTTGCCCTGCTGTATGATGTGCAGGTCCGGCAAGTGATCACAGGGTCAGCCTCCCCACAGCGTGGCCATGGTACCCAGACAAGGGCAAGACCAGCGGTTCTCCACGCCTTCATCATCTCCCCTTATTGCCCTCCTCTTGTTTCCTCTTCGTATTCTTGGTCGGCTGCGTTCAAGTCTCATTAGCGTCGATTAGAGCAGAGTCGTCCATCTCCGGCATGGCTTGCACCATCCTGTGGATGTGGGCGTAGACCTGAGACTGGTTAGTCGGAGCTCCCGAACACCTTGTAGAGAATTGTCTTACCTCACGTCGCTTGCTGGCATCACGGTAAATGTCCATGTTGTCGGCAGTGAAGGACTTGCGGATGTAGGCAATGACTTCCTGTGATGTGTCAGGGTCTGGCTGTGTCGAGGTAGCAACTTGATCTTACGGGAAGATGCTTGACTTCGTGGCGGTTCCTGAGAATGCAGCCCTGTCCCAGCATGTCAGTGATGGGAAGAAGAGAGAAAATGTCGTGCAACTCACAAGAACATTGACACTTTCACACATGTTGATCTCCTCCAGGTTGAGTCTGGCCCACTCGACGTAGGTGTTCATCATATGGGGCACCCAAATGATGTGCTTGATGAGGAGACGACCCTGCGGGTTGACCCACCAGGCAATGTCACAGTTGACAGAGGACTGTCGGAGTCGTGGGGGGTTGTCCCCAAGGGGACAATTGCAGCCGGTGGACATGCTGGGTGCGGAAGAAGGGCGGCCGAGAGAGGAGAGAGGGCTGTTGTTTCGGTGACCCGGAATGTAGTCGAAAATATGCCTTGGTGTGAGATGAATTGTCAACAACGGGAAGAAGAAAAGGTTGGAGGTTGTGGCAAGAGAATGGGCGATTGTTTACCGGCCTTGCGCGTCTCGGTGAGGGCGTCGCCTGAGGCCCGGAAGACGCGTGCTGAATGTGTGCCTGCCCATGAGGGTATGTGTCAAGAGTGTGCACGTGCCAAACGCGTTTTCGACTGATATTTGTCACTATTCAGAAATCTACAAGGTCGACAACATTGAAGGACCGTGCACTGAACAGATGAAAGGCAGAAACCAAGTAAAGAATCACATTCGATCTGACTCTGCCTGCAGAAAGGAAGGGACGGACTGATGGATGTGGTGGCTCGTGAGCGGCTAGGCTTGTGACCGGCGATGAGGGCCTGAAGGCAGGTTTGGCCTTTGGTGAATCTTGCCCAGCCGGTGAGAGACTTGGGCCAGTGACTTTCTGTTGAAATTCTACGTTGTTGCCGTGCGCGCAACATCGGAAGTGAGACGTAGTTTTGCAGCATTGCCTATCAACTTGAACAGGAAGGAGACATGTCAACTCTGGGTGGCCATCATCCTGGATTCAAGCAAAATCGACCACGCACCCGTTTGCACCCCCCAGATACAGGGGCCAAAGGTACTCCCATTCCCATGACTTGGCCTGACAACACTCGTCGTCCATATTCAAAACTCATTCGTCCATTCCTGCAAGCTCCCAAACTGCCAGGCCAGGCCAGATCAACCACTCCCACACTCGACAACTTGAAAAAGAAGGCCTTCAAGGTAAAGGCTGCACTTTCAAGGGAACTCCGACGGCATTTCAGAAGCCGACAAAGTCATGACAACATCACGACACCCTCTTTTGGCAAACGGCCCCCAATGCTGACGTTGCAGCGATCGGTCCCCCGCACAGCCGGGGAACTCCCTGTAGTCAACTGCGGCGCGGCGCGGCAGGTGGTTATTTCAGGACAACTCCGCCACGTCCCGGGCGCGAGTGGACCTATTGCGTCCCGTGGCCGCCCCCCGTTGGCCGTGCACCCGGGACGAAGGAGCACCAACTTAGATGTCGGCCGCCGGAGGATTCGGCGCAGGGCTGGTGAGTGTGGCCGAGGGGGCGGGAGGAGCGTTCCATTGGAGATTAGGCGCTGACTGGGATCGCTGTGCGTGGCAGCGGCCGGGGCCATCCATGGATTTGGACCTGTTGGATACTGCGAGGTGTCGTGGGCCGAGTCTGCACCATGCTGACCATGCATCTCGTCCACAAGGCTGGGTTGCAGGATCGAAATGGACATGACCCAGGGGCAGAGTTGACGAGGATCAGGAGAGGATCAAGGTATAAAGAGCCCCGAACAAGCCCTGGAAAAAGAAATGCTGACCATCCTCGAACAACAGACTTCTTCAAGTATCCTTATCCAACTTCTCCCATCATGAACACCATCTTCGCCCTCTCCCTTCTGGCCACATCGGTCCTGGCCACCGACGTCGCCCGCGACCCCGAGCTCGTCGCCAACATCAAGACGGCACCATCTGCCCTCGATGCCCTCAACCTCGTGCACGATGACTTTGTCTTCGACTTCACCACCCACGAATACTACTCCTATAAGCCTGGTGGCGTTGTCAATGCCAACGCTGCCAACTGGCCGACCGTCACCAACCAGGGTCTGACCATGGCCTGGCTCGCCCTGGGACCCTGCGCCATGCTGCCGCCGCACTACCACCCCCGCGCGACCAACTTTGTCGTCGCTGTCGAGGGCGAGACCAAGACGTGGATGGTCCAGGAGAACGGGGCTGATATTGTGGAGACGGTCCTGACACCGGGCAAGATGACCATCTTCCCCCAGGGCAGCCTGCACTCGATGCAGAACACAGGTTGGTGAAGCTTGCATCCGAACACAAGATAATATTTGTTGACAAGAGTCTAGGCTGCGAGAATGCAACTCTCATCTCGGCTCTCAACTCGGAGGATGCGGGCACCAACAACATCTTGACCGGTCTGTTCAAGCTGCCCAACGACATTGTTCAGGCGGCCTTTGGTGGTGCTGATGTCTCGGGTCTGGGCGGTGGCATCCCTCACGTCGCGACTGGTGCCAACGTTGGCTCTGCCGAGTGTCTGGCGAGGTGCCAGAGCCAGGGCCGTCTCTGATGGGGAGTCTGACCATGGTGTATCGGGCGGGAAGGTGCATTCTCGGGGTCATGTAAGCGATGTTGTGTTCTCAACGGATGGCAGCGTTTGTTTGACTTACTGTAAAACTTGAATGATTGATGATAAAGATGCTTGTCTCAAACCACCAAAGTGATGCCATCATGAACAAAGCAAGACCCACAGAAGCTGCTGGTGAAGGAGGGTTTCGGCTCACCTGCCCGGTTGCCGGTAGTCTCAATGCGCCCGGAGCCAGTGGAATTGGTGCACCCTGGACGTCAGATTGATTTATCCGCCTCGGCAAAAGAGCAAGGCCAGATTGGCCATTGACCTCCTTCCCACGATTCACTCTTGCTTCAGGTGAATCCGCGGCGGCAGGACCCCATTCTCATCCGCTGATTCACTTGCCTTCGTCGTTGGACCTTCCGCTGTCCGCAGTCCCTCCAGATCTCCCTACAAAAGGGCAGGAGATCTGGCGATCCCTCCTCCACACTGTCAGTGTCGCTGGCATCAACCAGACAACTCCAACCTTCTGGACAACTTCAACAAGAGGCCTGCAGTCCTTCGAACTTCCTCACCATGACGGAGTCTCTCAGAAACCCCGGCACGGTTGCTGTCTTTGCAGCTGGGGCCCTCGTTGGCGCCCTCACGACAGCCGCAGTTGCCTACCACACCACCAGCTTTGGCCGGCAGCCCTCCTCGGTCGAAACGGCACTCGCAGCCTCCGGGGTCCCGTTCATCGCCCCCGGCACCAAGGGCTGGGCAAAGGCCACTCAACGATTCAACCAGCGTCTCGAGCCCGTCATCCCCCTCATCGTCGTCCGACCCTTGACCACGAAGCAGGTCCAGCAGGCTGTTGCCATTGCAGCCGCCCATGGTCTTAAGGTATCGGTCAAGAGCGGCGGCCACAGCTACGCCAACTATGGCCTCGGAGAAGATGGCGGCATGGTCATTCACCTCGACCAGATGCATGGCGTCACCCTGAATCCCGACAACACGGCGTCCATTCGGGGAGGCTCCCGACTCGGCCACGTAGCCACGGAGCTGTACCGCCAGGGAAAGCGCGGCATCTCGCACGGCTCATGCCCAAGGTGAGTAGCACCAAAAAGCGAGAGACTGATAGTCGTGAGCTAACGGGTCACATTGTTGGCCTGGCTGGACATGCCCTGCATGGTGGTTATGGCTTCAGCTCCAACAAGCACGGTCTCACACTCGACTGGATCACCGGCATGGACGTTGTCCTCGCCGACGGATCTCTGGTGCACGCCTCACAGCAAGAGAACAGTGACCTCTTCTGGGCCATGCGCGGCGCCGGCTCGTCATTCGGCATCGCGGTCCGCTTCAACGTCAACACCTTCCCCGTCCCCGAGCAGCTTTCGTGGATGAACATCCGCGTTGGCATCGGTCGTGACCGCGCAGTGGCCCTCGCCGGCCTCAAGGAGTGGCAAGAGTACGTCGAGCGCGGCGTTCCTGAGGACATGACTATCAGACTGTTCCTCTCGGACAACCCGTCGGCCGGCGTCCTCCTCGAGGCCATGTACTTTGGAACACCGGAGAAGGCACGCGCTGTGCTGGAGCCGCTGACGGAGCCGCTCGAGCTCGACTGGGATGCTGCGAGGAACTCTCATGGCAAGGGCAACTGGCCGGAGCACGTGGCCGCCTTTAATGACCGTTCGGATGGACTTGTGGATATCAAGGGTGCAGACTACTCGGTGAGTTGACGTCGGCCGAAGCAAGCCCGCCCTACTGACCATGACCAGGTTGATCACCACTACGCCTCCAGCTTGATGACGCGGCGCATCCCGGACACGGCGCTCGAGGCGTTTGTCGACTACTGGTTCGACGTTGGTCAGACAGATGCCCGCGGCGATTGGTGGATTCAGATGGACACCTACGGCGGCAAGCACTCGGGCATCACTCGCGCCCTGGGCGGTCCGACGTCGTTCCCCCACCGCGATAAGACATGGCTTTTCCAGTTCTTCGACCGTACTGGATCGCAGCCAGACTACAACAAAACGTACGCCTTCCTCAACGGCTTCATGGACACCATCAAGGACAACATGCCTGCTGGAGACTGGGGCCGCTATGCCAACTACGCCGACTCGCAGCTTGGACGTGCCGAGGCACTCGAGCAGTACTACGCCGACAGTCTTCCACGACTGCGCACGGTCAAGGCGATGTATGATCCGGAGGACGTGTTCCACTCGCCGCAGTCGGTTGACCTGTCGAAGACTGCCGTGGAGGAGAAGTAGGGCTGGTTGGTTGGATAGAGGTTCAATGGGGTTGGATGGAAAGCAGAATGATAGCATGGAAATGACTTGACAAGGATAGATCAAGATATCTCGAACGACAGCGAGTTGTTTTCCGGGAGAGATGTCGGCGAGGGCGAGTGTGACTGGCGTAAGGAGAGTGCAAAGTGCTGGGCGACGGCGTACTGGCAGATTGTGTCCGAGTCGACGCCGGCCATAATGTCCTCCCAGTGCGTCCACATGTGGATATTGTCGTCATGACGCCACATTGCGATGCGAGCAGGCCGACCACGGGCGTGGACCATGAAAGCGGCGGCTTGGAGGTGCCTGTCGGCGGTAGTCTTGGACCCGGCAAAAAGCTCCTCGGAGGCTAGGGCGAGGGTCTTTGTGATTGTCGCCTCACTGGTGACAGGGCCCTCGGAGGCGATGGCAAGGTTGAGAAGGCGCAGACACTCAGCCTTGTAGCGCAGCGCTACAGGGGCGTAGATCTCGGGATGCTGGCGGCGCGAGAGGCTGCGGGCGGCGGCAAGGAAGACAGCCGAGAGCATGCCCGCGTCCATAGCGGCGGCCTGGGTCCAGCTGAGGCGGGGAAGAGATGGAGAGGACGAGGAAGTGGGAGGGAGCATGAGCATGGGCAATGGTTGAGGGGAGAGGTCGGCGATGACGACATTTTGGATGACTGGGGATTGTCAGTGAGCTCGTTGGCAGCAAGAGGAGACGAATGGACAAACAGTGCTTCAGGAGGAAGTTTTCAAAGGGCGACAGAGGCCGGATCCAACTGGTGAAGGGGTCAGGTGTGGCAGGGCTGAGGACTGAGGTGAGAGGCATCGCGATGATTGAGTCTGCGGCGGTGAGCGACCAAGGTTTGTCATTGCCGGCTTCGGCGTCGGCATCGGGGGCCGTGGTTGTGGTTGTGGTTGGCGCCGGGTCTGGTTGCCGAAGGACAGCATCGTCACGCTTGATTGCCCTTGCAGCATGTGAGCGGACCTTTCGACGATGCTTCACTGAGTCGCTGGGACGGGATATGTTGACAAATTGAAAATCGGGCATCCTGGTCGGCTTGAGGTGGTGGTGGTGATGGACTGATGAAAGTAAACTGGTCGGACGCGTTGGTTGGTTGAGAGTGCGAGAGAGGCGCAGCAGCATCATCATCCTTCCAGAAGATGTTCACAGGCCAGTCTCGGCGGATCGGGCCACAGGGGTTCCCGTTCTAGGGGTGGTACAGGGATCAGGGACTGGAATAGTAGGGGCTTGGCTTCCAGGCCTGAGTCAGAGCTATCAACATGATGGGTGTGTCAGCCTCCCGACCACGACACTGCAAGCTGGGTGTCTACATGTGCCTTGGTAGGGCTCTCGACGAAACATGTTGTCCTGCATCACCAGACAGTTGGGAGGTTTTTAAACTTGCCGCTACTTGACCAAACCCAGTCGTGATGGTGACAACAGGAGCCTGGGCGTCATGGCCAGGACCGAGGCATGTCTCCAACCAAAGTTCCAAGTCCCACAAGGTCCAATTGAAGCTACGGTCCCCGAAGCACCTGTCGACGTTCCGTGATCGCCGTAGGATCGTGGTACCACGCTGAACCAGGGGGGCATGAACCGAATCCTGCAATCGGCCAGTAAGCTATGGCCGGCTAGCCGTTATCATGTCTCGCTTTCAGCGGTGACCCCGGCTGCTGTCAAACAAAAGTCCCTGTTGGCCCCTATTAATACAGGCAGTTTCGTCCCCAAAATGCCATCCCATCGCCATCCGTCCCTGATTCCATTGACGCCAGCCCAGCTTCCACCATCGACATGGCTACACCAACCATCGCATCGTGGGACACCTTCAAGGAGGTTCCCGACCTATCCGGCAAGGTCGTCTTCATTACAGGCGGAAAGTGAGTTTTCGCTGATCCATCTGCACCTCCCAGACATTGACGCTGCCAGCACTGGAATCGGCCTTGAGACGGCCAAGGTGACCGCGCTGCGTGGCGCGACCGTCTACATCGGCACTCGCAATGAGGAGAAGACAAAGGCTGCATTGACCAAGCTGCGCGCCGAGAATGAAGCCATCAAGGAAGACCAGAT
Source organism: Plectosphaerella plurivora (assembly GCA_020726575.1). Taxonomy (NCBI): domain Eukaryota; kingdom Fungi; phylum Ascomycota; class Sordariomycetes; order Glomerellales; family Plectosphaerellaceae; genus Plectosphaerella; species Plectosphaerella plurivora. The sequence continues at coordinate 156,895 of JAGSXJ010000031.1, forward strand.
CAAACGCATCCCGCTCGACCTCCTGGACCTCGCCAGCATCGTCGAGGCCGCCGCCACCCTGGCCAAGCTGGAGTCCAAGCTCGACCTGCTCTGTGAGTCGCCGCGAGCTTGTCCGCTTCTACGACCTCGTAGCTGACCTATTTCAGTCAACATGGCTTCAATAGATAGGCTCGCGCCCCGAACTGCCGATGGCTGGGAGCCTGTCATCGCCGGCGAGTGAGTGCCCCTGTTCCCGCCATGACCAGTCCTCCATCACTGACCACCCCAGCTACGCCGGTCACTTCCTCTTCACCAATCTCCTTCTTCCCCTCCTCAAGACGGCAGCAAAAACACCCAGAGCAGACGTCCGCATCATCAACTTTGGCTCCATGGCCGTGTCAAATCTCCTACCGGCCGGGTACATCCCTAACTTCACCTCTCCCAACGTCCTCGCCGATCCCGTGCCCTACCACCCCTGGGCTTGGCGCTGGATCGCCAGCTACCTCTTCGCCGACGATATGATTCCCTATTGCGTTGCGAAGCTCGCTGTAGTCTCCTTCGCTGCCGAGCTGCAGCGCCGTCTCGATGCTGAGGGGGTCTCCATTCTGTCAATCGCTATTCACCCTGGAGAGGTCGCCACGAACCAGTCTACAACGTCCATCACACCAATGCTTCGGAGCATCGCAGTCAAGACATTCCTTACAATGGAGGACGGCGTCAAGCATAGCTTGTACGCGGCCACGGCATCGGCGTTGCGCAAGGGGGACTTTGGAGGAAAGTACATGCTGCCGCTTGGCAAAGTGTCGCAGCTGCATCCTCTTGTTGATAATGAGGAGCAAGTCACTGCACTGTGGAAGAACACAGAGGGCGCGATCAACGAGGCCCTCGCCAAGAAGGGGCTGCTGCAGCTGCAGTCGTGGTGACGAAGGAAAGTCTAATGAAAATCTATGCTTTGATATGCTGGGTATCTCTGTGTCTCTACTAAATCTTTCGACCACTACAACAATTCGCCCTCCGTTTTGTTCTTTCTAGCATAGCCCACGACAGCCATGGCCGTGACGACGAGCAGGTCAAGGTCGAGTGTCGCCGGCGGTACATACAACTCGATGACGGGACTTCTCTTCCCATCAGCAGGCTTTTTCTTGAAGCAGGCAAGCCGCCGACCGGCGGAGTTCTCAAAGTACATGACGCCGTCGGAGAGGGTTGAGCGGCGCCAGGTCATCTTATCCTCTCCAGCACCAGGAGCGTGGAAGGCGTGCCGACTCTTGATGCTGCTGAGGGATCTGTCGTCCTTCATGCAAAACTCGACCCCTCGGTAGGTGACGTCGATTTTGTGCGAGAGGGTATGATATTGTGCTATGCCAAGGGGGCCAGCGGCGTCTTGTTGGCGCGGGTCGGTGTGAACGATGGCGGTGCGGCCGCTCTCATCGGTCATGACCTTCCACACAGGATGGGAACCGTGGCGAGGGTCAGGACGGTCAATTGTCGTTGCGATGCCGCCGTAACGTTTGGAGATGCGGAGGATCTCGACGGGTGTAGGACTCTGGCCCATGGTGGTGCAAGTACAAGGACAACGTCGAGGTCTTTGGCACGCGGTTTTGGTTCAGTAGAGAGATTTGATTTGGATTTGGTGTTGATATGGGTGTAATTGCTGGTGTTTCGAGGAGGAGGTCTGATCAGACGAACTTGACTTATTGAGCAAGAGGGCATTAGCCCTTAATAACCTCAAGATCAAAACGCGTATTCGTCGTATCTCCCACAATGTCGATGGCACGGCCGGAAGCCATCACAGCCTCCATTCGTCTTGGCCACCCGCCGTCGCCGCCGATACTGCCCTTTTGGGCAAAATCAAGACATCCGTCAGCAGCCAAGCGGCACAGCAACAGTCCGTCTGCCAGCATCGGCCGCCAGTTGGAGCTTACGCCGATCAGGGCGCGAAAGATGCAGGTCACTGCCGAATGGCTGGCTTTGATTTCTTTGAGATTGAAGCCGGATAGGGCCGGCGGGCGATCATGGCACGTCATTTCTTCATTCATCGCTGTAAACGCGTAAACAGAGCCCGCAGCTCCAGCTTCAGTGGCGACACACGTTGTCCTCCAGATCGCCCAGCACACCACCGCCACCATCTCGCAAAACCCCAAACTCGCGCCGTGCCAAAAACTCGAGGATCCGAAGCTCACGTGGCTTCCCCTCCAGTTGATGGGCGAGGCCCTCTAGGTCCCTGGAGATGGCGTCCTGGAGCGCCGTGTCGCTGAGTCGCCATGCCCACTGCGTCCGCCGAGCTCTCTCAAGCTGCACAATGGCACCGGCAAAAGCGAGGGCAACGAGAACCATGGCCACGGCAGCGTTGGACGCGTAAATTCGTGTCTGAGGGGCCGCTTCCGCCGCCGCCTCCTCCCATGGGGGTGACCACTGGTAGAAGCCGCCATCTCGCCGTCTCGGGGCCGATGTCGCCGACACCTGCCCAGGGAACACCCAGCCAAGGCCGTGTTGCTCGTACAGTCGTCGCCGCTCAGGGTTGCTGAGGAGCTCGTTGGCCCCGACGACGAGACGGTACCGTTCAATCCGTGTTGCCCGACTCACTGTAGCATCCCCCGCAAGGTCAGGGTGGTACAGCTTGACAAGCTGGTAAAATCGGCCGCCCTTGGAATAGGCAGCGCCTCTGACGGCGCCCAGGATCTCGTACGGCGATGGGCAGGGGCTGCACGGCCAGGGAGGCGGCCCGCTGTCGGGGGAATGTTGGCGGGCCGCAAATGAGCTTCGCCGGGGGCTTGGGTTTGGCCGGGGGCGCCGGCGGTGGTCTTTGGGGACGAGCTGGGGTCTCATGAGGGATCGGAAGTGCATGGTTAGGGGCTCTCGTCTCGATGAAAGTCAACAATGTCTGGTTTTATGATATCTCCATGGCTCGACGAAGGGTATGTATCGGGTCTCGGCAGGGTTCAACAATACATCATCTCGTAAGTTTGTTCCAGGATCGCTTGATTTTAATACCGAGGATGTCTTGCAACATGGTGAGCACTGGAGGCGCGGGGTCAACCAGCGCATACCTGCTCAACGTGCGAGGGGATCCGAAATCAGTCGAGACGCGGCAAGCGAAACAACAGCTGGGTTTCGGGAGAGTAAACATGCTCATTTTCCAATGCTGGCAGCGGTTGCAGATACGATGAGCGGCAGGCGGTCTGCATTTGAGGCCATGGCATGGACTTGAACGAATCGCTGGGGGCCTGGCTTCGAGTTCAGTATTGGTTGTCATACTTGCACATGAATACCCTCTACCTGATTACACTAGGTCACAACCACCACCTCCTCGAGGTCACTTGGGCCCGTCAGACAAGCTTCTCTCCAGTAGTTACTCCAAATGTACCAGGTAGGGGCATGTGGTTAGGAAGTCCCAGGCAGACGCTCCCACCCGCCAGTCACCTCTCGAGTCGCGCCCTGCGCCAGTATGAGCAAGTTTCACACAAATCCTCCGCCTATCGGCCCATCAGGACACCCGGGCGACCGAGACACGGTGTAATATCTTCACACAGAATCTAAGTCTGCCAACACCAGGTCGTCCCATGTCTCACTCGGACGCGACAACGAAGAAGAAGTAAAAGAAACCATGGACGCCAACAGATTCGCCGACAGATGTCTCCTCGGCATCGAGCTCTGCCTGTGTGTGACGCTCGCCGGGCTCTTCGGCGCCGCCTACCCGGACCGCTTCCGGACGGCGCTCTGGGAAGCCGGCGGCGCGGCGGGATGGAACTCGGACCCGCGCCAACGGATCTACTTTTACGCAAACTACAAAGAGCCGCCTGTGGTGCCGCTCATCTGGTCTCAAAGGTGAGTGCTCAAGTCCTAGGCGTGGCCGAAAGGTTCAAGCTAGAGTGCAGCCAGACTAACAAACAAATCAATAGGCTGACCGACTCGAACCTTGCCGTGGCGCTTCTGTCCCTCGCCATGGTCCTCGCGCGCATTACCATGCGAACAGCAGGCCAGCTCCGACCAACATTTGCTGCCATTTACGACGCCATTCTCAGCCTCGTATGGACGCACAGTGTCATTTCGCAAATGTCGGCGGACATGTCGGACCCGAAGCATCCAAGTCCGCATCCGTGGTACGTAACGCGTGGATGCGGTGCTGCCAGAGGAGAGGTCGCGGGGGCATGTCATGTCTCGCAGGCCAGCTTTGCCGTATCATTGCTTGTCATGTTGTTGTACCTCAGTAGGCTGGCTGTCGTGGCGGTACACGGTGTGGGAGCACTCATGAGGAAGTGGCAGGAGCGGCACGACTACCAATTTCTCACCGTCAACGTGGAGGATGTGGATGGCCACGACAAGGACGAGGAGGCGCGGATGAAGAGGGAGAGGGAGCGGTATTTGTATCATGAGGCGCTGAGTCCAGTCTTGGCCTTTTTCCCCGAAGATTCCAGATAGAATATGATAATGGCACGGGTATTGTAGAACAAGTATCTGAAGCTGGCATGGCCGAGTGGTGATGTCTCGCAGGTGATGGATGACTTGATGTTTTGCGGGTGGTTCAGGGTGTTTTCAGGGGCAGGTCCCCTATTTTCTGAAAGCAGCAGCCCGACGTGACGCGCTAAACCCGCAAACGCCTTGAAACAGAGTGGCAAATGGCCGGGGAAGACCCCGAAAAGACGCCCCACCTTTCCAGCCCTGCCGGGCCAGCCTGGGGCACCAGGTTCCTGTCCAGCATCCGCAAACAGCTGCCCCTGTCAGCCAAGTCGCCAACCCAGCATATCGTCGCCGTCACAGCGCTTCTCACGATCCTTCCCTTCCTCACCTCCATCGCACTTCCACGATTGAAAGATGCGCCCGCCGCCCCTTACGCCGTGACCCGACCGACGAATGTCCGACTGCCGAACGAATACCCTCAAGTCGCCCGATTGACTCACCTCCGAGTCCCCCTCCATTCCAACCGAATCGAACCCCTCCAAAGTCCGCTCCCGCGTCCTCCAAATGCATGGCTCCTTACCCCGTCACCGAGCCCACCCCATCTTCGACAATGCCTACGGCCCGTGGCGCTCGCGACCTTTCCTCCTCTACCGCCGTCAGATCCAGCGCGCCATCCCGGTAGCTGCCGCGCTCGGTGCTCTTGCCCTCATCATCCTCATTCTACGTCTCGTCTTCGCTGGTGATGAACCACCGCCACTGCCCATCTGGCCACTACCGGCTGCCGATGATGGACCAGCCCGTCCCGAACACTACACCTGGTCGACGCCCAGCTCGTTCGACCCCGTCAGCCAGGACACTGAAGGTCGCTCCGTCGCCGACCTCTGCGCCTCCTTCCCTCGCGCCGCACTCGAGACAATCCAGCCCGTCCTGAAGCTTGGGCACTACGACATCGGCACCAAGGCCCTCGATGCCCAGCTCAACACCGTCTCGGCTTGCCTCGACAATCTCCTCATATTCTCCGATCTCGATGACCCCGTACCTGGCGGGCGCAGGGCCATCGACGTTCTGGCCGGCCTGCCTGCGTCGTACCTCGCTAATGCCGACTTTGGAAACTACACATACATGAAAGAGCTGCGGCGCACTGGGGCCCTCGATGTCGACAAGGATGCTACGGCCTCTATCAACGGCTGGATACTTGACAAGTACAAGTTCCTGCCCATGATCGAGCGCGCCTGGGCCCTCGCTCCTGGTAAGGCGTGGTACGTCTTTTTCGAGACGGACACATACATCTTCTGGGACAATATGCTGCGCTTTCTGGAGAACTTCGACCCAGACACACCACAATACATGGGCAGCCCAAGTCCCGGCCGCGTTGTTCCTGAGACGGAAAAGCGAACCTGGTTTGCCAATGGCGGCCCAGGCTTCGTGCTGAGCCGCGCTGCTGTCCAGAAGATGATCGTACGAAAGACCGGTGTCGACGGTGACTACCTTGAGCCTCCCGTGAGCCACCGCTGGGCCGACATCCTCAGCCACGACTGCTGCGGCGACAGCGTGTTGGGCTGGGTGCTACACCACGCAGGCGTACCGTTCAAGGGCTTCTGGCCGCTCTTCAACCCACACTCCCTGCACGCGGTGCCATTCTCCACGTCGTACTGGTGTCAGCCCATGCTCACGCTGCACAAGACGCGGCCAGACGACATGCTAGAGCTCTGGCGGTGGGAGCATCACCGTCGGCAGCTGAGTGTAAGTCTTCGCCCACCCCGTGTCGCATATCCAAGCTGACCACCCCAGAAACCCCTTCTCTACATGGACCTCTACGACGTCCGCCACCCCGGAAAGCCCAGCATGATTGCCGACTGGGACAACAGCGATTTCATCAACACGCTGATCAAAAAGGGGCCTGACACCGCCGCCTCCTTCGACGAGTGTGGCACAGCCTGCGAGAAGAACCCCAAGTGCTTCCAGTGGACTTTCCACGGTGGCAAGTGTCGTCTTGTCGACTCGATGTCGCTTGGCGCGGCGCGGGCCAAGACTGAGAAGACCGAGGATGAGCCAGGCGGTGCCTTTACAAGTGGCTGGCTGACTGAGCGGATCGACGACTGGCGCGAGGCACACACTTGCAAAGATGTACAATGGGTACGGCCGAGCTTAGAAAGGATATACTAGGAGTATTGGGTCATCTTGGGATATTGCACTCATAATACCATGTAATTTTGGACTGGGCTCCATGATGCGGTGTTTGTTGTCGGTCGAAGTCTTGCTTCGGTGGTGTCTTGGGATCACCATCCTGGACGGACATCAAGTCCGCCCTGGATCGCCCACTCGACCTTCTGACTTTCCAGTACCTCAGATAAAAGACAAGCAAGACAAAGGCCACAGATAATGATATGAGCAGACACACTCTCTCCAAGTTGTCTGGTCCAAGACCTGAGCCCAATGCCTCACTCATTCATGAACCCCGATAAGGCGATATCGCCTACAACACTACGTCATCCGAGCTTCCGCAAGCTCCATCCAATTGACGTGGGGCACTGGCACTGCTCGCGATGCCTCGCCGTCGTCACTCCGTCACTCCGTCACTCCGACCGCGTCAACATTGACACACGCCCACCCTCCCATGCCTCCCGCAAGAGCCGTCGAGCTGCACGGCGCCGAGTCGTGAACAATGCCCCCCGAGACATACACCCAGCTGCTTCTCCCGCAGAATCGCAAGCTGCGCCACCTCGAGGGCATCTCGCTCCGCAACCTCAGCTTCGTCCGTCCCAAGGGCCGCACCGCCGACGACGTCGCCCTCAACACATCACCACACAAGCTCGAGGCTCTCAACGACAGCCACAAACTCCATCATGCCCTGTCCACTGAGAGTCTGCGGCCAAAGGCCCGTCGGCGCAGCAGCACCCTGGCCCAGGACAGCCCGCTCTCGGAGCAGACGCAGCTCATGGCGATGTACGACTCTATGATGGCCGACGCGTTCGTTTCGCTGCACTGCGAGGGCGAGGAGGAGCCAATCTACGTCAGCGAAACGCAGCCTCGCAAGACGGTACGTTTGCTTCCATGGCCAGGAAGTGGCGCCTGCTGATTATGTCTTTCCAGAACTTCGACTTCCTCCCTTTCAGCCTGTCGCATCACGGCGGCGCCGTCACGCGATGCCCATTTGTTACCGTTAGACTATGGACGAAACGCCCCGTCAGCACGAAACAATGGTTCCTCCACCTCGAGGAGATCGTCGACTTGCGATACCTCAACTTCATGGGCAGCCTCCTCGGCCAGCGCCACCCGACAAACTCCCTCATCTTCCACCTCGTCGATGGCGTCTACTCAATAGACCTGCCCAACCGGCCCTCAAAACCAAAAGCAGTCCCTGCCCTACCGACATCCTCCTACAATGCGCTCATGAAGCTCGCCAACCTACAAGACTCTCTCCAAGATGCTGTCCAGACCCGTGAAGACGTCTGCGCCCAGGCCAACGAGGTCCTGGAGGCCAGACCGGAGAACGAGACCCCCATGGCCGAGCAACGTACCGAACTCGCTTTGAAATACCTCTACCAGCAAAGACGAACAGTCAAAGCTGTCCACAAACGTCGCGAGGAACTGCAGCAGTCCATCAAGGCGCGTCGCGAAGCCATTGCCGCCGGCCGAGAGGCCCAAGCCCGGGCAGAGAAGGACGTTGCCAATGCGCGAGAGAAGCTCACCGGGTCCGCTGCCAGCCTGGCAAAAACACAAGAGGACATACGCGGCCAGCGCCGCCGCATCTGCAGCGACCTTGCGGAAATCTTCTCCATCACCCAAGACCCTTCAGGCGAGCCATTGGCCTTCCAAATCTGCGGCATCTCCCTCCCAAACACCACCCACAACGGCTCTGCCGCCGCTGTCGACAACGACGCCCTCTCCGCCGCTCTGGGCCTCGTCGCCCTCCTCGTCCACAACCTCGAATGCTACCTCTCCGTCGTCCTACCATACCCAATCTTCCCACAAGGTTCACGCTCCACCATCCGAGACGACATCTCCATCCTCGCCGAAACCCCCCGAATGGTCCCGGCCTCAGCCTCCGACCCGTCCGGCCCCCGCGTCCCCAACCCCGCGCGAGAATTCCCCCTTTTCCTCCCTCGAGGAGGTTCCGCCGCCGGCCGCTACCGCTTCGACTACGCATGGTTCCTGCTCAACAAGGACATTGAGATCATCTGCTCTGCTCACGCCCTCCGCGTTGTCGACATTCGCCACACCCTTCCAAACGTCAAATACCTTCTCTACGTCTGCAGCGCCGGGTCGGACGAGGTACCCCAGCGCAAGCGTGGCGGCGTCCGAGGTCTCTGGGCCGGCCGCCTCAAAGGTCGCATCCCCACCATCGAGGCTGAGGATGCCGACGCCGACAGCAACCCACGGAGTCGCCGCGGTAGCACCGATAGCGACGCCGTCACCCGCCGCGGCGATGAGCTCCAAAATGCCCTCCCCTTTGACGCCAACGAGATGAAGGTGACGCTCCGCACAAAGGGCTTCAGCCAGAACCTGGGCAAGTGAGAGAGTGGCGGAGGAAAAGATTTGGTCATGATGGATTGGTGGCTTCGTGCTTGTTTGTTCCTGATACCCGCCCGCTAGAGGCACTCGTCGATTTGTTCATAGTACACTGTTGTACATGCTCGCTCCCATAAAATCAACACATCCGCCGAGAGGCATCCCCGAGCCTTCTCTGGCCTTGAACCCCAAACGCCAAACCAAATCCATGATCCCGTCCCGCTCTATGCCTTCCGAGCAGATGATCCCACGATCCATTGCACCATCTTCTCCATGAAAGTCCGCACCGGGACAATACCCTCATGTTGAGGCCTAGCAACCTCCTCTTGTCGAGACCTCACAGTCTCATCCACTGCCTCTGACTCCTCGCCACGGCAGCACAGTGGCACCTCGACATCCACAACCAGCGCAGTGCCGTTCACCGAGTATCTCTATCTCTCGGTCGGTACGAACTTGACGCTCTTTCGTCGCTCCTTGTCGCCTCTTTCCACCGCGCGTCCAGGACTCGAGCTGAGGATGCCCGCGCTAGGAGTTGCGGCCGCCTGATGTCCACCACCCATGGAGCTGTGCGCCGGTCGACCACCGCCACCGGCCCAAACTGCTGCAGCACCTGCGAGTGTCTCCCTGACGCTTTCGACGGCGCGGCTTTGCGGAACCTCTATCCCGTCGCGGAGAGGGGCACTGCCGCCCATGGGGAGGATGGACGGGCTGTTGGTGGCGCTGCTGGTCTTTCGCGGGGGTATGATTCGCGCCTTTTCCACTGCTGCGCGGCCTACCTCATCCGAGCGTTGGAGGGTCTTCTCGTCACGCCATTTGCCAGGGAGGCAGGCGTGGCCACAGCCGTCGAGAGGGCAGCATCCACCACTGCCGTCGAAACCGTCGGCTGACGCCGGTTCATCGAGCCCGTTGGGGGCGTGCCAGCCCTGGATGCATGTGGCATGTCCGCCGTGGGCGCAGCCGGGACAGTACCACCACACGCTCATCGTCTCTTCTTCCTGCTGCTTGGCCTGAGAAAGCCCTTCTGCAACAGGCAGCACAGCAGCGCTCGCCTCGCGGTGGCCGCAGACGGCGCACGGGGCCATGTTGGTCTTGCAGCGGTCGCACTGCCAGAGAGCACCGGGGCCTTGCTTCGGGTCGATCTCTCTCGGCTTGCGGCAGCTGGGACACAAAAGGCCACCCTTGACGCCCTGCTGCGCGGGGCCGAAGATGGCCGTGTAGTTTTCGCCCCAGTCAGGCATGCCTTCGGGCCAGCCCTGAACACAAAGATTGCGCAGTAGGGCGGCCTCGACGAAGAGACGCATGTTACCGAGCCGGATGTGGTGAGTCCGCAAGATGCTTGCCGCGCGGGCGGGGTCGATGACAGAATCGGGCAACAGAGGCTTCAGCAGGAGCATCATTGCCGCCGCGTTGTAAACGGAGGTCTGCAGCTCAAACTCGAGAGCACGCTCGATAAGCACGTACGGGTTGAGAGGCGGCCCTGACGGTGCAGCGGAAGTCGACGCCAGTGGGAACGGGTATGGGGGGTCGTCTGCCCAGGGGAAATAGTCGGATTCGATGATCGTAGGCGTTGAATCGAGGCGGTGGTGGGTGTGTTGTACGGTGACGGCTGGGCTTGACGAAACCACTCCTACGTGAAGGGGGGCGTGATCCTCAAAGGAGTGGCCCAGTCGGAGTGACGCAGTCTGAGAAGGAGCCTCGGACGCCACCGTGTCGCTGTCAATGGTCGTCTGAGAGATCATGAAGACCTCTTCAGGTGATTCTGGCTGCATAGGCCGTCGCTGCCGAGGCGGAGGCTTCGTGGCCTCGGGCGAGGGAATCTCCCGTCCGCGAATGCGGCTCTCATATTCCCCACGGTCCTCATCCTCATGCTCCTCAACCGTCTCGATCCTAAGCGGCTGCGACACCTCAGGCTGTGATGTTTTGCGGCTGTTCTCGGACATGGAGAACATCTGAGAAAAGCTATCGTCCGAGTTGTGACGCGCGACTCCAGGCGGCTTCGGTGGGGGTACCTCTTGAACGTCCGGGACATCTATGGCAGTTGCAATGGCGTCAGTATCATAAAAGTCGTACCCCTCGGTGCTCGACATTTGCGTGCTCTCGCTTTCCTGGCTCGTGACGGACAAAGGAGCAGAGTCCAGTCGCTTGCGAGGACTGTCTTGGAACGTACTGGCTGCGGGAGGCAGAGAGAAGTTGTCCAGCTCAATGACGGGCGTGAGCTTCATTCCGGGCCGGTACTCGTTGTGGGTTGGGTCGTCCTCGCGAACAGGTCTTGCCACGGGTGTTGGGACGTTGGATGTGCTCTCAATCTCCTCGGAGAGAAGCGATCGTGCGGTCAGTGAGGCGCCGAGGGTTGCCGATACGGCGCTGGTCCTACGCAGAGCCTGGATCTCGCCGGTGCGCGTCAACACCTTGAGTTCGCCGTTCTTGTCCAAATCCTTAAGCCTGGCCATTGACGGCACCTTGGCAAACTGCCCGAGCCGGGACTGCAGGTGAAATTGAGCCCTCTGTGTCAGCAGAAGATTCATGGCATAGGCAAGAATCCGCCATGTCTGTGCCAATCTGAACTGCTCGACGTTTTGAGCTGCGCAGGCAAAGGTCTCGAGAATCAGGGTGACTCGCTCAACCAGAGGCTTGCAACCGGCGACGTTGGGCAATTCGCGCTGAAGCGTCTCGAGGTAACACTGCGTCAAGTATTGGTAGTTGTTGACCTTGACGGCGGAGGGTATCTTTCCGACGGCCATCGCCTGCTGTGACTTGAAGGAGCCTGTAATCTTCATCGCGTGCTCGAGTCCGAAAACCTCATCCGCAGGGTTGGGTCCTGAAGGCGGTGTTGTACTGAGAGCAGGGTTTGACCGCAGGCTGGATCTCCTCTTCCTGCCGCCTGTCCGCTTCCTAGGGCCAATGAATGACCCCATGACGTCGTCTTCCGAATCGCTGCGACTGATGCTGAGCATAGGCGCTGTTGGACTGGAGCCATAGACTGTTCGAGCAGCGGCGGCTACTTCTGGGTGGTGGATGGTTGTCGGCCTTGGGCGCTGGTGTGGCCTCTCGTCGAGGAACATAGCCACGTCGCCTCGTGATGAGAAGGCGGAGCTGGAAGTCGGAATTCGGTCGACAGTTTTGGGGGCAAAGGCCAGGTCGCACTGATGGAACTGGCAGTCGTCGCCGACAGTCCACAGGATGTCCTGGTCAAGCCAGACCATGCTGGAGGGGGGCGAGCTGAACCAGTCGAGTTCCTTGAAGGGAAGCGAGGGTCTTGCCAGGTCCCAGATCTGCACCGCCTTGATGCCAAACCTTGCGACACTGGCACTTTCGTAGGAAACAGCAATCTGGGCTGCCCTCTTTCCCTGGGCGCTGGCAGACCAGAGAGCTGGCCGCCATGCGACTGAGGAAACGGGGGCAGGTGTGTGAACCACCCATTTTGGCTTTTGTCGCTTGTCTGCCGTCTTTGACAGATCCCAGACGGCGCATCTTTGATCCCAACCGGCACTGATGAGGTGATTGCCGTCGGGGTGCCACGATATCGAGTTGCAGTGCTTCTCGTGGGCTGTGATCCTCAACAAGGGGGTATTGGGCTTGCGAACGTCCCATTTGAGCACGGCACCGTTCTCAGTTCCGCAGGCCAGCTGGTAGCCGTCCTTCGGTGACCACTTTGCGTGCCTCACTCCGTCCGCATTGCACTTGAAAGAAGCCCTGGCCTTGTATGTCATGCCGCCTGCCCTCGACTGCACGGGCGCACGAATGTCGAAATACCGGATGTAGCCGTCCTGACTGCCCGAGAGGAGTGTTGAGACCCAGTGAGGGTTGACGTCGATTGTGTTGACCTGACGCGAATCTTCCCTCATCTGGACACAGTCCATGGCCGAGCCGCCAGTCGCAATCCTGCCAATATCGTAGGAGAAGATCTTGCCATTCGAGCAGGCCGTGAAGATTGTAGTGTCATTCGCAAACTTGGCGTCCTTGACAGACAGCTGATCGGAAGCCCCAGAGGAGGCCGCTGACTTTATCGGGTTGGAGGCAGCGACAATGGCGGCGCGAACATCGACACCCTCTTTGACCTGGAGGCCATCGAAGTGGATTGTCTTGAGGACATGGCCACTGCCGAGGAGTGCCGCTCGGTGATCGGACGAGGCATCGACGGAGAAGATCGGGTATTTAGCGTCATAGTTGACATACTGACTTGCGCTCGGGCGATATGACTGCTGGAGGTTTGACGTGCTTGTGGTGCCTATTGTCGGAGTTGTATCGGTCGAGTTGTCGGGTGTCGCTTTGCCGAGGAGCTTGCGCATGATCTTATTGTCTCGGCTGTACATAATTTCGGGCGTCTGTTGAGAGCGCCACTTGGGCGCCCTCGTGAGCTGCTTCTGGGCGACTGTTGGACGTGATGGTTGGCTGTGTGGCAGACTGGAGAGGGTTGAAGCTGCTGGACTTCCACTGTTGCGGTCGCGTCAAAGGCGACTGGAGCTTCACATTGAAGAGGATGACATAAGTAGCTATCGTTATCGGTAGTGCTTACCTAAGGAATCCTCTGGTGGTTTGTGCTCAAGCCAACCCCGCACCATCCCACGGCCCCTCCCCTGTGTGTGCCCATAGCTCTCGACAGCTTCTCCCCCCCATCTCGAGATCGTCCTGGCCGGCGTCCTTCTTCGTTGACAATGCCTGACTTTGTGTCTCCCATCCTCTGACAGATAGCCGACGTGCACCCCGAGCCTATTCAATATCCGATCTCAGCCCTGCTTGTGCTCCAATCTTCTCCCAGTAGCCCACGATTACCGTCTCGAACCGCTCCTTGCCCTCCCAAGACCTCACCGTCAATCCAGAACCTAGCAGCAAGATACATCATCCGACGGCCAGTGTCCATCACGAGAACCTCACGCCTCATAGCCGAGACTACAGGGCTGTGTTCTTCTGCGAGGCGTATTCCTGTCCATCGACTTACAGCACGAGGAGCCAGTCTTCCTCTCGCCCTGTCCTACTGCCGTCCCCCCCGTCTAGACCTCACTCCCCACCACACAAGTTTCTAGAATCACTCCGCGAAACAGACGGCCAGCTTGGTTTCAAGCGTCGACGCGGAATCTCCTACATCAAATGCATTGCACATTTGCGATTCAACCCGGGCGCTGCTTCGCCGCGATGGTGGGGTTGAGGGTGGTTTTGTTCAATCAAGTCACCTAGGTAATTCCCCTCAAGTGAGCGCCTAAAGCAACACATGCCACACAGTTTGCAGTCCAACCCCGACATGACCTCCCTCTGCTCCCCCATGATCTTTGTTCGTCCTCTCCGTCTTCCTCCATCCCCCACGGGCCCCCCATTCTCCGCGTCGATTCCAACCCGCTCCTCCTAGTGTTCGTTTTCGTCTGGCGTCTGGTCTGGCTTGAGCAAGTTCTTCGTCCACACTCGCTGCCGTCCTCGGTTTCGTTCATCCCTCCCACTCACTCCTTTTCATTGGTGTCGGAGCCCCCGCCGTCTGCAAACACCACCCGCATCATACCCTACCCGCATCAAGTATGCTTCGACCAAATGTTTCTGAGACCCGACGACGAGGACGTAGGCTGTCTCCCGCCGGCGGCAGGGCCTTGCAGCAAGGTCGTCTACCACCTCGCTATGCCTCCAGATCAGTCCAGGAGTCATCTGACAACCATCTCACCGCCGACAGGCGCGGCGACTTCTGTGGCAGCGAATACAGCAGCACGCACTCAACACACCGCGCCTCGGTCTTCTCCTTTGCAGATGAAACCACGCACTACACATCAGCCGACACCTTGTTCGATCCGACATTTGGCTTCACTCCGCCGCCTCCCGCTTCCGTCTCTGACGCGGGTTCATTCCTCCACAATCATGACCCGACCGACACCCAGTCACTTGCAGGACAAGGTGCCGACGTTCCCACCATCGAGCCTCTATCCTTTCGGTCCATCGGGGGCCATTTCACGGAATCGCCCTTCCTCGGCGTGACCCCTGAGGCAGTTCCTGGCCAAGCACTCCCACCGGCACTTCACGGTACCCCGGGCTTTGAGGAGCTGATGCTGTTTGAAGATGGCTTGGAGCAGCCCGAAACCTCGGAGTCATTCGAACTCTGCGAGCAGCCAGGCCCCTTCGAGCAGCCCATTCTCCCGGAGCAGCTCGTCCCCTTGGAATGGCGCCACAGCTCTAATCCCGATGAGATTCTCGCGCAAGATGCCCTGCGCAAACCACCGTGGAACCACCAGCAGTCGAACTATTTGCTGCGCCCGCCGCTTTCAGGCTTGCCATCCGGAGCACTCCTCCAAGAGTCTCTCGCTTCAGCCGCAAGGCCCTCACGCTTCCCACCCCCGCCGTCTTCCCAGGAATCTCAACCAGAGGGGAGCCAATCGTCCATGCGCTGCCACGAGTGTGGAAAGGGGCTCGGGAGCTTGAAGGCGCTCCATCGCCACCAGGCCACGGTCGCCGTTCACCAGGACGAGGAAGACGGTGTCTTTGTCTGCAAGTGCGGAAGCACCACGAAGCGCAAGGACAACTTCAAGAGTCGCCATTTCAAGAAGTGCCCCAAAAAACACCTGCACTCAGCCTCGGACGTCTACACTTGCATCTGCGACTACAAAGATGGTAGTTCGACCTCCATGGAACAGCATTTGAAGTCCTGCCCGCGCCAGAATAGGCCTGGCCGTCCTAACCGCTCTGCCTCATCGCCCCAGAGTTCATCCAATAACCGTCTCCTTCCCAATGGTTCCTTCTATTGACATCGCAACATCCTTTGACCATCGGGCCTTTATGCCTACATCCCTGCCATTTTCCAGCTACGCTTTTTATAAGACTCGCTGGCAGTTCGCTTCTACTTCTAAATTGAGTTTCTATCGGGATGATACATTCCTTTCTTTCTTTCTTTCTTTCTTTCTTTCTAGGGCCTCTGATTTCATCGGCTAGGTTAATGGGTAACGACTTGGGCTGGGAGACGGCAGTGGTGATCAGTCTTTGGGGTACTACCAATCAATTCAATGTTCCATGAACTTTGCAGACAGAATAGGTGGTGATGTGGGAGGAATGAATCGATGCTTCTTGCCGATGCCAGGACAAGAAGTGAGAACTCGGCCTACTTATACTGCAAGTTTGTTATTGACATTTCATTCACTGCCGAAAAACTCTGCCGCTGCCGTGATGCTGTGGATATACCAGAATCTTCTCGTGTCATGAAGATGCTGGAATGCCATTGAGGATCATCCGGCCCGGATGCTTCCCCGGAATCGCCCTAGAGACGGTTCCGTCGCTCCCATGGCCCCCATCAACCACACTATGCCAACATTGCATCTTTCGGTGAGAAGAAATTCTCGCACCGGCGCCCTTTGTGAGCTATTTTCATGCGATTTTGAGACATGAGGCGGTTTTGGTGTGGTTCAATGCACCCGACAAGTCATCCTCAGACAGGGCGGGCTGCGTCATCCAGGTCGGACGACTTGGGCATGGGTAAACCCTTTTCGAATACCGAGGACTGGATTGGGCTTGAGGTCCTTTTCTCCAAAGCCTCGTGCTCACCGCCTCATGATGCGTGGCGGCCCAATTGCCCTTCCTCATGCCGCCGCCTCTCGCCCGAGGCAGCCTCGACTCCGGGCGACGGCAGCCGGAAGCAGTCACTTGTGCGCGGACCACCGACCGAGATGTTCGCCGCCCTCCGGCCGCCACTCCTCCGGACCCCATCCCCGGGCCCAACTTACGAGGCGCAGTTCAATCGGAGCTACGGTGCGCATCGCTGGTTGGGCAACTCGTTAAATTAGTCATTCGATTGGCATCACTGCCCTCCAAGTTCTTGGCTCCAGCGGCCTGTCACTTCTCGAACATGCCGGCCCTACGTGTCGCACTCGATTCCCAAGCATGCAGCCACCGAGGGTGGACCGTAAGATCCTCGAAATGAATAGGTGATATCCAACAAGGATCCTCATGGTCAGATGTTCCTCAACAACTGCCATGTTCACAAAAAGGATTCGAGCGACGCCGCTGCATGCGTCACACATGCAAGACATGGTCCAACATGTCACGGATCCATCGGACGAGAAGAACCAGACACCGAAATGACAGTCAAATTTCAATTGGTGACACCATCTTCAGCCGCTCAAAATGCTCCTTCAATGGCGAGACTCTCAGTTGTGCGTCGGCATGACCACCTCAGCCGCCCCCGCATCCGACGCCGTGTACGACCACTTCGCAGTGACCGTCTTCTGTTGCGTGTAAAAGTTGACACCAGGCCGCCCGTAAAAGGTGCTCGCACCCCCGCCAGCAACACTGCTCTTGTTACCAGTAAAGGAGAACATGGGCAGCGGGACCGGGATGGGAACGTTGATCCCCACCTGACCAGCTTCCACCCTCCTCCTGAACCGCTCGGCCGCGGGCCCCGACGAGGTGAATATCGCTGTTCCGTTTCCGTATGGGTTGGTGTTGATGATGTCGATGGCCTCATCCAACGTGCTGGCCGTCAGACAGACTAGCACAGGTCCGAAGATCTCCTCCTTGTAGCAGTCCATCTCGGGGGTCACGCCGCTGATAATAGTCGGGGCAACCCAGTAGCCGTTAGGATACTTTTCAGGAGCAAAGCCACGCCCATCGAGCACCACCTTGGCGCCCTGCTCTTCAGCGCTCACAATCAGCTTTTCGATCCTCTCCTTGCTTGCCTTCGTCACCACCGGTCCAAGATCCGCACCGTTCTCGAACCCTCCGTTGACCTGCAGGCCCTTGGCGCAGTCAATGAGCTCAGGCATCCAGTCGATCGTCTTGCCGACCAGGACCAACACACTCAGAGCCATACACCGCTGACCTGCCGCTCCAAAAGCAGCACCGGCCACGGACTTGATAAAGTCGTGCTTGTCGCAATCAGGCAGGACGACGGCATGGTTCTTAGCGCCCAGGTTGGCCTGGACCCTCTTCCCCTTTGCGGACGCCCTCGTGTAGATGTACTCGCCAGCCTTGTTGCTGCCCACGAAGCTTATGGCCTTGATCTCGGGTGCATCGATGATGAAGTCCACCGTCTTGTGTGCGCCATGGACGATGTTGATGACACCTGGCGGGAAACCCGCTTGGAGGGCCAGATCAGCAATGATGATAGCGCCACCGGGATCGCGCTCTGAAGGCTTGAGCACGAGGGTATTGCCCGTAATCGTGGCAATTGGGAGGCACCAAAGAGGAATCATGGCGGGGAAGTCTGCCCGACGTTAGCATCTCGGTCTCCAAAAAGTCCTTCTCCCAAGCCCTCGACTGGCCATCTCGTTCACTCCGCCAGGCTAACTTACTGAACGGGCAGATAGCTGCAACCACGCCGAGAGGCTCCCGGTACGACCGTGTCTCCATGTTGGTGGCAACCTCGAGAACCTCGCCCTTCATGTATTCCGGCCCGGCGCACGCTGCCTCCGCCACCTGCAGTCCGCGCAGAACGTCACCCTTGGCATCAGCAAACGTTTTGCCCTGCTCAAGGGTGATGTTCGCCGCCAAACGATCCATGTTCTGCTTGATGAGGTCGACAAACTTGAACATGATGCGCTGCCGCGAAATGACCGACGTGTCGCGCCATTTGGGGAAGGCCTTTTGAGCGGACGAAATTGCGGCTGCAAGTTCGCCTTCGGTCATCTGCGGCACCTTGGTGATGACCTTGTCCGTCGCGGGATCGCGGACCTCGATAAAATCAGTCGCCTCGGACGTCTTGAATTCATTGTCGAGGAAGTAAGGGGTGTCGTAGCAATGCCCATCGGCATGCTTGGATGCGTCAAACTTGTGAGCCATGATGATCTTTGGGAAGCAACTTGATGAGAGAAACAGGACGAATGACCAACGACTCGATGATCCAGAAGTGCTTTCCTCCGTGCGACCCTCGTCTTCCCCTGTTTTGACCGCTACTGTCTCCTCGGTTTCCAAAGTCGACTCCCGAATTATGTGTCACTAGCGGTTCTCTCCTCGCGACACGCCTCTGCCCGCCGGCGAGATGGAGGTCACCAGACCGAGGGGTACAGGGGGTAAGATAGCACGCCAGGGGTGTCATTACCTGGAATCTGGGGAAGTTGGCGATCCCCACCCCGGTGTGGCTCCTGAAGCGCACCCCCCTATCTTTGTTATCGACAATGACCACGACACCCCAGGCGTGCACGAATCTCAGGCCGCGGTCTCCGGTGTATATCCTCGAGGCATTCGAACCGCTAAACGTCCCCTCTTCAGCTCAATCCCCAGTCATCCCGCAGCTGTCGACCTCTGCCTTTCCATCAAGTCCACACACATCACACACATCGCCATCATGACGCAAGAAACAACAGAGGCCGAGTTGCCCGTTAAGCCTCTCTACACCGGCCGCATTATTGTAGGTTTTTCATGAGGCACTCCGGCGTTCTCGACTGACGATAGTCCAGTTGACGACCTACCCCGGCCAAAGCGTCGTCGACCCTCTTCCCCTGAAATGGGGTGAGGGCGACCCTCAGGAGCGTGGCCCAGTTCTGGTCTCCCGGAGCGGCGAGACTCTGAAGCGGCGAAACGCCATCGGTGCCCACGGTGGTAGCTACTCCATCTACAACGCCCTGGCCATCGCGTCCGGCGACCTGCCCCCAGACTTCCGCCCCAGCTTCGAAAACACCCAGCCGACGTATGAGTTCCCCTTCCAGGAGGCCTGGGCCAACAAGAAGAAGATTGTGTCCATGGACCCCTTTGGCGACCGCGTCGTGCAGCACTACGCCCACCACCTTGCGGCCGGCATCGACATCCGGCCGACTATTGCCATCACCCGTGCTCACATGCGCGTCGCCGAGGTCTCTGAGTCCGTCAAGGCCGGTCGCCTGGCCGTTGATGGTAACATCGTCACCAACCAGAATGGTGACGTTCGCGTGACAAAGGTCGCTGTAGAGCCGGTCTGGTACCTTCCTGGAGTCGCTGAGCGCTTCGGCATCGATGAGGGTCTCCTTCGCCGCGCTCTCTTCGAGCACACCGGCGGCAGCTACCCCGAGCTTGTCACTCGCCCAGACATCAAGGTCTTCCTGCCCCCGATCGGCGGACTGACTGTCTACATCTTCGGCCCGCCCCAGCGCATCTCGGATGAGAGCGTTAAGCTTGCCCTGCGCATCCACGATGAGTGCAACGGCTCTGATGTCTTCCAGTCGGATATCTGCACATGCCGCCCCTACCTGGCATTTGGTATTGAGGAAGCGATCAGGGAGGCACAGAACGGCGGCTCTGGTGTGGTCATCTACTACCGCAAGGAGGGTCGTGCCCTTGGAGAGGTTGTCAAGTACCTGGTGTACAACGCTCGCAAGCGTGGTGGTGACACAGCCGACAAGTACTTTGCGAGAACAGAGAACATTGCCGGTGTCAGAGATGTGAGTAAACTCCGGCTCGACTGACGAGATTTGGTACTGACAGTGTTGCAGATGCGCTTCCAGGCCCTGATGCCTGACATCCTCCACTGGCTTGGCGTCAAGAAGATTGACCGCATGCTGTCCATGTCCAACATGAAGCACGATGCCATTGTCGAGTCGGGTATTCCCATTTTGGAGCGGATCCCTATTCCCGATGGTTAGTGCTTTTGCCATTCTGCCTCATGGACACAGCTAACTTGTCCCTCCCAGACATGATTCCTGATGACTCGCGGGTTGAGATTGATGCCAAGATCAACGCTGGCTACTTCACCACAGGGAAGAAGTACACGGAAGAGGAGCTTGCTACGGTGAAGGGCCGCGGATGGCAGAACTGGGAAGACGTCTCTCACTAGAATTTTAATGACCATTCCATTCATCACGTCGATTGAACCGACGCGTCGTGTGACAACATGAGTGGTGCATAGTCTCATCGTGAATAGCCTCATGATACAGACAAACCCCAAGAAAAATAACAAGTAACTCCAATATCCCAATTTCCAATCTAGAGAAGAAGGAAATACGCCGCGACACCGACGAGGGCAGCTGACACATGCGGCACCAAGTTCGCAGCAGCGCCAACCTTGGCCCACTCCTGGCAGCCGTCCCGGAAGTCGCCATTCCTGGCATCAAATGGTCGCATGGCAATACTCTTGATCGAGTACGGGAGAGATTCGCACTGGCCATCCTCGCTCGTCTGGCAGCTCGTTTGGTACCATGGGGTCTCGGTAACGTTGGTCATGATGCACTCGTTGTTCGCAAATGTGGTAACAATCCAGCGACCGTCCTTGCCCTCCTCGGACTTCCCGTCATTGGTTTGGTTGCGCTGCTCGAACCAGATGTTGGTCCAGTTCTTGGACGCGTCAAACTGTCCCGAGCCATTGGGAATGTACCACTCGATGCCCGGCGGCGGCAGCTTACTCTCGTCGACGCTGTCGCCATACGTGATTCTGTCGGAGGCTGTGTCGTTGAGAAAGCCGGTGCGACTGTCGCTGGTGAAAAGTTCTTCGATGTCGATGCATACCGCATGGCGTGGTACTGTCCTCGTGGTAAGGGTGACGCCGCCATCTCCGCCCTCTTCGCACGTGTCTGCTGCTTCGGAGGGGTAGAGCGTAAAGGTAAAGTTGGTGTTTTCGTCCCTGGGCAATGTCAGATATTGGACACGCTACGACTTGGAGCCGCGTGTTAACATACCATCCCTGCGCTATGACGGAGAGAGGCGCCAGGGCCAGAAGCGCCGCGCTCTTAGCGAGAACCATGATGGTGAAGTTGTTAATGAGAGTTTGTAGTCTGCCTGAATGGTGTCTTGGAGTGGGCTGGAGACGATGAGATAGAAGCCAAATGACAAGAAATAAGCCAACTTTTAAAGCAGATCTTCCCGGGACACTGGCTTTAGCCAGGCCCAGCTTGCTGCTGATGTACACAAGAAGCTATGTACAGTTCTCAGGTCACTGGCGATCTACCCCTTGGAGTGATTGAACAGTCGTCATCAGCCCTTCCTTCGGTGGTTACAGGGATGAACAGCGTCTGAATCGGGGGTGGATGAGCGGCCCCCCTGGCCCCTGACGCCCCAGATTCAGGGCGATCTCCCCAAAGTCAGCGGTTAAGCATTGCAGCACCCCAGCTTGGCACACCTCAGCGCCCGAACACCGCCTGAATCCTTCAACGATACTTGGCAATTGTGCGGCACGGCAGCATCATAGGTGCGGCACAGCCAAAGTACACCCAACCTGATGCAACACTAATTCTTCCTTGGGAAGGGAATGTCTGCATACGGAGGAACGCTCATCATCTTGCAGCAAGTGTCTCGTAGGACACGTCCAAAGGATTCAACCCGTCCAGCCACCCGGGCCGAGACCTGGGGGCAGAAGAGGGGGAGATCCGCGCAGCAGCCCTACCAGAGAAAGTGCGAAGAAATTCGATTAATACGATTGAGTTCAACCAGCTCCAAAGTAGAAAGGGGCGCATCAGGGGGATGTCGGATGTTGCAGCGTCGTGCACACCGCAGGGGCACTGTCGAGCCCCTGGCGCGCCAGTCCCGGGCGCCTTTTCAGCGCAAGGGGCACTGGACAGATGCTGAACAGACAGCCCTGCGCAATGGACACCACGACAGCTTTTCGAGAAACGGTTTCAAATTGATTCATGTTTGCTTCTTTTTACCCCTAATCAAATCAGCTTCAGCTGCACTGTAGACCTTCCAGTCACGTGGCGTGAAGTCTCCATGATTGGGTTGAGCTAGCCCTGTCGCAAATTTTGCCCACATCTGCAGCTCAACCACATTGACTTCTTCCTCAACGCACCCACGACTTCCTCCATCACGGCCACCACCACAGCCGCCCACCCTCATCATGGCTGAGGAAATCGACCCTCTCAAGTTCGACGTCGTACCTGGCACCATTTGGGGCGATGAAGCAGAGACAATCGTATACGCCCAAGCGGGAGGGAACGGCGATTCGCTCATCTTCCGTTTTTCGTTGAACCCCGCCAAATCGCCCCATTCGCTGCCCAATCGCATCGTCAACTGCTTCCACGTCATCGACGAGGACGACATCAAATCTACGTTTGTAAGCCGAAGCGACATGAGAAAAGAGATTTGGACTGCCGTCGTCAAAGTATGGGCCAAATGCCTCCGCGACGAAAAGAACCTAAAGCCAGGCGTCATCGTTGATCTCGACACCAACGATGCCGGCGACATCACCTGGACAGCGGCAGAGGACCCTCTCTTTGAGAAGTATCTCGAGTTTATGAGCGGCATCAAGTCAAGCGACCTCTCCTCGGAAGGAGACTCGGCTCCTGTCCGCGACATCTCGGAGGTCATCATGCTCGAGGCGATGACCGGCCGAGGCGCTGCGAAGAGCGCAGGACTGCGAAAGGGCCAGCGCGAACAATCACCCCTTATTTTCAGGGGTATCGACTTCCAAACATACCTGCAGGTCCACGATGAGGCAGGCGAGTTCTCTAGCGCCATGCTGGAGACGTGGAAACGGGCCAGCAGATTGATTGCTGGCATGACGCCCCATCCGAACATCCAACCGCCTCCCAAGTATCTTGTCTCTGTCACCGGCCCGAGCGGAGAGCCAACCTTGATCGGTCACTTGTCCACTTATTCCCACAGAAGATACCTCTCTGCGGTCATGGAAACGGAAAACGAGAACCAAAAGCAGATCGACCTCCCAAAGAAGGCCAAGTGGTGCCACCAGATGTCCCTGGCTGTCGCACACACTCATCAGGTCCTGAAAACCTACCACATGGACATTTGCCCCCAGAACTTCCTCCTAGACGAAGAACAAGAAAACCTATTCCTCGTCGACTGGGAGCAGAATAAAGTCACAGCCGCCACGCTCGCCCCGGAGGCCGATGGAACCCGAGATGTCAAGGAGGTCGATTCTAAGCTTGTGTACACAGAGTACGATGGCCCAGAACGCAGCAACATGCCCGAAGAAGGTGCCCAGAACGGTTGGAATGTTTTCCCCGAGTGGCAGGCAAGCTGTCCTCGTGCTACCGAACTCGCCGAGGTGTTCTCTCTCGGCAGGACCATGTGGATGCTTCTGTCCCGGGAGGATATTGACTTTGACGAGGTTGAACATCCAGACGATGTCGAGGTCGTCTGGGGAGATGGCAGCCTCCCTAGGTCATGGACGAAGATGATCGACAGCTGCATGGTTGCGGACCCTAACAAGCGGCCTTCGCTGGCAGAGCTTGTCAAGTTCTGGGAGGAGGAAGAAGCGAAGCTCGCTGGCTCTGCATGAGGGCGCCCGCTCTAGACAGTGGCTGGTATCATAGTATCTACAGAGCTTACTTTCGGAGGCCTCATGATCCAACCTAGCTGCAGTACAGTCTCACTCCACATCGTGCAGGCTTCCGTCCACCCTCTGACGCTTGAAGAGGCCAAACCAGTAAAAAGTCAAGCGTTCTCAGCACCTTGATATCCCGTGCATCACAGCAAAAAAACATACAACACCGGGGATTCGCTGGTCGTCACCGACCCAACTACTAATCCAGCGCTCACTAGTTTAACTATGGGAGAGCGGACGGGATCCCGTGTTCTCTAGTGGCTATGGTCGTATGTTCTGGAACGAAGCTCTACACGCCTACAAGTAGGCCAAACCCTGGAGTCGTTCTTCGTGTCAACATCTAAGAGCGACCTACCTTCGTGCAGTGCAGCGGCCGAATTGATGAACCAGCTTGGTCAACTGCATGTTCAATTCTCAGCATTGACCAGAGTCTGCAATATCCAGAACTTTTCGCTGGTGTTGTTGAAAGCACGGCCTTGCCCATCGTATAGGTGAACCTCCAACGGTTTCTGGAGTATCAGAGCTGTCCCCGAGCTGTCACTGAGGTATTGCCTTCGCCGCCCTAATCGGCGGTCTTATGACCCACCTTATCAGGGAGCGGCAAGCGATGGGTTTGCTCGGCATTCTGCAATGTGTCCTCAATCAATCGAGCGGACAAGTATGCATTCCCTCCGATTGCTGCGACAAGACGCCCTTGATACCAACACGAGTTTGGGATCTGGCCTTGTGACTGCCTGTGCTATTGCTACCCCTCACGGGTGTGGCCCCAGCCATTATCCAGACCAGACACCCCAAGCAAGCTTCCACGCCCCTCACACACCCCGCAATCCACACGCCCACTACAGCCCGATAAGAGCTCCAAGTCGAATCTGGGCCTTATCTCCAGCGCCTGGGACCCTTGAACATCACCGGCGAACCCCGCTGAGGGGTACAGCCTGACAAGCCACCCCTCCAGCCCGGCCTAGAAGCACACCTCCAGATGCTTCGGGCTGGCTTGGCTCTTAGGTGATATCAGGAAGCTGAGGAGGATGATCTAGATCTGAAAACGGATCCTTCGCGATATACGGCCTCCACGCTCCGCAAGATTGCCAAAGACCCCAGATCTCCAACAATCCTTTGACTCCTCCGCCATCGCTCATCACCGACTCCAGAACCTCCAGCCCTCCCTCCGTACCCAACATGACCACCGCCGAAACGACCACGGATAGCCACGTCAAGGTGCTACCCGCGAATGGATACATTACGGCTTTGATGACGACGCTGCGGGACGCCAATACGGAGAGCGACAGATTTGCCGACACAGTTCACCGACTGGCAGCGCAGCTCATGGTCCTGGGTATGTGCAGCCGCAGGGGGCCGGGGATGGATGACATGAGCTGACCCTTCGCAGTGCTTGACATGATACCGACCGAGCCGATGAAGGTTTTGACACCGACGGGGGCATACTTCGAAGGCGCAACGCACAAGACAGAGGTGTGCGGTGTGAGCATTCTTCGCGCTGGCGGCAGCCTGGAACCGTCTCTGCGACATGCCTACACGTGAGTTTGTGCAACTGTCGACATTTGACACATAACTGACTTCGTATGCAGCGGACCTCTGAGCTTCGGCAAGATTCTCATTCAGAGAAACGAGGAAACAAGCCAGCCAAAGCACATCTACTCCAAGTTCCCGCCAAACCTGGCACAGAAGAGCAAGTCTCCTGCTTTCAACATCTCGAACGCTGGTGTTAACATTCGGTAGCTGTTGTTATTCTGGAACCGATGGTCGCCACAGGAGGCTCGGCTTCCATGGCGGTTGAGAAGCTCATGGCGGAGGGCGTGCCGGAGGACAAGATCATCTTTGCCAACCTCATCGCCAGTCGGCAGGGTCTGCAGGTTCTCCGGTCGAGGTTCCCCACGATGCATGTGGTGACGGCGGCGATTGACAGCGAAATGACTGCTTCCAAGTGAGTTTTATGGGGGGATTAACTTTTGAGCACGATACTGACATGTCATCCAGCCACATTAGCCCTGGCCTGGGCGACTTCGGCGATCGTTTCGACGGGACACTGTGAGAATTGAGGATGCATGGGCGGAGTGGCAAACGGTGCATTCTACTTCACGTCTTTTCTGTACTATCCAGTTGCAATGAAAATGAGCTTCAAACTGGAAGGCATGGCAGATGATGAACAATGAATGACCTTCAGCGAGTCGTGGCGTCGGCCAGCGGCGAGCTCCAACCCCTCCCCCTGACTGCCCCTCCATCTGCCCCTCCCAGCCCCTCCTCGATTGATGAACGGACCACACCAGACAGGGTTCCCCGCAAAGTCGATGAACCCGACGATAACAGCTCCTTATCGGCTGGCCCCTATTTTGGAGCTACTGCCGGCTGCCAGGTGGAGTCGGGCGTCAGGACAGCTCGACATCTCCGAGTCCGCTGACCGGTCCTTGACCGCTCTCGACCATTGTCCCGTAATCGCCGACCCAAGCCTGAGGAAGAGTCGGGCAAACCCAATGTCTGCCGCACAGAGCACCGCGCCTCCAACGCCTTTCCTCCAGACACTCTTCGCGTTCCCCGAGTCTCCCTCCCGAGACTCGAGAGCGGCCGCAATGGCCACGTCCATGTCCCAGGTGAGCCCCGCCCGACACGACCCGACGCTGCTTTTCCCCCACGCAAAGGGGCTGATGACCCCCGCTCGACACGCTGACTCGGAGCCCAACTTGACAGCCAGGTACCTGCAGCCACCTTCCGGACCGACGTACCAGGAAACTGACTTTCTTCTGCGGACTCTTGGTTTGTGTTTGATACGGAACAGGAGCAGCCTCCGAAGAAGAGACCAAGACCTTCGGTGAGGCCCTCGACCCCGCTCGGGTCGCCCGGACTGCGGCTCTGACACGACCATAGGTCTCAACTGGTTCAGATGTGAGCCAGCAGCATCACCACGCTGGCCCGCCATTACAGCAAGATGTCATCTTCAACTTCATCAACAATGAGTTCTGCCGGTCAAGCTCACGGACGTGGATGAAGATCTTCGACCCAGTCTGGTCCCCTTCACCTGACCGCCCTCTCAGTCTGCTAACATTGGCCAGGTCACGCAGAAGTTCATCACACGGGTGCCGGACTCGAACATGACCGAGGTGACGAATGCCGTGGCCGCTGCGGACGCTGCACTAACCACATGGGCAACCCTGCCACCGTCCAAGCGGCGAAAGCTGATCCTCAACCTCCTCGTCGTGCTGCCACAGTACGCCGATCGTATCGTGAGTACACCGACCAGGAAATTGCCACACCCAAAGCTCACATGAGACAGACCCAATGTCTCTGTGCAGAAGGCGGCAAGACTCTCCGCGATGCCCAGGCAGAGTATGAGCGAGGCGTCGACTCGATAGAGGCTGCCTGCGCCGCCTCACACCAAATGGTAGGGGACCATCATATCAACCAAATGTCAGAGATCCACACAACCCTCGAGCCAGTGGTCAGTCTCGCCGTCATCGTTCCTCGCCCCCTTCCATCTAACTCCTCCAGGGCGTCTGCGTCTCCATCACTCCCTTCAACTTTCCATTTATGATACCCCTCTGGTCCATCCCCTTTGCCCTGCTGTCCGGCAACACCGTCGTCCTCAAGCCATCAGAAAAGACGCCATCGGCTGCTCAAATACTAGCCGAGTGCTTCTGGGCTGCCGGCTTCCCTCCCGGCGTCGTCAACATTGTGCACGGTGGCCCCTCCGTCGTTGACAAGCTTCTTGCGCAACCAAGCGTTGGTGCTGTCAGCTTCGTTGGGTCCGACATTGCGGGCGAAAGGGTCCACGACCATGCCAGAGCGACGCGCAAGAGGGTACAGGCCGAGTGCAGCGCGAAAAACCACGGCGTCGTGCTCGCCGACGCCGACAAGAAGAAGACACTTTACGCCATTGCTGGCGGGGCTTTTGGCTCGGCGGGACAACGGTGCATGGCGCTCAGTGTGGTCGTGCTTGTTGGCGAGGCAAGATCCTGGGCCGACGATATTGCACAGTTGGCCATGACGCTCATCGTCGGCAGCGGCACACAACCGGGTGTTGACATGGGTCCGCTCATCACGAAGTCTGCCAAGAAGAGGGTGGAGGACGTCATCACTGCGGCAGAGTCGGAGGGGGCAACGGTTCTTCTTGATGGGAGGGACTATCTTGTCCCGGACCACCCAGAAGGGAACTTCGTCGGCCCGACTATTCTGACCAACGTGCAGTCGTACATGACTTGCTACCAGGAGGAAATTTTCGGACCGGTCCTATGCTGCATGGAGGTTGAGACCATGGAGGAGGCCATCCAGCTGATCAACAGCAACCGATGTGAGTTTGGGTCGTTCATCGGAGTATGAGAAGTATCTGACAGGCACAGATGGCAATGGCTGCACGCTGTTCACGAGCAGTCCATCACAGGCCCAGCTATTCCAGAAGGCGGTCAATGTTGGGCAAGTTGGGATCAACGTTCCGGTCTTGGGTAAGTTGTCATTTCCTGGACTTGAAGACATCTCTGACCTTTCAGCCACTTCAGGGACCGTACTGAGAACGGGAAATAAGGAGTCCTTCCTGGGAGGTAAGTTCAAGTCATCTCTCATCGCGGACCCCTATCTGACGCACGACGGTTAGACCACAACGTATCAGGCCATGGCATGTGGCAGTTTTACACCATGACGAAGACGATTACAACTATTTGGCATTGAACGGTGATACCCGGTGTGCTAGGTCAGGATAGATAGGAGTTGAACTTATTGACTTTTTCCCATTTGCATCACCACACAAATCTGCTGAACTCTCAATCACACTAATGCCTCGGTGCATGTGCCTTCACAGCGGACATCAACCAATGAACTTTGCACATATTTCTTCATTTCTCATCTATTCATGCTCCCTCAATCCAGTTGCGTGCCGAACAGGCGATCGCCAATGTCACCAACGCCGGGTTGCACGTAACCCTTTGCATCCAGCTCCGGGTCGACGTGACCCACCACGAAACTGCTGCCCTCGGGCCAAGCCAGAGCTGCGCTCTTGATGCCCTCTTCACTTGCGAGAATGCTGTAGAATGTGACGCTCTCGACGCCCCAGTCCCTGAATGGAAGTCAGTCACTGCACTCCAATCGCCCCTCTCAGGGAAACTCACTTCAGAATGCTGATGGCGGCCTGCGCCGTGCCACCCGTCGCGATGAGAGGATCGAGGATGAATGCCCGCTTGATGCGGGGGTTCTTCGGGGGCAGCTTGTTGTAGTACTCGACAGGTTGCAGGGTGTGCTTCTCACGGAAGAGACCGAGGTGGTAGATGACCGTGTTGGCTTCCTCGGGCAAGCTGTCGACAAAGGCCTCGGTCATGGCAAGACCCGACCGCAGGACGACGACGATGGCGATTTGCTCATCAAGCTGGATGGGCTGCTTGGCCGTAGCGTCCTTTGAGAGGATGGCGGTGAGCTTGGTGACGAGCTTCCGGACGGCGGTAGGCTTCAGGGAGCGGTCGCGCAGCTCAGTGAGAACCTCGGCGTACGCCGGGTCGCTGCAAATGGTGACGTTTGTCATTCTGTGTGTCGGATAGAGGCCGGATATGAGAGTGCTGCAACGCCGGAGAGAGGATGCGATGATGATGCGATGGAAATTAAAAGTTGAACGGCACGAGGAACATGAAGATGACGCATGGGGAAATTCCCCCAGACGCGGTTGCGCCCCAATATGACTTGGGCCGCGTCTGGCTGTTATACGTGGTCACGAGATTCGGGAGGCCGGGCGCCTCCGTTGGCACGCCCTGGGCGCAGATGGAGGGAGAGGAGTCGCGCTATCTTGATTGCGGACGGTATCTGGAGAGATAGACGCACCCCGGTGGTGGTATCGATACGGTTCAATCGACGCCCTCTACCACGCCGGGGGTGCGGTGATGAGGGCGGAACCGGCCGATAAGACCAGCTTCCCCGCCTTCGTCCAGAACCACGAAGAGAGCTTCCTGATTGCTGTTAGACATTATCATTGTTGATTTGGTGGTTCTGATCACGAGACGTTCGAGAAATTCTTCATTGGGAGATCTGTCCTGTGTTTGTTCGGCGTGCCCTCATCTCAGCTGCCGAGATCTCATCACCTCTTGAAGCACTCCATCTCACCCAGCAGCCCTCGGTGGACCCCGTCTCTACCCCTGTTCCGACCCCAACCATGGCCTCCCCCAACCCCGACATCGAGTATCTCAAGAGCCTGCAGGCCGTTCGAGAACGGTCTCGCATTGTCTTCAAGGCCGCCAACGACGGCAAGCTCAACAACTTTGACTACCACCCAGACAAGTTTGCCGCCTGCGCAGACCTCGTCGAGAGCGTCATCAGAGTGAGGACCCGCCCCGGAGAAGCGACCTTCTAGGCTGACATGGCTACAGCGAGACTTTGGTCCGGATCGCTTCGAGCAGATCCCCCGCCACGGACGATGGCAGCATTTCAACGTCGGAGGTGTTGATCGCGTCGAGAGCCTACTCCAACAATGGAGGAACGAAAAGGCCGATGATGTCGAGATTGTCCGTCGTCTCGTGGACCTCTTCTTCGTCTCGGTGCTCCTTGACGCCGGCGCCGGCGACGTGTGGAAGTATCAGGAGGCGGGAGGTGCCTCGTACGGCCGGAGCGAGGGAATCGCCGTTGCGTCCCTCTACATGTTCAAGGCTGCTGCTTTCGGGCAGCAAGACGGAACGCCGATAGTTGATGGTAGGTCATCTCTGCACGTTGGGAAGGAGGAAGCTGGTACTGACTTTCTTTGGCACAGGCCAGGGACTGAAGGGTCTGACAACAGCCACTTTCAACGAGTTCTTCCAGATCTCGGATGAGAACCCGATCATCGGCGCCGATTCACGAGTCGGACTTCTCAACAAGCTGGGATCATCTCTCCTCGACCTACCAGACATCTTTGGCCCGACAGGACGCCCGGGATGTCTCGCTGGTACGTACCCATGACCTCAAGATGACCGAAGAGTCCGACTGACCTGATTGTAGACCATCTTCTCAAGAACGCTGGCGAGGGCGCCAAGTCTCTCGACTACGAGGTTCTCTGGCAAGCGCTGCAAGAGGTCCTCCTCCCTTCATGGCCAGCCAACCGCACCCGCATCGACGATGTGCCCATTGGCGATGCGTGGCCACTGGAGGTCCACAAACAGCAGGCATCTGGCGAGATCACTTCCACCAACATCATCCAGCCATTCCACAAGCTGACCCAATGGCTGGGCTACTCGCTGACACTTCCTTTCGTCAACGTCCTCGGCCTGGCCTGGGACAACGAGGGCCTCGGCACCGGTCTGCCAGAGTACAGAAACGGGGGTTTGTTCGTCGACACGGGCGTGCTTAGTCTCAAGGAGAGCATCAACAAGCAGGGACTCGAGGCATCCGGCAAGCCACTCCCGCTGTACTCGGCGACGAGCGATACCATGGTGGAGTGGCGCGCCATGACCGTCGTCCTTCTCGATGAGCTTCATGGCGAGCTGAAGAAGCGTTTCGCAAAAGACGGTGTGGTGTTGAGCTTGGCTCAGATGCTGGAGGCTGGGTCTTGGAAGACAGGGCGAGAGCTGGCTGCCAAGTATCGCCCGGAGACATGTTCTAGCCCAATTCTCATTGCAGGAGATGGCACCCTATTTTGATAGACGTGTAGCGCCCCCCAATGCCAGACACGTTTCAAAAGATATTGCTCTTCCGAGGCTGCAATCCGTTGACGACGACTGGAGCTGACGAGTTTCATCATTAGTAAGGAATCCTGTTGCCTTTTTGTTGACTTCAACAGGGTGTGTTGGTCGCTCGAATCTTCAGGGAGGATCTCACGAGCCCACAGTGGATCAAGCCCCTGAGCAGTCGAGTCTGTTTTCACCCAATGTCAAAGCAGACACTCAACAACACATACCTGTCCATAGAGTAGCAAGTGATCCCAGTCTCTCATCTTCTTTCCGAACAACAGTTTTTACTGGAAAAATGTTCATTCATGCCGGCAGAAGAAACTTTGGGTCCTTGTATGTGGTGACTGAAGGGCTCGTGATGGAGATGCAGCGGATCATCCCCACAAACATCACAAATAGCACCCACCAGCGACGGAGTCAGCATGGAATACAAGCATTGCTGGTTTAGTGGTAAAATTCTCCGTTGCCATCGGGGAGCCCTGGGTTCGATTCCCAGGCAATGCATTCCCAATCGGAGACGTTGTCCCAGATCTTTTGCATGAGTCACTGTATTTTTGCTGATGAGAAGGTTACTTTTTGTCATTGAGCACATCTCAGGTTAACCACCTCCAAGAGGTATCATTGACTTGGGTGGCCGTTCGTCAGCCGAAGAGCTTTCGTTCTCTAGGCAGTGGCGGTAACTTGATGGACGGGTGGGGAAACAGCCCCAAGTATGTCGCAGGACCCGGGCAGCACCCAACCCAGATCCTGAGTATCGGGAGCAGTGGCCTGACGAAAGCCTTATTGCTGATGCAACCCCATTTACGCCGCAGGGTCATTGACCTTGTTCTGACTTCTGGTAGACAGTGGCCCACTGCAAGATGTTTGCCGTCATCCAAGCCGTGAGTCTGGATCTTGACGACGCCTCCCGCGGGCCTCTAATTCGTGAAGAGATCGAGCTTTTTGACCAAGACAAGCAACCAACTTACACCACCGACTTGCCGTCATCGGATCCCCTTTTGCAAATATCACTGACAAACAGTGACGAAGGCAGTCGATCATCGGTTGATCCGATGCTGGGCAAATCTGTCGTAGAAGCACTTCCATGCGTTGGAAACATCCACCCAGCCGCCAAGAGCATATGGAAGAAGCACAAGTCATGTATAGAAAAGACGCCCGGCGCAAGCACAGCTTTCGTTCAGGCCACCGGTGGGGAGCCTGGGCCTCATGTACCCATGGGTCGAGCACCAGCATGTGCATGCTCAGACCACTACCCAGCACTGCATCACCGGGCCCCAAGTCTCAGAACACTGCCAAAAAGCTCGTAAAGGCATGCCGATGACCTCTTTGAATTGGCAACCCACGTGTTGCGGCTCGCCCAAGGACCCCCCGGTCATTCGACGTCCTCAGGAAACTTGCTCAAACCTTCGCAGATAAGCGGCCACATCTGCACGCGATGGCCTGACTGCAGGGTTAGCATCCGCCCCGGCGGTGCTCCAACGACAAACGGACCGGGGCCACAACGCTTCAATTGGCCAAGGACGATGATCCTCGGACCCTGATAAGCTCAACGGGTGGGCGCACGGGACCAGCCGCGGCGCCGGGGTGGACGGGGAAGCATCGCGAGAGGCGCCTCAAATGGGCGCAAACAGGCGCAAAATGTACCCATAGTTCGACCCTAAATCAATGAGGCGCTGTGAAAGAATTGTTTCACCGAGACGCCCCGGGGACTTCTGTCGAGTGGCTTTTGCGTAAAAGGCCGGCCGTCTGCTGTCCAGCTTGGAGGAAGTTCTCTCTGTCCCCCATCCCACCTGACTCTGCCGGCCCCGCTTGACCGAGCACACCGAACAATCCCACAGAGCATCGCGACAATACAACCAAGATGGACGGCATGAACCACGGCGACATGGCCTCTTCGACGGTCGCTCACGCCATGAGCAGCGCGACTGGCACTGCCGCCGCCGCCGCAACCACCGCTGCGTCGGGCGGCATGGGAGGGATGAGCATGGGCGGAAGCTGCAAGATCAGCGTAAGCAGCTATTCCTAGGACCATCGCTGCCTCAATTAGACCACGCTGACATTATTTCCCTTTCTAGATGCTGTGGAACTGGAACACCATCGACTCATGCTTCATCGCCCGAAGCTGGCACGTCAAGACTGCCGGTGCCTTTGCCGGCTCCTGCATCGGCGTCCTCCTCCTCGTCATCCTCCTCGAAGCCCTCCGTCGCGCCGGCAAGGAATACGACCAGTTCATCACCTGGAAGCACATAAAAGCCCACTCTGCCGCCCCGGTCGTCGCCACCTCCGCCAGTCCGTCGGTCAAGACTCCCGGCAATGACAGCGCCAGTGGCAGCATCGATGGCCTCGCCACGGCTGCTTGCGCCCACATCCCCCGTTTTCGCCCCAGTATCCTCCAGCAGGCCGTCCGCGCCCTTCTCCACACCTTCCAATTCGCCGTTGCCTACTTTGTCATGCTGTTAGTTGGACTTTTCGCCGCAGCAGAGGAATACAAGCTGACCGTCTCTACAGTCTCGCAATGTACTACAATGGATACATCATCATCTGCATCTTTCTTGGCGCGTACATCGGATCGTTCATCTTCCACTGGGAGTACCTCACTAGCGAGCAGGGACCTACTAGGGCCGGCAACAACCCAACTGTCTGCTGCGGTTAGAAGCTGCGTAGCCAACCCAGAAGCGCGAGTGCTGTATAGCTTCACCAGCCAACTCGCATAGCAATGTTAACATTCCCTGATTTGCATGGTATTTGACCACGATGATGCAGCTTGATGGCTTGATGACCTGCGAACCAAATATGGATGTTGTATTCGGGAAGATCCGTCGGGTCCTAGCATCCTGCCGCCGGATTACCAACATGCAAATGCGAGACATCTCGCATTAGGAAGTAGAGGCCGTAGCCGAGTTGCTGTGTCCGAGATGGCGTGGGGGTGACGGGGGTCTCGGATGGGTGTGGAGCGTGAGCGTCGTCCTTGGCTTTCTTTCCAGTAAAGGAGTCATGAGTTATTGTGCGATACATGCCGAAAATACCGAGAACTGCCGGTTATTGGATTCGCCGCCAGCATCTTGCCGCCGCACACACTCGTCGACACGGCTTCGTCGTATGGATCCAAGCGCAGCCAGCAGCAGGATCACTTTGGTGATGTAGAAGAGTCTACTCGGCCTGTACGGAAGAAGGGAGTTCGAGGGACTCGAATGCTGCGTTCCGTGCACAAATCAGTCGTTGTTGGGAAGATAGCGAGAAACAATGTCATGTTGCGAGTACGGACGAAATCAGACGGGAGCCTCGGATCTTTCTGGAAGCATTACCCCGGAGGAACGGGTGGAAACAAACCCATGCTCGTGGCACCTTGACTCGCCAGACCCCAACGAACCACTTATTTGGTAACCACCCGGCAGTCGATGTCACTTTTTAGACTTTGTTCCTGGGTCAAGACAGCCACTTCACGCCCACCACAGGTGCAGAGACTTGACCTGTCCAGCCTGCATATTGATTCTTCTAGAAAATGATTGAATTCCACAACGTTGATTTAGGAATACAATAAGAGGAGTAGCTAGCTTCGGATTTTTAAAGTCTACCGAAACAACCTCAATGGCGTGTTCGGACACATGGTTGATGACTCGCGACTAGGGCGGCCTAAAGCAGGCGGGCTCGGCCCATCTCTTCAAGATACCGTCCAATCTAATCATGGAACGGCCACAAATGAAATGAAACCGGTGATCCCGATAGATTAAAGAAGACGGCCAGAATGACTGCTATTTAATCAGGACTACGCCACGCCCCGTGGTCCAAGAAGAGCCAAATCATTCCCAAACTTCCCACGACATACTCAATCTCCCACCCAGCCAACTTTCATCACCATGAAGTTCACCGTCTCTTATCTCCTTCTCGCCCTGCCTTTCGCGTTGGCAGCACCACAGTCTGGCACTAGCTGTCGCGGACACGCGAGCTTTCCCGCCTGCCTCGCCTGGTGCATGGACACCAACCCCGGAGCGGAGCAATACATCTTCGACGGTTGCTTCAAGAACCAGCGGTGCGACTTGTGCCCGAGTTGAGCACACTCCATACGGTAAGAAGACCCGGGCAGATATCAAAGTCTTTGCACTAAAATTGGTGGCTACAGCAGGTCTAGCATTTCAGATGCAATTTTCTGTTACGCGCACAGTCATCGTGGACCTTCAACAAACAAAAGGAGCAGTAGGACGTCTTCTCTTGGAGTAGACCGTTTCCGATTGGCAATTTGCCATGGCATTAGACTATACATCATCGGCAAGAGCGTACATAGGTCTTCATTGATTACTACAGGTCACATGGTGACAACATCCAAGACAGAAATTGGACCAAATCAGCCTTGTGATGAACGTTCTAGTGATGATGATGATTTGTGTCAGTGCTAGGAGATCGAATCTTGCTGCTTGCTAGTTTTGCAGTAAACGGTGACCCTCCGCCACAGCGGACTCGAAACGTTTCGCGAGCTTGACAGGAGTGCCTGGAAAGGAATGTGGCGGAAATACAGTTGCGGTTGATTAGGACCGAGGAAATTCCAGAGTTAGTATGCAAGTAGAACCAGAAATCAAAAGAGGGCCTCCTCAGTCTCTCGCCGTTGGTCCCGGACCACGTGGTCGAGATTTGATTTCAGCCTTTGCCGAACGCCCCGTATCAAGCCTGAATAACATAACGGGCCAATTCTTTCACCCTCGCTTCTGAAGAGCGCCAAGAAGAATTGTTTCAGAATTTCCGGGGCAAAGCCGCAGATTGGCGCTTGGTGGAATGCGGCGAATGTGGTTTGATGAGGCCGGCAAGCCGGCTGGTGGTGGGCGGATGTCAGTCACCCACCTTCCACCCCCTGAGTCGACAGACTGGAGCCAAAATGCCCCGGCTTGATCTAGGTTTGCAGATTGAAAGGGATCAGCACCTTCATAGCTCGACGCTTGGAAGAGAGCCGGCGACGCCACGCGAGGGAGCCAGCGCAAAGTGGAGGGCAGAATGGCGCATCTGCACCCTGCCCCTGTGCCTCGTGGGCTCTCGACCCTAGCAAGCCTGTCTTGCCGACATCACGAAAAAGGGGGCTCCCGGCGTCAAGTCCGCTTTCCTCCCCCTTTGCAGGCCCACCAACATCGTGGTCGAGATGCGCTTGGCCAAGACACCATTCAAGCCGTGCAACCAAAATCCTCCCTTTACATTGGCGGCACGACGCCTCGATCGCCCGGCCACGAGATGTCCGAGACATGGAGGCGCTTGCTTTTTTCGCCGTCCCCGCCCCCTCTCAACGCTCGCGTGGTGCCCGACCAGCGGCCCAAACGCCGGAAGAAGCAACTATCACGAGCCAAGGGAACAAAAGAAAAAAAGAGCAACCAACGCGAAGGATGGGCCGGTTCGTCCGATGGACTCCCGCTCCTCGTGGGCGTCCGCCAGATAGCGCCTGCTCGCGTGGTGCTTTGACCGCCGTGGCAGGTCGCCACGTGGCGCGGCGCCGTCCTAGCCCGCGGTCCGGCTGAAACCAGCGCTCAGCTCGACGGGTAGGCGTGCTGGCTCGGTTTGGGGTCGTGAGATGGGGGCCCCAGATCTGTAGGTGTGCAAGCGCGGGTGTTGCCGTGGATGATCGTGGGCTTTCAGGGACAGGCACAGAGTAGAGTATAGGTACGAGTCAAGATGTTTCCATGGCAGCAGTGCATTGGTATCCTAGAAAAAAAACAAGCCGGCATGTTCGTCATATCGTCACAGGAATGTGTGTCCCCGCAGTCTCAGAAAGTCAGTTCCGGGAACTGGAGGGCGTACAGCTCCCTCGGCCGCCCGTTTGCGTCGCAGCTTGAGAACTTCCACCGCCCGCCGTACCAACTGCCCGCGATGTTCACAAGCCCCCACTTGATGGGTGCTGGGATGGGCGGCCAGTTAGCCCACATGCCCCCTTCGGCGTCGCGGTCGAGATTCATCAGGAAAAAGGGAACCACATCAGTCGTGCCAGCCTTGGTGACGGTGCTCTTGCCCCATGTCTTGAAGACGGCGCTGGCTGCTGATGCCTGTGAGGAGCCCGGCTTGGGCGCGCCGGGGTGATCGGCAAGGGCGGCGATGGTGCTGATCTCCGAGTGGAAGTGCGTCTCGAAGGCGATCTGGAAGGAGGTCATAATGCGACGGAGTTCGGCGGCGGAGAAGAGGACAGGGTCCTGTAACGAGGAAAGATAGGTATTAAATTCGGCGAGGCCGGGGAGGAAGGAGTCTGTAGATCATATCAGCTCCTCGTCGGAATGGCCGGTCGGGTCAGAAGCGAAGCCTGGGAGCAGCCTGGCATACCGTGCTCGATGTGCGTGTCGGCAAAGACGTCCTTGTCCTCCAGCAGCTGCTCGACCTTGGGGAAGAGATTTTCCTCCTCGTCATCGTGGTGCGACTTGACAAACTTGTACCAGGTCAGAGCGTAGCCGATAAAGTCGGCCTTGTCGTCGTCCTGGACGTGGGGCGCCTGGCGGTAGATGGAATTATAACCACGGAGGATCGCATTGTGCAGCAGCGCCATGTGCGTTGCGCCGGTCGTGAAGAGATCGGTCTGTCGTGACGACTGTCAGTATCGGCGCAGGAGGACATCGCCAGATTACGAGAGGATCGGCTGGGGAAAGGAGGGGGAATGGGAAGAGGGCGTTGAGGACGCACCTTGCGGTACTGGTACTGTGGTGTGACGACGAGCCGCATAGGACCATCGGCCCAGGGCTTCCCGCTCGGCGCTGACGATGTCATCATGAATGGCGACCGAGACAGGAGCACACCCGCAATGATGGCTGAGAGGAGAATGAAGTAGCGGAACATTATCCTCGTGGGCGAAGAGGAGGGTGAAAGGGCGGGAGGGGGGGGCAACAGCTTCGGTATGTCGAAGCGCGGCGTCCCGTCCGGTTCCTGCCCGGGGTCCGGGGACGGAACAGCCCACCACCCACAGGACAGGACAGGACCCGGACAGCAGCACGCACGCACACGCCACGCAACATGCAAGCCAACAGCCGACTAGGCCACAGCAGTCAGCAGCTCTCGGACGAGACAAGGCGGGGCAGGGAACGCCCACATGTCGTACGATTGTGTCCCAGGGAAGCCGCGACCGAGCGGGTGTTTTTTTAGCGGTCTTGCACTGGGAGAGCAGGCGAGGCAGGCTTGGGGAAGGTGCAAGGGGGAGCCTAGGCGTGCTTGGCTGCTGAAAAAATGGGGGGGCCCGATTGGATGGCGCACGCCAGGCCCCGGTGGCGCTCACTAGCGTTGCACCTTCGCCTATCTTATCGGCTAATGGGGCCGTCTCTAGCCCCGAAGCAGGCCGGGGGAAGACCAGGCACTGGACCACTGTACCGGACACTGGACGAACAGTAGCCGATCCCCTAAAACAATGTCTGTGCAGCACTTGGTAACCTGCCACTGGCAGCGACCGAGCTGGAACCATTCGAGCCCCATGTCGCCAAGCGTCAGGCCACCCACGAGGTGCCCCTCTCGACCACGGGCAAAAAAAAGGTGTCACCAGCATCACGCAAAGCGGAGTCAAGTACGGCAAAGAGCAAAAGGTAAACGAATGAGGGATGCCGGAGTTGAACCGACGACCTTCTGGACTGGAATCAGATATTCTACCACTGAACTAATCCCCCATTTGTTGAAATTTCGACTTTTCGTCACACCTTTGCCCACGGTTTCCGCTCGGTCCGGATCCGCATGTACAACACCAGGGCTGTCGACGCAAGGGACACACCACCGGCGTAGAACATGGCTGGCCGGTACGCCTGAAGCCCTCCTTCTGTACCTCCGAACGCTTCCAGAAGGTATCCTGCGATGGGGGATCCCTGAGGAGTTAGCATGACCACCGTTGACTTGACCGAGACCACTCACAAAAAGGTATCCTCCAACCCAGCCCGTAATCATCATGCCCATGGCGGTCGACACACGCGTGGAACCAAAGATGTTGCCCACCACCGTGGGCATGGACGAGAAGAAGCCGCCGTTCGTCAAACCGTTCATGACTGCAAACGCTGCCAGCGGTGCCAATGTCGTCGATGCTGGCCACAGCGCAATCATGGTCAGGGCATTGACGAGGAGAAACCCAATGAGCGTGTTCAGCGGACCCAACAGATCACACAAGTACCCGCTCATGATCCTGCCAATGGCCGAGGAAAAGTTGAAGCCGGCCAACAGTGCTGCGCCCGTTGACGTTCCGAGGCCCATGGACCGAGCGTACAACGGGATGAAGAAGGGCGGCACGAACAGCGGGAAGACGCCGATAGCACTGGCCAGGAAGAGGATTCCGAAGTTGCCCTCTCGAAAGAGTGACCAATCCACGAAGCCGGAAGACTGGATGGGTGTACGCTCCCTGATGAGCCAGGCTGCAGGGAGCGCCGTCGTAGCCAAGACGATGCCCGAGATTCGGAACGCCCACTCGATGCCGTACCGCTCGATCATGACGTTGGTCGCAATACTCATGACTGCGCCTCCAAGACCGCCGCC
The DNA here is from genome assembly GCA_020726575.1 of Plectosphaerella plurivora. Classification (NCBI taxonomy): domain Eukaryota; kingdom Fungi; phylum Ascomycota; class Sordariomycetes; order Glomerellales; family Plectosphaerellaceae; genus Plectosphaerella; species Plectosphaerella plurivora. Next base: position 197,017 of record JAGSXJ010000031.1, read on the forward strand.
TGCGTAGACAACGCCATTGGCCAGACCTCGCTTCCGACTGAAGTAGTGCGCCGGGGCCACCGAAAAGGCCATGAAGCACGAGCTCATGCCAATGCCCAACAGGACGCCCGGGAAGAAGAAGAGGCCGACGGCGCTATGGGTGAGAAAGCTGGCGCCAATCTGCGAGAGGGCATTGCAGGTGATGCCTGCGAGGGCGAGCTTTCGGGTGCCGAGGGACCGCATGGCGCGCGCGTTGAGTGTCGCAAGGGCTGCCATGAGCGCGGGCGAGAGCGAGCCGCAGAAGGAGAGTACCAGGGCCGAGCCGACACCGCGCTCAAGCAGCGCACCTTGGTACACACCCCAAGTGTAGGAGACGCCAATGTTCCACCAGGCCACAATTGCGCATCCTGTGATGACGACCCAGCCGTATCCTCCGTCGGGCACGGAGCTGTCCGCCACGCGGGATGCCTCCAACGGGTCCGCCATTTCGAGGGGTACCGTGTCGTCATCGTGTCCGGCTCGGCGGTGGAGTGTGGTCCCGGAACCGGCCCGGAGGTCGTCGAGAACGTGTGCCGTCGTGACAGTTGCCGACATTGTGCTGTGACCTGCTGGTGTGATGAGGTCAAGGAGTGAAGAGTTTGACATGAGCTGTCGAAGTTTTCTCAGGTTTCGTCCTCCTTCCTGGAGGTTTTTGTCATTGAAGGGCGCGCCTGACAAATGGATGGGGCTTGGCGTCACAGGCCATGCGCTAAGTTCGGAACGGCGCCCTGAGTTTCATTCCGAGGAAGACTACCGATGGATGAATGCTGGATGGTTGCCGGATTACAGCGCTCAGTGTATCCTCGCTTTTCTATCAGGTTAACGGATCTGGCTGCCTAGTCTGAGTCGCAAGTTGAAGCATGTCACCAATGGACTTCGCACTCACCAGTCCGCCGCGTCTTTGGTTTAGGGGTCGTTCAGGGGTCACGTCTGCACCCTGAGCCGGGCTGGCTCAACGTTTGACAGTGCCAACCTCATGTCAATGATATTCACGCGATTTGACGGTCATGGGAACTTTTCTTGACTTCCTCCAAACAAGCTGCAAATCTCTCTAACCACCTTGCTCAACCACCATGCCGAAGGCTCAGAGGTCAAGATCGCCAGCCAAACCCCGTCAAACATCCAACCTTCAACAAGCGTGAATGGTTTAGTGGTAAAATTCTCCGTTGCCATCGGGGAGCCCAGGGTTCGATTCCCTGTTCACGCAGAAGATCGACTTTTTGTTGCTTGATGCGGGGTGGTGGAGATGTACAACGACGGGCTCGTGCTGCCCCTTTTTGATGCGGGGGCGAGGAAGAGTGAGTGGGTGAACAAATGAGAGGAGTGACCTGGGAATGCTCAAGAACTTGGAAATCTTGTTTATCCAATTGACAAACGCCTCTATTTGTGTGTGCTTGGTCTGCCTGCTCAACCACCACCTCTAGTCCTGCTTCCCACCAATCTTGCCAGTCTTCCGCAGGCCAAACGCGGAAATGATGGCGGCCGAAAGAGTCATTGCGAACATGGCCCAGAACGCAGCCCGGTAGCCCTCCATCAGAGCCTGGGACGGCTTCATATCTGCCTTTCCTTGAGAAACAAGTGCCGAGATGACTTGCATGATGGAGTAGCCAAAGGCGGTGCCGAACTGACCAGCCGTGTTGAAGACGGCGCCCGCCAGAGACTGCTTGTCTTCGGGGAAGATATCGGTGATCACAATCATGCCGACGGTGAAGAGTGCGTTGGCGTTGATGGGCATCAGAAGCTGGGCAATGAAGGCGTTTGTCCAGTATGGCCAGCTCGGCTGGATGACGGCCATGAGGAGGGGCGCAATGGAGCTGACGGCCGCCGTGACGACGATGATCCAGACCGCGGGTATCTTGTGGACGAACATGCCGATGACGGCATTGGTAAGGACTCCCACGACGAGGCTGGGAATGATACGAATGGCGGCTTGAAGGGCGGTCAAGCCTTGGATTTCTTGGAAGCTGGGATATTGTCAGCCACTGTGGAATCCGGAGGTGAGCCAGGGGACTTACAATAGACTGGCAAAGAGTTCCAGCGAGTTGACCACGCCAAAAGATGTTGCGACAGTGATGCAAATGCTCGAGAAGGCACCGATACGCCAGAAGGAGTTTGGTATCATGGCCGGCTTGCCTGCCTTCACTTGACGATGGCCCCAGGCGATAAAAAGGGGGAGCATGATGACGCCGAGGCAAAGAACAACAATGCTGCCGGGCTGCTTGGCCTTGTCAACGTCGGCGCTGATGGAACTAGATGATGAGTTAGTACGGAGGTCTTCGTTTGATCGTAGCGAGAAAATCTTACGCGAGGAAATAGCAGAGCAGGGCCAGGAATGCAGACCCGAGGAAGGCACCAACCCAGTCGATCTGGGTTTTGAGGGAATGGATGACACTGCGCAAACTTCCAAGCGGCGCTGACTTGGGAAGAGACCAGAAACCAATGGCGTTGAGCAGCAGCGTGATACCTCCGTAGAGATACCATCCCGCTCGCCATCCGATGCTGTCGGTCAGGACGCCGCCAATGACGAGTCCAAAGCAGAAGCCGAGAGGTTGGCTGAGACCAAGACAGGCAAACCCAAGGTTCCGTCCCCTCCCGCGTGGCATCGTCTTTGTGACAAGTGCCACGGAGCTGGAGAAGTGCAGGGCAAGACCGACCCCCTGAAACGCCCTCATGACGACCAGCTGCTCTCCAGTCTGGACGAAGCCGGCGCCGAGCATCATGGCCCCGCTGAGGATGTTGCCCACGAGATCGACGGACCTGGGGCCGATGACATCGGCGACTGAGCCTGCGAGGAGGATGGTCGATGCTGTGGCCAGGCTGTTGACGGAGGCGGGCCAAAAGGCGAGCGAAGCTGGCAGGTTGAGGTCCTGGGTAATCCTGGGAAGGCCGATGACGACGAGTCCGTTGGAGCAGCTGGAGGCAAAGTTGATGCCTGCCAGGATCAAGGGGACGGTGATTTTGCGGAGGAGAGAAGGCGTCTGGGCGACATATTCGTCGCCGCGTGTGAGCAGCTCAAAGTCGGCGGCCTGGCTGCTGGCGCCAAGGGGCATTTCATACTCGGATGTCTGGCCCGACTTTGCCGGGATCGGCTCGAGGACGATGGTCTCGGTTTGGGTGGCCATTGTGAACTGAATTCGGTATTGGCGAAAGGGAAACCCAAGTTCCAGTTCACCACGGGGACTCAAATGGTGTCGTTAAATATTAGACACCCCTGAAGTAAGCTGACAGCTGACGGAGTCATTTTTCCTTGCACTGACGAGACGGGCTGGCGGCCGGGTCTAGTCCCCTGGGCCCCGCTGTACCAGGGCGAGAACCCAATGATGACTCTTCTCAGGGACCCATTTTCAACGGCGTACGCCTTACGGCGACACGACGAAAGGGCGCATCGCTGAAAAATCCTTCCCGGCGGGGTTTGACTTTGAAGGTCAGACACCGACCGCCGGAGGACAAGAACGTCCATCGTCTCTGGAGTCACGACATGGCTTATCCGTGAGGTAGTAAACCCTGTTGATCTATCTACCTTACTTGGGATCTATCTGCCTTACTTGGGAATGTTGCAGCAAGGGTAGTAGTTGCAACGAGGGATTTTAGGTTCTCCCCTCGCGAAGTACTGCCAGTTGTCGATGACGTCCTGAACGGTGCACACTGGGATGTTGATGAAACCAGGCGTCATGACTCCTTGTTCGAACGGCATGAAGTCGCTCGAACCGGCAGCTCCAGATGTCGTCGAACTCATCGGGAAGGGGTTCTTCTGCCCATTCCTCCTCCATCCCTCGTAGGCGGAGACGGCCAGTTGCTTCAGTGTGACTCCGAGCGGGTTGTTGTCCTTGATCAGCTCTTCGGTGCCCTTCAACAGGGACGCGGGTACGACCTCGGCCAAGACACCGCTCGTGCGGCCTTCGACAAGCCATAGGGTATGGCCGTTGTGATGGATCCTGGCGGTCGGCGCGTCAGGGCCGAACATGAAGCCATCTTCTGTACCTGCAGCTTCCTCGGGTGTTTCCTCGGTGATCTTTTCGACGAAGACGACGACTGGCCACTGCTTGTCGCCCGAGGCCCAGGCGGTAAGGACCAACTGTGCCGAGAATGTCTCGAGGAAAGAATTCTTCATGTCATCCCTCGAGATCCCGGCGGCTGTGATAGGATTTTCGAGGAAAACGCCGCCGTTGATGGCTCTGCGCAGGGGCGCGGCGCCGATCTCATCAATGAAGGTGAAGTAGGAAGTGAGCGTCTTGGAGATGGTGGTGTGGAAGTGAGATACGAGCGCCGTCGCAAACTCCCCCAAGTTCTTCGCATTTTCAGCGGCAGTCTCGAACCTGTCGAGTGTGAGTAGGCAGTCTGAGATGGCCGAACATGACGTTCGACATGACGGGCTGGACTTACTCTGTACTGGCGCCCGAGAGAGCACCATAAGTCTCGATTGCTGCTGTCGCGCTGTCCTTGAAAGTTTCTGCCACCTCGACAGACTTGGACCACCTCGCCGCAAAACTGGCCTTGAAGATCTGCGTGTACGAGCGGCGTTGGTCAGCAATGCAAACAGTATCGAGGGGGTGACGCTGAGAAATGGTGGCGTTTGGACAAACCTTTGACCAGATGCCTGCTCCAGCAACCGTAGTGATGAGGTCAATGACGCCAAGAATCTTGAGGAGAGCCTCCAAAGGCGATGTGGCCTTTTTGATGCAGGCATCGCTGATCTGTGTTCATGCATTAGCCACGTCGTACATCGTGTCAGTGCCGAAGGTAGGTAAAGACTCACGCTCTTGGCCCTCTCGGAAATCGCGGTCGCTGCGTCAGTCACGGCTGTGTACATGGAATTGTGGAAGCCGTGCATGTTTCCAAAAGATTGCATCACCAAACCCACTGCCGGGTAGTTGGACTGCTGACAGGTAAGGGGCACGTCGCTATCAAACAGTTTTGTCAGTACCTTAACAGAAGAGTAGTTGATGCTTGTCGTGGGGAAGGGACATACCACCGGGCAGAGCCGAGGATATGGCACGAGTATGCCTTGCCTGCGAAAGGCTCTCCGTTTGTCTTCTTGCCGGCAAAGCTTTCAGACACCATGTAGATGAAGTTGTTCATCTCCGCGAGGTAATCGCCACCGCGTTCCTGAATCGCCCTCACTCGAATGCCCCAGATGACTGCCAGGTCAAAAATGGCGTTGTCACCATCGACGGACTTCCATCTCTCAGTGAGAGACTTTTCCTCATCGCCGCCAACGGCACAGGATGTAACTGGAGAAAAAGTTAGCAATCAACATGAAAAAGCAGCGAGGCTCGTGTTCAACGATCCCCAGGGACTGCCTGCCACATCGTGCTGCGGTCTTGCTTTGGAGAATTCATACTGCACATCCAAACTAGTCAAATGTCAGCAGTCATTCAGAAAGAAATGGTGGGATGAGGGACCGGAAACACTCACAGTCTGCTTTCCCTACACACTGGGGACTTGTTGTCGTTGGGGGTTTCACTTCGATCAGAACACCCCCGGGCAGATTCGTACAGGCTCCTGAGGGGCAGTAACCGTGACTGCAGGCATAGCGGCAGAGCTCTCCGTATTCCCAACCCACTCCAGGGGCCGGGTATCCAGACTTGCCATTGTCGGCGGGGGCAGGCACCTGATCGCCCTTTTCCAGACACGTGCATGGCTCGGGACTTCATCTTGCTGTTAGTCAAAGCAGCGCAGGGGAAGGGATCGGGGACAGCAGATGAGACTGCTGCTTCACGTACCAGAATCCAAAGTGGCAGCTAAAGTCACAGAGACCCTCAAAGTTGCCCTTGCCTGTGCCCTTGATGCAGACTGGGGCCGGAACCTGGCCAGGCAGCTTGCACACAGGCGCTGGGCACACACCCCAGCCGCACGTGTACTTGCAGAGTAGACGAATGCCCACGAGCGAGCTCTTGAAGCCGGGCTTGTCGCCAGTGTACTGCACGCCGACGTTCTGGGGCAGGACGAGGACGCCGACCGAGTCGCAAACGCAAATCTCCGTCGGGCAGTAACCGTACTTGCATCCAAAAGCGCAGATCTTGTCGCGGGCCGCCTGGTCACCTGGCACGGTCGGGAGGGCATGGCCGCTCGTGCATGACTTTGCGGTAAAGGGCGAGACGGAGGAGACGATGGGCGGCAGCTTGACCATGCCGCACTTGCCGGACGGGCAGATGCCGGCGCTTCCGTAGCTGCAGGTGACGGCGCAGAGTCCCTCAAAGTTGGTATCACGACCGGCGGCGGGGTAGCCTGGTGGGCCACGCACAATGTCGGTCCCCTGCTGCTTGCCCCATTTGGTGCACATGCAGGCCTCGAGAGGGCAGTAGTTGAACTTGCAAGCGTTCTGGCAGAGGTCCTGGAAGTCGCCGATGCCGTTCCCGGCGACGCAGGGCGTGTCCTTGTTGATGACCACCGGGGGGCTCTTGGAGGCAATAGTCGGCCCCAACGTGGCATAGACGACGGGGTTGAAGTTAAAGAAGCCGTCCTGACAGCCGCCGATGGGCCGCTCGCCCGTCAAGCTGACGACGACGTTGGCGCCCCTCTTGATCTCGACCTTGACGGTGCCCGTAGCCTGGGTCTCGACCCAGCCGACGTAGATGCCCACGCCGCCCTCGGGGAAGTAGCGCCAAGTAGGGTTGAAGACGGTGCCGCCAATGGTGACGTGAGCCGAGGCTGCAGAGCCAAGCATGGCGGCGAAGAAGACTCCATCACGGTTGCCTTCGGTCCAGGGCCTCTCGACCTGCATGTGCGTGGCCGTGTATGCGGTGGTACCGCTGTCCTTGCAGCCGGCCGACTTGGGGTGCATGCGATACCAGATGTTGAGGCCTTCCTGAGTGACGGCAGCGGTGCCGGTCTTGTACAGGGAGATCATGTGCGGGAGGAAGATGCGCCAAGCGCCGTGCTCGATGCCGCGGGCGTAGTTGAAGGGAGACTTGCCGTAGGTGTCGCCGAAAGCGACGAGCGACTTTTCGCCTCGAATAGGGGCGATGTAGTGCGACTCTCCGTAGTCGTTCCACGAGATGATCTGGACCCATTCAGGCTGGACATGAAGGGTCTGCACCCAGCGGTCGTACCAAAGCATCTCGCCGCGCCACATCCAGTTCTTGTCGAAACCAGGCATGTTGGTGTAGAACCAGGGTGAGACGGGCATCATGTAGGGCTTGCCTTTCAGGGCGACAGCATATGAGGCGTCAATGTACGTTTCCTTCGGCCAGTTGGGCTGGTCGGGCCAGGCGGCCCAGTTGAAGAGACCGTCGGCGACGCCGTTGCCCAGGCCGACGGCAATCTTTGCGCCCTTGGAGGACCAGTCGGGGACGAAAAAGACCTTGAAGGAGCTCTTGATCCAGTTCCAATCGTCGGCAAAGTCGGGGCCTTCGAACGTGGAGACGAGCGGCAGACCATTGTGCGGGAGGTATGTGCCCTTGGTTGCGTAGGTGCGCAGGAGGCCGAGTACCGTCTCCTTGGTCCACGGGAACTCGCCGCCGGCGTAGTCGAAGGAGAAGATGAGTTTGAAGTTGCGGGCGGCAGCCGCTTTGAAAGCGAGGTCAAGCTGCACATCGTTGTGCTTCTCGCCGTTGGCAATGTTGAGGGCGAAGGCGTCGATGCCCGAGCCCGCCGCAAGTCGCATCTCATCCTCCCAGAGGGCCTGGTCATAGTGTGCGGTGTTGCCGACCTGTTGAGTGGGTTAGTCGTGGGTTGGCGTGCCGAGGCGTGCCGAGAGATGTTGACTCTGGAGATTGGGCCTATATACCATGAAGTGCGCCAAGACCTTTTTGGCCTCGGCGTAAGAAGCCAAGAGCGCAAGGCTTAGCGCCAGAAGCATCAAGATCTTCATGATGGGCGAGGTTTGGGCAGTAGGAGGTCAACTGCAACAAGACAAGTGAAGTGAAGGAGAGCGATGAGGGATGCACCTTGGCAGTTCTTAGCCGTCCTTGGCCAGATTTATGAATGTCTCTGGGCACGAGGAGATACGGGACGGGACTTTCGGAAACTTTGGCCACACGACAGTCGATCTGAAGCCCAAAAGCTCTTTCTTGCCTCTCCAAATTATGCCGCTCGGGGAGTCCGGCGCATCCAGGGCAGCGGCCGAAATGCATCCACCCCTGTTTGTCTATCCTTGCAGAGGCGCTGCATGATTGTGCACCATCTTTCGTATACTCGGTCTCGCTTTCATTCAGAGAATCGGGAATGAGGGAGTCTATCTCCAGACCTTCCCGATGTGTGCTGGACACACGGGAGTAGCAGGGATTTTGACATGGCCAGGCACTCGAAGACCACGGTGCGACCGAGAATTGAGGGTCTGCAAAACCCTGAACTTGCAGGCACTACTGTACACACTCAGCCCTAAGCCTCTCGAACGGCCCAGAGCTCTTATAATTCAGCCGAGGTTAAAGTAGAGGCAGGGGTCTCAAGCAATCAGGTTACAGTCGAGATGGAGAACAGGCGTGAAAGTTCCAGGCTACTAGGGGCAGTTGACTATCTGGAAGCGATGCGTGTTCTCTTAGAGGTTAATTCTGCCATGCCTGCCGTAGTTCGTTGACCAGACCGTTCTTTACAGAGGCGGCTGCAACGTGGGAATGCTACCCCCGGCTCGGACGGCTCCCCGATGCATCTACCTTCCTGATACGGCTCTTCCGGAAGCCGTGATCCACCGATGCAAACTACACAACACATGTCGAGCGTCTCCAAGTGGGCACGGCGCAACGAAAATGCGGGTTTTCCGATTTGCAAGGAACCACGCCAAGAAATAGGGGCGATATTCTTCAGATAGCCGCGGGCCGGCCCATGGAAAAATGTGCAACCTTGGAGTAATGTCCACATCCCTCCCACAGAAGACGTGGTCTCTCTTACCTGCCTCTTGCTTCTGCATGTTCCAAACACGGCAATTGAGGAGGGCCCCCTCCCATTCTTCCGGGTTCCGTGGATGGCCGTGTTCCGTGGATGGTGTCGCTGCAAATATGCGCAGAGGAATCTTTGGCAAGCGCCGAATCAAGACTGAAGTTGGACCAGCCAGATCAACCCTCCGTTATGCACTCCCCACTTTGGCGTAAGTCTGGGCCGATGGCTGATGCTGAACCAGGCTGCGCTTTCCGGTCTTCGTGTGTAACACACGTAGGTGTCACCATCTTCGAAACCCAGTAGCACCCCGGTGTTCCCACAATTCCATTGGACAAAGACAGTACTAGAAGGACTGTGATTTGAGTGAGGGGGAGTGGCGCTTGGGAGTGCCCTTACTCATGGCACTGCCAAATGCTAGGCCGTCGTCTCAGCTCAGTTGCACATGACACATGTCATTCATGAGACAAAATGAAAATACCAGTACGCGTCGCCCTCTTTCAAAGGCCTAACCCATTTGACAGTCGAAAGAGAAAAGTGCAAACAGCACCGGCTATTCGCTGGCCGAGGCTGCTGTCAGAGGCGAGCCGAGTTTCCAGCGCGATTCTGAGTCATTCTCGATGGCGATTGGCCCAGTCCGGGCATGCCAGAATGGGATGATGTTGGGACGATGATGGACCGCCGTAACCGACTCACAGAGTTGAGTTGAACAGTGAAATATCTTTCAACCGTCAAGCGAGGAGCATTGTAAGGTGGGAGCGCCAGGCAGCACATCATCAACTCCCATAGAACAACATCTCTGCCCTCCCAAAGATAAGTACCGATATTCCTTCCTTCTAGTCTTCTTCCCCTTTCATCAGCAATCATCCGATTAGCAAGTATGGCTTCAGACTCGGTGAACATCCAGGCATCGCAGTCCCTCGAGGGAATCCAGCCCAAGGAGGGCCCCAACAACACATCTTTCCTTATCTCAGCCTCGAGAAAGATTCACAAGCTGCCCATCCCGTTGACGTCGCCTAGAGACCCTCTCAACCGGACACGCCGGACCAGAATCGCTGCCTTCCCAGCGCTGACCTTCGGCTCCACGGTGGCATTTTTCCAACTTAAGCTACCGGGTGCCTTGATGGGGGTTCTGCAGTTGGAGTTTGAAGTAGAGGTAAGCTGTGACCACCTGCTCGTCTGCGACCTGGAATACTGACGATACTTATTAGGGCGCCAACACCTACAGACTTGATCTCCTCAACCCAGCCCTGACTTTATTCCTCAGCATCGGCTACCTCATCGCCAGTGCTACTACAACCGCCGTTGGCCGACGCCCTGACCTTCTATTCTCTTGTCTTTTAACCGTCTCATCAATCGTCTCTGCCGCCACCACAAATGACTTCTGGGCTTTCTTAGTCTCCGTCTGCGTCCAGAGCCTCTCTCTTGGCATTAACCTCAGTGTTGTATGCCCATACCGCATCCCGAGATGTTGACAAATGCTTACATGGAATTATCGCAGACTCTCCTCATTCTTCTCGACGCCACCTTTTTCTGCGAGCGGCCTCAGGTCATCTCGATCTACTGGTGTGTCGTCAACGCTCTTGCCGAGACCCTTATTATCCCGACAATATACGTCACCGATACCGCCGCCAACTGGTGTCCCATATACCAGGCGTCAATCAGCCCTGCCCTCCTTTCGTTCCTTGGGGCATTTCTACTTGTCCCTGAGGCTTTCTTCATCCGACCCCCCGTGTCTCTGGAGGGTCGCCTCCTTGTCCAATCATCCTCCGAGAATGTCAAAATCTTTGACAACTCAAGGGGACCGATACCTGCACAACCTAGCTCCCAGGATACCGAGGAGATAACGTCCAATCTTCTGTGGCAGAGGCTCAAGACCGCCCGCGCTCCGGGAAGCAGCTGGGCCGCCGCTGGTGCCGTCTGTATGCAGATGGTCTTTTGTGCAATCAATCCCCTCGTCGTCTGGATCTGTCTCCTCGGGGCAACTTTGCTCAGCACCATCATGTTTCTTGGTCTCACCCAGGTGATGGAGCTGATGAAGGCCCACCAAGGCCAAGACCTGCAGCGCGTTGGTGTCTACATCAGTATCTCTGGCGTCCTTTCCAGCTTTCTCGCATACCCGGCTACTGGACCGCTGATCGATTGGGCCACGCGATATTACGCGGTCCGCAACGGCCGAGCACGGCGCGCAGAGGTCTATCTCTTGGCCTTCATCATTCCTGTCCTTGCCGGTGCCATTTCCATTGCTGCCTACGGCCTCGCCGTCCTATACCGATGGCCCCCGATTGCTTACTACTTGACCTACGGCCTGGTCAGTTTCAGCTTCGTGTGTTCCTACGTCACCGTAGTTCTTTGGATCACGGAGGCCTTTCCTACCTGGGTCACCGCCTGTATCGCTGTCGAGCTCTCCTCACCAATACTCTCGCCTCTGGCATGGCGACCTACCAAAACTTCCTTGCCCGTAATGGCAGTGTCTTTACCCTATCCATCATCTGGGCCGGTGTCATTCTGGTCACGGGCTCTGTCGCCGTCCCACTGGCGTTCCGGGGCACAATGTGGCATCCCGCGTATCGCGCCAACCGGACATGGGTGGTGGCGGTCATCATCACGACAGTGTGCCTCGAGATCCTGGCCAATGTGGGTGGTGCTCTACTTCTTCATCCTAGGTGCCGATATTTTAGGCTACATGAGCTCCATGACCCGGGACAATCCGTGCCTTGCCCTGTCGATACGACATGGCATTGGATGGGCCGCCAAGAGCGAGGGGACTCGGCGCACGTCAGGTACCGCTGGCTGATGTTCAACGCAGAAATGATGGGAGAAATATCGGTTCCCAGGTGGGTTCTCTCACCGAGGGAGTAGCAGAAGAAGAACTAAGATGAAAGTCTTTCACGTCGAGAAGACTGTATTGAACTCATAACACCAAAAGGAGACGGCAGAAGTGCCCGCATTACTCGGTTTGACGATGACGACATCTGGACGTCGAGACGCCAGGACGTTGTGGACATCTCACCAGCGCTTCCTCATCATGATGGATGCAATACAAGGCCTTGGAGACGCATACAAGTGCTTTACTCGGTTCTCTAGAGTTGCAACCGGAGTGCAACACTCTCGTATTTCGACTCGCTTCGACTTGCCATCTTTGAATAGCAGCAGTGCGCCAGTGTCTCGACACGACTCGTCGGCTGCCGCCTTGCCAATAAACATGATTTCATCCTTGAGAAGGTGGTTTTCGGCACTTTCCCCGTCTTCCGCAGGACACCAGTGTGGCTCACTTCATTGAGGAGGTCAAGGCTCAATAGCATGGGAAGTTCAGGGATGCACACATGCTCGGCACATTCGATAGGCCGGATGCATGCATCACAATCCGGGTTTGTGACCACCTCTTCCCACCTCGGGAACCGGCTTGCTCCCCCGGCTGGCTTGTTGAAGATGATCAACATTGTCAGGTCATTTGTGGTCCCAGACTCAATGCATCTCCCAGGATCTCCGCGCTCCTTTCCGGCATAACCCCAGCCCTGCTTCTGTCTCCGTTATGTCGAGCTCCGGCTCGGTCCGCTCGCTGCCAGTTGCCTAGTTCCTTGGCTCTATCACACATCGAGCCACGGCTGAGTCTTCAGGCCTCTCAGAGCGATGAATATCGCAGCTTGGCTTCTAGACAACGATGGGAGATCCTCTGTCTAAAAATGCTAACCGTTGCCCACGGGAGAAGAAGGGCAAGTTGATTCTTGACCTCGGAGTGAACACCGAGCGAAGTGAGAGTCAAGTCTCGCACAAATGTCACCGACCATCCCACATGCAATGCCAGGTCATGCTGCAACGTCCAAGGTCAAGTCCAATGATGATGATCACCCTGCTATATGCCTGGCCTCTGATCTGAATCAATATCCACACCGGTGAGCTTCTGCTGTCTCTTCATTCGTTCAGGACCAAAGAATATTTGTGAAAAAATGACGAACTGGCAAACGACATGCACAGTATGTGACGCAGCATACCTGTTCCAGACAATGACTGGTAGGTGCTTTACCCTGGCCCATGCTCGTCTTCAGCGAGATGACCGAGTCAGGACCCTGAAAATACCACCCAATAAACGGGAAAACCGTCCAACGGGGATTATTTGAAATGCGGTTACTGCTAGTCGTTCACCGAAATGGGTAACTGTAGGCGCCCATGCCACCCACGCCAGCGGCATCAGATACTACTAAGTGTTCACCGGCTGCACTGTGGCAGTGACGTGTCTTGATCAATGACATGGATTGTGAGCGGGCCTCAGTGGCGGCAAGTTCCATCCAGGGGAATCTCTAACGCGACTGCGCCCTCGTCCGCCAAGGCCATCGGTTCCCGCCGTCGAAACACCGTCGCCTGTCATGGGGGGAACTATGTCACCGTTCAATACTACCTCGCAAGAGAAGTCGGTGTGTCGGTGAATTACAAGCTTCAACGGAGAATCTCCGCCGATGATTGACTCAGTAAGAGTCTCCAACTTGACATGACATCTGGACCTGTGGTTCTACGAGTAGGTCCTTGCATAATCCGTCAGTGGAATCACAAATGACCCCGGCGTCTTGGCAGTAGGTGGATGCTTGAGTACGGACCTCCTCTTAATCGGCGGGTCGAACGCTCCCAGCCGGCCGGACAGGAACAGGTACCGAACCGAACTATCCGGGGATTATATGGAGAAAGCCTCAGATCAAGCATGGGTGGAAGAACACCTTGCAGGCTCTCGAGTCAGCTACATGCGTCGGCTCTCAAGCTCCCGGAAGAACATCACCTGTCGTACAGACAGAACTCTACGCCGGCATAACCCCTTTTGCCAGATAGTCTCCTCATGGTCGAGAATGTGACATTATGGCATCTAACATGTATGAGCTTGGCGCATCACGTCGTTCCTATCTCCGCGTTTCCGTTCGCGACACCAAGTGGGTTTGGGTGACCGAGTCATGGACTACTCTCATCAATATACCCGCGGGGGTGGAGCTCGGTGGAAAGGACTACCGACGGAAAACCCCGAGTGAGTATGTCGATATTGAGATTCAGGAGGTGATGCAGCAGGCAGGTAGGGGTGCTGCCACCAAGGTATAAGAAGCTCTTCATGGTCTCGTAAATCGTCCTCAACCCTCATCATCATCAAAAGCAAGGCCAGCAACACTTTCCTGCCACATATTCTTTCCCCAAAGACACACTCCTGCAACTTCACCTTCCAACTTTTCACCTTCACCATGGGTTCCGTTTCTCATGATGCCACCGGCATTCCCCCAGGCTACAGCGCTCAGGTGGGAAACCTCCAGACTTTCGTGCTTCCCCCTCAGGTCACGGGCACCGCCGAGGACAAGAAGCTCGGCAACGCCATTGTGGCTGCCTTTCAACAAGACGGCATCCTCCAGATCGCCATGGGGCCTGAGCAGCAAGCTCTCTACAAGGCGGCCAACGCGGCCAGCAAGGAGTTCTTCTCCAAGCCTTACGCCCAGAAGGCCGCCTGCGTGGACAGTCAGACCTACTCAGGCTACATCGCCAGCGGTGAGGAGCTCACTGATGGCATTGCCGACTACAGTGAGATCTTCACTGTGACCAAGGACCTCGACCTTGACGACGCCCGGGTCAAGCAGAAGTGGCCCTGCCATGGCCGCTGCCCCTGGCCCGATGCGGCGCTCCGTGACCCAATGAAGGCGTATATGGACTCGCTTGGGGACAACGGCGAGAAAATGTTGCGGCTCATCGAGCTCGGTCTGGGCGTGCCACAGGGCCAGCTGACGGATCTGACGGAGGATGGGTGGCACCACATGCGGATTCTTCGGTGAGTTTGCCCAACATGTGTCCTCCTGTTCCTCATACTGACATCCCTCCCACTCTAGCTTCCCCGCGACCAACGACACCAACGGCAAGGGCAAAGATGGCCGAGGCATTGGTTCCCACACCGACTACGGACTTCTTGTCCTCGCCGCCGCAGATGATGTTGGAGGTAAGCCTATCGAGTATTCTTTCATCTCTTGAGCAATATCTGACACCAGCCAGCTCTTTTCATCAGACCTCCCCGCCAGAGCGAGTCTTTCGCCAACTGGAGCACCAGCGCCGCCGGATTCAAGGAGGACGACGACGGCTGGGTCTTTGTGCCACCCATGGAGAACGTGTTCACGGTCTTCCCTGGTACGTGAAGATTCCTCCCAAGGCAGCCGCCCACAACTAACATAATCCAGGCGACATGATGCAGTACATGACCAACTCGGCGCTCCCGTCGACCCTGCACAAGGTCGGCCTGAACTCCAGGGAGAGGTTTGCCTTTGCCTACTTCCACGAGCCCAGCTTCCAGGCTGTCATCAAGCCCCTCGAAGGCTACGATGCCGGCCAGGAGCCACGCGAGGGTGTGCACTACGGGAAGCACTTCACCGACATGTTCATGCGAAACTACCCCGACCGCATCACGACTCAGAGGCTGGAGATTGAGAACCGTTATGAGTTGCTGGGTCAAGAGACTCTTCGTACCATGGGCCATGTAACCACCGAGGCTTAATGGGCTGGGAATGCCCGTCGAGAGACTGTGGAGGCGGTCAATGACGAGGCAATGGATCAGACGGGGCAATGAACATGACGCAGACCATTGGGCTTAAGATTTGGTTTCTCCGAGGCAGTAACCCAGATTGACCTTCAATACACTCAGTCTCTTCCAGAAGAATGTGTAAAAGTGAGGGGCAGGCCATAAACATGCGATTTCTAACGTGTGGCGCCAGTCTCCTGAAATAGTTCGAGGACGGACAAAAGTCTACGAATTTCGCCAGTGTATCAGTATGGGGCGCCCTTGCCAGAGCCGAGGTCACAAAAGTTCCGGGCAGTATTGTCAACACAGTGGGACACGTTACATTGACGTCAATCAGGGAGCAAAAGAATGATGCTAGCACACCAGTCTTTTCATGACACTCCTGTATGTGACAGACCAAGGGCAAAAAATACATGTGACATCGGGTGTTCGCTAATCGTCACCGACTAGACCAAACCAGTAATCCAGCCTGCCTGCCGACTCTACTCGCCAACAACAATGTCTCACCTTTAGTACGAGACCATCAGTGAGCTAGGGCTGGGCGTGCATACGCCCTCCTAGAGCGGTCTTTATTCGAAGGAAAAAGTTTGTGATGCCAAGAAGTAAGTCCCGCCGGTTGGCGACGAACTTTTCGAGCATCAGATGCCTCGTCTATTGTGACATACCAGTTTTAGCCTGGTGAGTAGATTGATGGGCCACTATCACATGAAATTCGGGAGGCAGGCGTTGATTCCCACTAGTCGGTGTCCCCAAAGTGCTGCTCTCTGCTTGAACTGTATTTCAGGGGCATTTGGTCTCGAGACATCATGATGGTAGTGGAGCGAAGCCTGAGTCTCGTACGATTTTTCAAAATTTCGAAGCCAAATCTGCCATCTAGATCCCGCACCTTCTCTCCAACGTTACATGCCAAGCAGCCCAAGTCGCAAATTTCCATCCGTTTTCAGTCGCTGGTTTTCGCGGGGACCTGGTAGTCAAAAGACTTCCCAGCCATCTGCAGGAGCTGCTTCCCCGTGCTTTCACGCTTCTCTGCTGGCTGCGTGTGCGTTGTCATCGGGGCGTACAGCGTCCCAAAGATGTAGTCCAAAACACCCAAAGCGCCAAAGTTGAACTTGGGGCGCTGGTGGTGTAGTTCGTGACCCATGATGCCAGGGATGTCGAAACCGGAGTGAAGATACATGGTAGCAATGCCGGCGACGCC
This sequence comes from Plectosphaerella plurivora, assembly GCA_020726575.1. Taxonomy (NCBI): domain Eukaryota; kingdom Fungi; phylum Ascomycota; class Sordariomycetes; order Glomerellales; family Plectosphaerellaceae; genus Plectosphaerella; species Plectosphaerella plurivora. The sequence continues at coordinate 213,579 of JAGSXJ010000031.1, forward strand.
TCCGGAAAGTACTGTGTTGATGATGTGTGCGCGTTGAATCAAGGTGCCGAACATGATCAGACTGTAGACGTACAGGAACTCGAGCGGGTGACTGTAAAAGTTGGCCAAGGGAACGTGCTCCTGGTACTTTTGCTCGAACTCGTGATGCACTCTATGGACGTATTTGTAAAGTTTCGGATGGTGCATAGCCCGGTGGCCGAGATAAAACATTATCTCGAAGAATCCGATGGTGGTGAGGAGCTCTCTGATTGTCCGTTTGAAGTTGTAGTTGTCGTTGTTGAAGTCCGAGAAGGAGTAGTGAAGAGGTGGGAGGCCACGAATCCATGACATGAAGAGGAGGACAATGGCATGAGCCCCTACCCCAGCGAAGTAGTTCTGGATGGTGACCGGGATGGTGAGCCAAAGGACCTCTCTGTGCCTCTTCGAAGGAGCAGTGATGTAAGAGATGGTCGCGGCCACGGCTACCAGGCTGACTTGGGAGAGGACTGCGAGGATCAACTCCTTTACACCCGGAGGGATGGAGTGGATGAAGTCGACATGATTTTCCATCATGAATGAAGACATTGTGGTTTTGTTTGGGAAGATGAACAGCAGGAGGCTTCGTACCCGGCAAGGAAAAGGGAAGAGCGAAGGATCTGGTCCTGGCACGTCCTGAGTGTCTTCTGCTGGGGAGTTGTAGCCGGTTCAAATACCTCGGGCCTATACGCCCAAAATCTTCTTCCGCTGTGTGGCGTCATGGCCACCTTCTCGGACCTCGCCTGGACACCGACGATGGACTAAGGGTCCACTGGCTTGCAGAAGTTCTGGCCCATGGTAACGCGCCACAGAGCCAGGACCATTCCTATCAGGGTAGTATGCATCGGCGCGGGGTCATCAGATGACACTCCCTGCATGAGCCAGTATTTTGCTCAACGGAACTAGTACCGACATGGTGTTTTTCTTGGTACAGACCACCAACACGGGTCACCCTCCCAGTAGCACTGCCCCACCATGAAGACCGAGCGAGCCCGTGTCGAGCTTCTAGCGTGATGCTGTTCGCGATGCCGACGCAAGGGAGAGCACTTGAAGAGAAAAAACGGGATAGGCGGGCCGCCTCGAAGTACGCCTGTTCTCCATGTAGGGTTGGGAAAAAAACAGGCAATAGCGAGCGAATTGTGAGACTTGGCTCACGCTAGCTGATGCAGTAGCAGGGCATGTATGCACCTTGGGACGAGTGCATGTGAAGTGGCCATGATGATATGATTTCAATACGTTGACAATTCTAGACCACGCCTCTTGGTCTCGATCCCTATCAGAGCCGACGGTCTCTCCGGCAGGCATGGATTGTTGTGCCACACCAGTAGGATGTGTCTCTTACGTCTTGGCACCACCTTCGTCGAGTCTGGAGTCGGCGAAATATCTTCATGCCTTTCACTGCTTTGCTGAGGCGTATGGTCGAGTCATGGCAGGTGTGTTTTATGTTTGAACCCGGCACTTGATTCAGGAGGTCCGAGAACTTATCCTTGCTGCATGCCGAGCACGAGGCGTTTGTGATCCGTACCTTACCCTCGGGACCAAGCTGCTTGAAGATGTTGCACACAGTGAGCGACCCCGCGTGAACAGTCCGCGATTACGGTGGGAAGGGTGCCAGACGTGGGGGTGGCGGGCCTGGACAGGGGTGTAACGCAATTCGGTGTAAACTCCTGGTTGTGTGACATGCCGAGGTTGACCTGTCTGCCCTGTTGACCTGTGCGTTCTTCCACAACACGAGGTTGATCAGGTTCCAGGGACCACTGAAAACCAAAAGGACGACAGTTCAAATTTTGCCCTTAACATTTGTTTTGGTCTTACAAAGCTGGTAGATCTGACGACGGGCTACCGGTACAATCTAACTGTCCGATGAGGCTTTAAGGCTGCCGAGCCTACGAGCGGGCGGGCGGGCGGTTGCGGTTATTCCCGCCCGCCCACGCCGTTGTTGCAGGCCCGGGGATGTTTCCGTAGCCCACCAGAGCCAGCCAGTGCCGGGCCTTGAAGCCACCCGAAGACAGGGGTCCAAACCTGAAATGGCAGAAGATGACTGCCTGTACCCTGGGCACCATCTCCACCCCCTCACCACCCACTGGCAGTGAGACATGGAAGGCAGCATCTCCGCCAGCCAGCAGTTGCGACAAATACTTCATGTGGTGATTGGAAAGTCCTTCAGCCGCTGACCGCAGACCAAACATAAACTTCGGCCTACATCTAGCCGTCGTTGACAGCGTTCGTGTCGAGAACCTCGATAACAAAGAACCACAAAGGAAGGACAATCTTAGGGGGAAGCCAACGCAACCACGCTACCATGGTTGCATAACTGCCCCCGGTCGACGTTGCAGCGGTGCCAACGGACGGACGGCAAGCGAGAAGCCTGGGGAGAGCCGGTTCTCCGCTTCCCACAATCCAAGAGTTCGTCAACGCCCCTCCCCCTCGTGGCGCGAGTCGTTCTCCCGTTTCCACGCATCTTCCTCGAAACGCTAAAAGCTTCTTGAGCCAGATAGCGAGAAACCTACGACCGCATCATGGGCAGCTCCTCGCCGAATCGCTCGCCCAAGAGCGAAGCCCTGCCGTCCAGCCCTCGGTCTGTTGCCGAGGCGGTTTCGGCGCCGATCGTGGCGGTACGCTTGGACGCCAGCCCTTTCGCCGCCATTTTTCGCTGACGTCGTGCGCCAGGACCCCGAGCTCGAGGGCGAAGAAGAGCAGCAGGACGACGGCGCCTCATTGACCACCAGCAACCTTGAGTCGACCGAGTCGCTGTCCTCCAGCATTCGGGAGTACCGCAACATACACGGCCGCACCTACGGATCGTCCAAGACGACGGCGTACTGGCAAGTCACCCGCTCATTCATCCGAGAGCGTCATTACTGACATGCCAATCACAGGGCTCCCAACGACGAGCAGCAGAATGAAGGTCTCGACATTACGTGCGTCACCGACCCCTTCGCTTGGCCAGAACTTCCCGCTGACAATCTCAAGGCACCACTACAACCTTCTCTTGTTCAACAATGAGCTGTTCCAGGCGCCGCTCGGAGACAAGATTGACGTGCGTCGCTTCCCTCATCTTCATACCCGGCCATCGGAATTGACATCGCCCCCAGAGAGTCCTCGATGTAGGCACCGGAACCGGCATCTGGCTGCTGTGAGTCCAACCTTTGCTGGCCCGGCCCCCTGCCTCTGGCGTCAGCACTGACAATCCCGCCCTCAGTGACTTCGCGGACCAGTACCCGTCGGCGCACTGCGTCGGCACGGACATCTCCCCCATCCAGCCGACCTGGGTGCCGCCCAACTGCGAATTCCTCATCGATGACGCCCAGCTCGAGTGGACCTGGCCGCCTAATCACTTCGACTACATCCATATCCGCGACCTATACGGCTCTATCGACGATTGGGGCGCCCTCTACACACGCGCCTTTACCCACCTCAAGCCCGGCGGCTGGTTCGAGGATGTCGAGCTCGACATCCGCGCCCACTCGGACGTCGTCGGCCACGACCCCGACCACATCTTCAATCGCTGGAACGCCGTCTTCCAGGATGCCGGGGAGCTCATTGGCAAGACCTTCAAGATCGGTAATGACTCACGCATGCGCAACTACATGGAGGGGGCCGGTTTCTCTGGCGTCGTGGAGCGAAAGTACCGCCTACCAATGAGCGCGTGGGCCTCCGACTCGAAGCTCAAGGAGATCGGGGCGTACGTGCAGCTGTTCGTTGACGGGGGTCTCGAGGGCTTCGGGCTTTACCTGCTTACCCAGGTCCTGAAGTGGAGCTACGAGGAGGCGCAGGTGTTCATCGCCGAGATGCGCCGGGCGCTGAGGAACAAGAGGAACCATCCGTACTATGAGCTGTGAGTCTCCCTCGGCCGTTGCGGCGTGAACATTGAAGCTAACACGAGACCAGGACGGTGGTTTATGGCAGGAAGCCGGAGGACGCGACTGCATGAGTATTTGGCAAGCAGTGGCTCGTCGGAGGGCTATATACCGTTCATGTTATAACCGGAGTCTCGTTCGCATGAGCCTGGGACGCGATACATGGATACATGTAGTTGAAGAATGCTGATTGTTATAAGTCAGGGATGTCCTCTCGCAGGCTTGTGTTGAGGCGCTTTGACTCGGCCACTCCAATCGCTTACCTGATCCAGATGCTCCCGCATTTGCGATGTCATTATCGCTCCTGAACCGGACCTCAACTCGCGATAAGATGCCATGATTCCTGCCCAGAAGGACCCGCCGCCCCGGTTTCCGTGGACCTGCAGCTTCCCCGCTTCCTACGGTGTCGGCCAACTTGGAGACGATAGCGACTTTTGTCGGGAACTCTCCGACGGAGATTAATGGCTTTGATGCCACTTGAGCGATTCCCGTCGATAAGACAGATTCCCGGCCGCCGGCTTGCAACGGCCTCTAGTCGGTGCTTAGATGTAGAACCGGCATCTCCAACTTTCGGTCCGGCGCCCAGTTGTGATGCGGCCGAGTCTCGTGGTATCCCCCGAGTCGAAACCCTTATAACGTCCTGCCCCTCCCGACAACGGAGCCCCTCCGCCCCGTGAGACACGTTAACCCGCCAGCTATTCTTGCGTCATCCAGACCAGCAACCTGTCTTCTCAAAATTCACCAAAACCTCAATTACAACAATACCCAGGAACACCCGCTGCAATGGACCGCCCGCGCATTCAATTGCCTCAGGGAACCGTTGTTGGCTTGACGCTGACGGACGATCTGCCCCAGCCTGTCGAGTCCTTCCGGGGCGTCCCCTTTGCCCTTCCGCCGACAGGGGACCGCCGATTCCGGGCTGCCGAGCCAGTCAAGCCCAACCCCGACGCCACCATCGACGCATCGCAGTATGGCCCTGCAGCACCTGGCAAGCCTCTGTTTGCAGGAGGCCCCAAGCTGGACTACAGCGAGGATTGCCTCACTGCCAATATCTTCCGTAAACCCCTGAGCGGCCAAGCTTCGACACAGCTTCTGCCGGTCGCCCTCTACGTCCACGGCGGCGCCTTCAACCGCGGCACATCATGCATGCACAACACGGCCTCAATGGTGGCGTACTCTGACGTACCATACGTCGCTGTTTCGTTCAACTACCGACTGGGAGCTTTGGGCTTCCTGCCCTCGTCGGTGACGGCCAAGGAGGGCGCGCTGAACCTCGGCCTGAAGGACCAGATCCTCATGTTCGAGTGGGTGCGGGACAACATTACGGCTTTTGGCGGCGACCCCAACAACGTTACACTTTTTGGACTCTCTGCCGGCGCGCATTCCGTGAGTATTCTAACAACATGGGTCAAAGTGGACAGACTGCTAACACGACGCAGATCGGACATCACATGATGAACTACAAGGAGGGCGAGGCACCGCTCTACCACCGCGTCATCATCGAGTCAGGAGCCACAACATCGAGAGCCGTCCGGCCTTACAACGCTGAAGTCCACGAGTCTCAGTTCCGCGATTTCCTGAAAGAAGCCGGCGTGCCCGAAAGCCTCTCAGATGACGAGGTGCTCCCCTACCTGCGATCATCAGTCTCATACGACGAAATCTGCCGCGCCCAGACTGCCGTGTTCGACAAGTACAACCCGTCACTGCGTTGGGCCTTCCAGCCGGTTATTGATGGCGAAATCATCCCGAGACCGCCACTGGAGACCTGGCGATCCGGAAAGTGGCACAAAGTCCCCATCATGACAGGCTTCACTCGCAACGAAGGCTCCATCTACGTCAACAAGCAGCTCTCAACGTCCTCCGGATTCAGCAAGTTCTTCGCTGAGCTTGTCCCCCTCAACGAGGAAGAAGTGGAGGTTCTCAACGCCCTATACCCAGACCCAGCAAAGACCGCCGACTCCCCTTACATCGAATCACGCGATGGAGTTGGCTCGCAGTACAAGCGAGTCGAGGCGGCGTACGCCAACTACGCGTACCAGGGCCCCGTCAGACAGACAGCAGAGTTCGCCTCCGCCGCGTCTGTCCCCGTCTTCCTCTACCAATGGGCCCTCGAGGGATCCGTCATTGACGGAGCCAGGCACGGAGACAACATGAAGTACGAGTTCTGCGACCCGAAGATCATGGCGTCTTCGCAGACCCAAGCAGAGCTGGCCAAAGCTCTCAATGCCTACGTCGCTGGCTTCATCACATCGGGCGATCCCAACTCGGCGGACTCGAAGCTGCCAAAGTGGGAGCAATACCACCAGGATGCGCCACGCGCCATGGTCTTTGGACTCAACAACAAGGAGCTGGTCGGAGGTCAGCCTGGCCCGGCTGCCGAGATGATGGATGATACGTGGGCACGGAAGGAGTCTGAGTTCTGGTGGAGCAAGGTAGAGAAATCACAGCAGTAGCTTGAAAATATATGTAACCTTAAGGGACTTCCCGCATTCGGGGCCGCAAATTTGAACCATCTCGTTCCAGGATGTCATGAGCCTCATGTTGGCAATACATTTGTTTGCATTTCATCTCGCCAAAGCCAAAACATGGCCGGGGAAAGTCGTCGGCTCATGCCGAACAAGCCGGCACAGAGGTTCATCGGCAGTGAAGGGCCGGGGCGCCACTATTTCGAGCAGCATGCATGGATGCTGGCGATATATCCGCCATGCAGGCGGAAAACTACGCCGAATGTGACCTCAGCAAGGGGCATTTTACCGGCCTCTTGCCACTTTGAGGACTTGTCCCCTCATCGTTCCTGGTATCAGACAATGCGACAGCCAAAATCTCTTCTGGTCTGGTCTCGTCTCAACACCAATTGCAGTCATCATGTCAGGTCTCATCTCAATCCAATGTTTTGGGCATCCTCTAGCTTCCTTTCAATCGAATTGTCCAGTCAGCTGTCTTTGTTCTCAGTTTGAAGCTCCCCATCATACCTACCCCGCACGAAGCAATACGCGGGGAATCGGCCCATCGTTCATCAGTCTCGGGCATTGTGCCTCCGCTCCTCAAGGATCGGAACACCTGCATGAGGCGGAGATCGTCCGGTCGGTCCGTCACTTGAACCGCCAGCCACTCCCGCAGTGCCAACGCCGACGCTACTGCAGCATAGGCAGGCTGGTACCTGTTGTCCCTGGGCCGGTAAGATGTCGTGTTGCAACGGTGACTGACATCAGAATCGGCGGGGAAGGTCATTACGCTCCTATAAGACCCCGATCCTCGGGCTGGCCTGTCAAGGCTCTCCACTACAGGGCAATCTACCTTTCGCTGCAATGCTACCTCTTGATTTCGCTGCTGTTGTCTCCGCCCTTCTGGGTGTCGCCGGGGCCAGCTCCCAGGGTGGTCAGCAAGAAGATGCTCTTCACAAGCGACAGCAAGACATCGTGCGTACCAGGACCTTTGACTACACTGCCGTCTAGTGCTAATGTGGTGGTTCGATCTTTAGGTCACTTGGGATGACAAGAGTGTGTCCATCAATGGCGAGAGGCTGATGATCTTCAGCGCGGAGATCCATGCCTTCAGGTACTCTTGACGACGATGTTTCCAATAGATATCCATGTTGACACCTCTCAGGTCTCCGGTCCCTGCCCTCTGGTTTGACATTCTCCAGAAAGTCAAGGCAATGGGATTCAACTGCGTCTCATTCTATGTCAACTGGGGACTTTTGGAAGCCAAGCCCGGCGACTTCCAAGCCGAGGGAATCTTCTCGCTTGAGCCACTCATCGAGGCCGCCAAGTCGGCTGGTGTCTATCTCTTTGCAGTATGTCTGTCCTTTCCGAATTGAAGAGTCGCGATCTAATCGGGAATAGCGACCTGGGCCCTACATCAATGCCGAGGTCACGGGAGGTGGCTTCCCAGGCTGGCTCCAGAGGGTCGATGGTGCTCTCAGGACCGGAGATCCCGGCTACCTGGAGGCATCCGAGAAGTGAGTGCCGTTCCTACAGGCCTACGGCTTGGCTAACACTTGACAATCAGCTACACGGCTGCTATTGGTAAAATCATTGCCGACGCACAAATCACCAACGGTGGTCCGGTCATCCTCTTCCAGCAGGAGAACGAATATGTTTTGGCTGAGGAGCCGTATCCATTCCCCGACGTCGACTACTGGGACCACGTGAAGGGCCAGTTTAAGGATGCAGGCATTACTGTGCCTTGGGTCAACAACGAAGCCTGGCAACTCGGCGCCATCACCCCGACTACACCCGCGAGTGTCGACATTTATGGCTTTGATGCCTATCCTCTTGGCTTTGACTGCTGGAACCCCACCGTCTGGCCCGAGAACGGGCTGCCTACTGACTGGCTGGCACGACACCGGCAGATCACCACCACTAGCCCGTTCACCATCGTTGAGGTAAGATGATCCTTCATCTGGTTTGATATTCTCTGACACGTGTACAGTTCCAAGGCGGTGGCTTCCAGCCCTGGGGCGGCGCTGGGTTCGATTCTTGTGCCGCGCTTCTCAACCACGAGTTCCAGAGAGTGCTTTACAAGAACAACTACGCAATGGGAATCACCATCTTCAACGTGTACATGGTAAGTTCGGCCGGTCTTTAATAAGGTTGAAGCATAAGCTGACAGAAGCCCAGACCTGGGGTGGTACCAACTGGGGAAACCTCGGACATTCCGATGGATACACATCGTACGACTACGGCGCGCTTCTGACGGAAGAAAGACTGGTGAACCGGGAGAAGTACAGCGAGGCCAAGCTGCAAGCACACTTCTTCCAAGTGTCCCCAGCCTACCTTGTGGCCGACCGCCACGGCCCGTCCCTTGAATGGACGAACAACAAGGCCATCACGGTGACGCCCGCAACCACCAACACCACCAAGTTCTACATCTCGAGGTTGGTCCACCATCTACCTGTGGCAATGTGGCCCGCTGACGCTAAACGTACAGGCACACCGACTACCGCACCACCGAGACCGTGCCCTACCGCCTGACCTTCCAAACTGCTAACCACGGCAACATTACTGTCCCTCAGCTGGAAGAAAATCTTGTCTTGCAAAGGAGGGACTCGAAGATTCACCTCAGTGACTATCCAGTCGGTGATTACAATCTTCTCTACTCAACAGCTGAGGTCTTCACCTGGTAAGTGGAATCTAGCGATGACCACACACCCGACATCTAACACCAAACAGGAAGAAGTACTCCGATAAGACAGTGCTGGTTCTGTACGGCGCCGTTGGCGAGTATCACGAACTTGCCGTCGAGTCTGTTGATGGCGGCAAGGTCATTGAGGGGCCGAGCTTGAACATCAAGGTGGAGAGTGACTACACTGTTGTCGGTTGGAATGTCGCCGAGAAGCGCAGCGTTGTGCAGCTGGGTGATCTCCACGTTTACCTCCTCGGTAAGAACTTCCTGTCTCAAGCACCACCTAATGTCTAACCTTTTGCAGACCGCAACGACGCGTACAACTTCTGGGTTCCGGCCGAGGAAGGCAACTTTGGCTCATCCAACGTCATCGTCAGCGCCGGGTACCTGGTCAGGAACGTGGCTGTTGATGGGTCGACCATCAGCTTCAAGGCAGATGTCAACACAACGACGACTCTTGAAATTGTTGGCGGTGCTCCCAGCCAGCTGGAGAAGCTTCTTTTCAACGGCGAGAGCCTCGACTTCAAGCAGGATGACAGCGGCGTTGTTACTGCGACAGTCGAATTCGACCTGCCGTCCATCAAGCTGCCCTGTCTCAGCCAACTCCCGTGGAAGTATCTCGACAGTCTTCCTGAGGTTCAGTCCAACTACTCAGACGATGCCTGGACAGCAGCAGACCTCAAGGAGACGTACAACATTGCCAACCCCCTGCGGACCCCTGTCAGTCTCTATGGCGGCGACTACGGATTCCACACCGGATCACTCCTTTTCAGGGGCCATTTCACAGCCAAGGAGGACTCGACGACAACCGTCTTGAACATCTTCACGCAGGGTGGAAACGCCTACGGAGTGTCTTTCTTCCTTGGAGACACCTTCCTCGGTTCTTGGATCGGAAACGCCACTCTCGACGAGCACAACAGCACCTTGCAACTTCCCGCTCTCGAGAAGGGCTCCGATTATGTCCTGACGGTCGTGATGGACCACATGGGAATGAACGGGAACTGGTGGGTGGGTGCAGAGGAGCAGAAGAATCCCCGCGGTATTCTCAACTACAGCCTGGCCGGATACGAGCAGTCCGATATCAAGTGGAAGATCACCGGCAACCTGGGTGGAGAGGACTACATTGACCGCGAGAGGGGCCCGCTGAACGAAGGCGGTCTCTTTGCCGAGCGTCAGGGCTTCCACTGGCCTCAGCCCCCTTCGGACTCCTGGACCGACAGCAAGGGACCCACGAAGGGCATCGACAAGGCCGGCATCGCTTTCTACTCGGCCACTTTCGACCTCGACCTGCCCAAGGGCTACGACATTCCGATCTCACTGACCTTTGCGAACACGACATCTCCGGCGCACCGCGCGCAGATCTTTGTCAACGGATATCAGTTTGGAAAGTTCATCCCCCACGTTGGACCACAGTTCCGGTTCCCTGTTCCTGAGGGTGTCTTGAACTACCAGGGAGAGAACCATCTGGCTATTACTCTGTGGGCGATGGAGGAGGAGGGCGCGCGCGTTGGTGGGATGAAGTGGGAGGTTGGCATGGTGTCGGCGTCTGGATTTGGAGAGGTCGAGCCTGCGCCGCAGCCTGCCTGGAAGAAGAGGGATGGTGCGTACTAAGGGGCTTGGTGAGCAAAATTTGCCTTCGGGAAAGCAAGATGGGAGGGCGGTGGGCAGAAACGGCGGACTCAACGGCAACAGCGGGCCAGTTGTAGACGAGAAAAACACGTCCTTGACGTCGCAGATCTTTGCTCATGAGTTCTATCAGTTGCAGTATATAGTGGTCGACGCTCTACACCCCGGGTCGCGTGTAGTCCAGATGCCTCACTCTCCTCCACACCTCCCGAACAACACGCTCTTGAGCCTGCCGCCCTGTCTCGCCGTCAGAATCACCCGCAGGACTTGAGAAGGTTAGCCATCGTTCCACAAATTTGCTCGTGTAACTTACCGAATCGCGAGGTACAGTCGTCCGCCGAGCTTTGCCTCCACAATCTCTGCTGTGGCCGGGTCTTCTGGCGGGTTGGCTATCGTCACCAGACCACCAGCTTCCTCAAGGATGGCGATACCAGCAGCAACATCCCTATTCGTGTTAGAGCTTCGTCCTGGTCCTGGCCCACGCATTTGAACTCACCACTCCCAGCAGCCACCCTCCCACCAGATATCAAAGGCGCCCATGGCTGTGTATGCCAAGTCCAGCGTGGCACTGTTTGCGGTCAGTCGTCGCATGCCATCATGCTCGCTCGTCCTTGACTCACCTTCCCAAACTCCTCATCCCATGCACCATTCCACCCTTGCCTTCGCGACCTCCAATCTCAGTCGCCATGTTCACAAAGCTCTCCACCTTGCGCGCAAGGTTTCCGTCCGGGCGATCTTTCCTATCCTTCCCCCATTCGCACGAAAAGATGCATCCCTTTGGTGCCTGTGCGGGCAGCGGCGGGACAGGGTCGCGCATGAGCGGGAGGCGCTGGGTGTCGTTGAGCCATGCGCCGCGGCCCTTGCAGGAGGTGAAGAGCTGGTTGAGGAAGGGGGCGTTGATGACGCCAATGACTGGACGGCCACGGACGGCGAAGCCGATGGAGACGCAGAACATGGGGAAGAGGTGGGTGAAGTTGACAGTGCCGTCGAGGGGGTCGATGATCCAGGTCGGCTCGTCGCCGACGAGGTAGTCGCGCGAGGCGCCGGCCGAGTAGGATTCTTCGCCGAGGAACCTGCAATTGATGCGTCAGAGGGGAAGTAGGGGGCGAGAGGGGAGGGAAGGGGAACTCACTTGTGCGAGGGGTACTTCTTCTCAATGGCCTCACGGATGAATGCCTCCATGTCTGCGTCTTGTCAGCCCTGCGTCCATCGAATGCCCTGTCCGCTGTGCGTCGTGTCGTGCAACGTGCCTTGGTCCGTCTGCGTCACAATGTCGACGGAGCTGTCCTTCTCGGTCGCGACCTGCTCCTCCCGCGGGCCTGTGAAGCGCCGCGTCGCCGCCTGCATCAGCTTGTCGCCTGCATCCTTGCCGAGCTGGACGGCAAAGTCGTAGATCTCGTGGAGCTGAGCGTCGGTGATTGACATGATGTCGTGTCTGTCGGAGGTGTTGTTTCGAGTGAAGTCAGGGCTCTGAGCGGCCGTCAATCGGCGAGCAAGTCATTGCTGCAGGTGACGGTGCTGACCGACTGACTGACTCTGATTGCCAGCGGCCCCTCCAGCGGCCCCTCCAACGCACTGGGGCCGCCTTTAGAGGCCGTCGCAAGCCGAGATCGGGCGCAACAGCGGCACGTTGCCGCACTGGGGCTGCTGGATCGTCAAGGTCGGGGGAGCAGCTGGGGACTGAGGGATAGTGAGGGACTTGGAGTTGGAAGCAGAAGACGGCAAAAGAGGTGTCGATGTGGGCCAAAGCAAGTACCGAGTAAACATAGAGCTGGCAGGCTTCAGGGGCTTTCGCCATCCCCTGTCTTGTCCCTCCAGCTCCTGATCAGCGATCGTCAAGCCCTCCGTCACCGTCACACCCTCCCCGCGTCCGACAGCCATACAGATATTATAATCATCCTTCGGATCATCGGGTCCTCCATCATCTCTCCGGACCCCGTAGCATGCGTTTCTTGTCGCGGCAGCACGTCCCCGCCCCGCACAACACACCTCCCAGCCGGAAGCCTGACTCTCACAGAACGCGGTGGGGAAATGCGGAGGGGAACAAGACTTATCCACCGCCCAACCGCCACTGTGCCGGCTTTCACGCCGGGTAATGCTGCCTCAGGGGAAGATGGTGATATCAAGCAGCCATCAGCTGCTCTAGAATGTAGAGAAGGGGGCAAGATAACCATACTCTTATCTCATATCTTACTCTTATCATCACAATCACAATGTCATCCCGCATTCTCCTCATCAACGGTCCCAACCTGAACCTGCTCGGCCTTCGGGAGCCCGGCATCTACGGCTCAGCGACTCTCAAGGACGTCGAGGAAGACGCCAAAGCCCAGGCCAAAACCCTCGGAATCCAGCTTGAGGCCTTCCAGTCGAACCACGAAGGCGCCATCGTCGATCGTCTGCACGAAGCCCGCGGCAAGATCGACGCAGTCGTCATCAACGCCGGCGCCTACACCCACACGAGCGTGGCTATCCGCGATGCGCTACTCGGCATCGAGGTGCCTTTTATCGAGATACACGTGTCCAACGTGCATGCACGGGAGCCTTTCCGCCACCACAGTTACCTGAGCGACAAGGCCGTGGCCGTCATCTGCGGCATGGGGACGTATGGGTACACAGCCAGCATTGAGTTTGTGACGAGGCATCTGAAAGCAAAGGCGGCGCAGGCAACATGAGGCTCAGGAGATAGATGGAATCAAATGAAAAGTGTATCAACATGCAATCAAAGACGAAAGGTGATGGATCAACATGGAAGCAGCAGAAGATATTGTATCAAATCAATGAATTCGCTACATGCATCAAGTTATCATACTGGTACACTTTGCCCTGCTCTGCCTTCTCACAGCGACGCCGTGGCCACAGCATACGGCGGCTCCTCAACCCGCAGCTTTGTATCCCTCACCAGCTTCCCCCAAGAAATGGCTCCCCGCCGCGCCAGCTCCTCTGGCACCTCCTTGTCCTCCTGCGACATGCGGCGGTTGAACAGCTCAAGGCTCACCCAGCCCTCAAAGCCAAGACCCTGGAAGATAGCTGTAGCAATCTCCCTAACAGGGAGATATCCCGTCTGCTCACCATAGAACAGACGACAGTTCCGCGACCACGCCATGCGCGCCGGCATGGACTCGTCGTAAAAGGCATGGCCCGGGACAAGAGGTTCGCGCAGCCGCTCAGCGTCGACAACTTGTACGAAGAAGAGGCGCTCAACGTCAACAGTCTTGAGCAGACGCTGAATGGACTGGTGCACTGCCTCCTCGGCATCCGGCGTGCATCCCGTCGGCGACGAGGGGTCCGCGTAGATACGGCCGGCAATGTTGAACGTATCGAGGCAGAGACCAAAGTTCTCGCGGTCAACGGCCTGGATGACCTCCCAGCTCTGCTCCCAGGTGTCGACCCGTGCGCCCCAGGCAAGGGCCTCGTATGACAGACGGATAACCTGGTCCTGCTGTGCGCCCAGGTCTGCCAACTCCCGCAAATCGCTCACGTGAAGCGACATGTCTGCGGAGACCTGGTCCTGGGGTAGCACGTTGCTCGCAATGTGAATCAGATCGGTGCCGAGGGCGGAGGCGAGCTGCATCCAGACCTTCATCTCCTCGACGCGGCGGACGTGCAGCTCGCGGTCCAGGAGGCCCTCGTAGTGCTGGAAGGGTTGGAGGCAGAGGATGTGAAGGTTGCGAGCGTCGCAGAGCTGGCGAAGGTAGCGGGCGGCGGTGAGTTGGTTGGAGATGTTTGTGGCGCCGCCGTCGGGGTAGCGGTCTGCGATGTCCATGAGGTCTTCGTGCCACACCTCGATGCCGTGGTACGAGTACTTGGCTGCCATGTCGAGTTTGTGCTCAAAGGAGTGGCCGGCCCAGCACCGGCCAAGGGACATGGTGGATATTGCGAGCTTGGAGAGCATTGTGAAGTGTGTGTTGGGTATCAACTGATCGAGTCAAGAAGCTTTGCTTTGTGAACACAGGGATTGATTGAAGAAAGAATATGGAGTAATAAGTGATGAAGGGGATGGTTGAGAGGGGAGAGTTTGACAATGATCTGGAGAGACGGCTACCCGCAGGTGTCTGATCTTGTCTCCACGATATGGAAAGTGTTCCGCGTGTTCCACAGGATGATAGGATCCCGGATGCCGAGGCCTCTGAATGTTCCGTTTTGCGTCTGATGGGTGTGCTGTAGTTACCGGCTGCCTCGGGTGATTGCTTCCTCTCTCAGCTTGATATGGCGATACGAACTGGCAAGATACGTCCCGCGAGCCACTTGCTCTTCCGGGCAGGTGACAAATGGGTTGCACCGCCCATGGATGGGCATCACTTCCGTTGGTCCCTGGGAAATCGTTCATCAGCATCATCGGGCGTGAAAGTGCTGGCGGGATGGTGCCGCCGTCCGAGGATAGCCGTTGCAGCGGGCAGTGACATGCTGCCGATCCGTCCTCCTGGGCAGGGTTGAGTGGACGTCATCCAAAGTTAGTGTGTGTCGTCGGTGTTGCGTTGCACCAGGCCCAGGGTGTGCGGGTGTACGTGGGTGTGTCAAAACGCTAAGAGGGAACGATGTTCACCCCCTGGAGAAGAGGGTAAACATTCTCCCTCCCCTGCCCGCACTGCGTCACTCCCTGTCCCCTAGCATCCCCACCCGCATGTCCGCTTCGGAAATGAGGCGCTGCGGGCGCATGGAGGCCACGCTGAACATCGATCTGCCGGGGGGAGCTGAGGTGTTCTGGCCCCAGTGCCTGCACTGGCCTGCAGCAGAAAACATCTTCCGGGGCGCCCGCCCGCCGAAGCGCAGCCTCTTCCGCCGCTACCGATCCCACGCCACTCCGGGGTTTCATTCTGGGGAAGTTGAATCCGGTACAATCTCATCCTCAAAATGCCTGCATCTTGTCCCCAGATTCTCATCTGATCCGCTCACAGACACCGCCTCCCATTTCCACCCCTGCCTCTCACACACATCACTCACAATGGAGTCTGTTCTCAAGAGGGTACTCGCCGTCCTTGGCATCTCCTCGCCGACAAAAGGACAGGCCGACACAAAGTACGACAGCGAGGGCTCGTCGACATCAGAGTCGACGGTCCAGACAAAAGGCGCGGTGCCGCCTTGCGACGTCCATGGCGTTGAGAAGCACGGCTACCTGTTTGGCCAGAAGATCACAAATTCCTATTCACCACTGCTTCACGGCTCCATCTACAAGAACCTCGGCCTCGACTGGGAACAGTACAGGCTCGATTCGGCAGACATTTCCTACTTCCTTGAGCTGGTCAAGGACCCCAGATGCTATGGTATGTCACTCAAAGCGTCATGTTGTGATCCAGTGCTAATCTCTTCCAGGCTCTGCGGTGACCATGCCCAACAAGGTCGCCATCCTGCCTTATTTGGATGAGCTGACACCAGAGTGCCGCGACGTCGGCGCCTGCAACACGCTCTACTTCAAGACGCGGCCAGACGGCTCCCGCATCCTGTGCGGCACAAACACAGATACCGTCGGTGTTCGTGAGTCTTTCTACCAGAACATTTCCGACGCCGATGCCGTCTTCCACAACCGGCCTGCATTGGTCATTGGTGGTGGCGGCGCTGCTCGGTCCGCCGTCTACGCCCTGCGCAAGTGGATGAAGGTGACGGACATTTACCTCGTCAACCGCGACGACGCCGAGGTGCAGGCCGTCATTGACGAGTGCACGGCGCGCGGCTTTGGCCAGAACATCCGCCACATCAAGACGGTCGAGCAGGCCAAGGCCGCTGGTGCTGTCGGCGCCATTGTCGCCTGTGTACCCGACTTCCCCCCCAAGACGCCCGAGGAAATTCAGGCTCGCGCTGTGACGGAGACATTCCTGAACCGGGACTTCAAGGGTGCCATGCTGGAGATGTGCTACAACCCGTCGCCGCACACCGAGCTTGGTGCCATTGCTGAAAAGGCTGGCTGGCAGGTGATTCTTGGCACAGAGGCCATGATCTACCAGGGCATTGAGCAGGATCGGTACTGGATTGGAGACAAGGTCGAGAAGCTGGACGTCAACGTGATCCAGGAGGTGATTGCAGAGAAGCTGCGTGAGGTGTCAAAGACGAAAGCGTGAGAACCAAGCAAGGATACCAATGTAAAATTGACATGATACCAATTAAAGCACCGCTGATGATGTACGCTGACATGCTCAGGCGCTGAAAGCAACTTGAAGAAAACACGCCCTAGACATCGCCTCGTGAGCCACGTCCCCGCTGCTTTATCGATGGAAGATGGGAGTTCCTGGTGTCCACGTCTTCTCCCTCTGCACTATCAGCACATCCGTCTCCCCCTTATCGGTGCTGTCGGAGATATCCATGGCGGAGTAGATTGTGTAGCCAAACTCTTCGAGCTTCTTGATGAGTTGCAGCAGCATCTTGCGCGTGGTGACCGTGTCCGTGCCGTTGGGTCTCCACGGCATGCCATTGAACTTAATCTTCAGTCGCTGAGGCGTCACCTCGTGCCTCTGGATGCTGGATCCATACATTGCGATGAGCGCCTGGGAAAGAGCCTTTGGTGGATTGCCGACAATCTTGAGCTTGTCGCTGCTGTCGAACGAGACGCATAGCCAGTCGCATGGTGGTGGTGGCGGGTTTTGCCATCGCAGGACGAGCGTGTCCTTGTCTGATTCTTTCCGAATCATGTCAATGCTTGCCTGCATGACCCACCCTCTGTTGAAAAGGCACTCCAGAATGCGTAGGATGAGCACTCTGGATGCATCTTGGCCGTCAATGTCCGCTCGCCAGGGGTAACCGTTGAGTTTGATCTCGCGGGAGCTACCGTAGCCGTCAGATCTCGCGATACCCTCGTGCCAGGTTTTCTTGACGACGTCTTGGACAGCGGTGAAGTCCGGTGGGGGGAAGTCAATGAGCCGGATGCGGTCTGATTTGTTGAGACTAATGCATGCGAATTCGGTTTTGAAGGCGGGTGAGCCCGAGCCCGGGGCGATTGATGGTGAGGGGATTGATGACGATGATGCCAGTCCTGCTGCTGCCTGCGACTCTTGGAATGAAGGCGGTGCCCCAGCCGGAGTTTCGGCGGGGAGCGTGTCATGAATTTTATCCATGCTGGGTGCAGGTAAAGCAGTTGGAAGAAAGGTACAAGTGCAGCAGCTTTGAGGGCCTAAATAGTGCGAGGAGTGTTGGATGTTCGTGGCCTCTTGATGGGATGGAGGTTGGATCTGAAAGCTGCGCAAGTCTGGGCGATGCTGTCACGGTGGGGGCTGTGCAGGCAGTGTCGGCCGTCAATTGGGCTGAAGGTGCCACTCAGCCACAAGCTGCTGCAGCTGCCTCCCAGAAGCGACCGATCACATGAAGACCTGCAGGCCCAAGGCTGACATCCTCATCATCGCAATGGCGCATATATGCGGGGTAAGATCATGAAGAACACATGTGTTTTACACTAACTTGAACTGCTCATGCTTCCATAGCATCTACACTGGATCCCAACGGATCACCATGTAACATCCTCCACCACCCCTAATCTATCTCATCTAAACCTGGCGCGCAGAAGAGTTGGAGCTGGCCTGCTTGGCCTCACGCTCCTCAATGGTGCCCGTCTTCTCGGCAAGGGCGCCCTCTTCGTCGGGGGCGCGGTAGTTGTCGTGCAGCTCGTCCATGATGATCTTGTGGGCGCGGTGGGTAGGCTTGGTGGCGAAGAGACGGTCCATGACCTCGAGGGGCAGACCCTTGGTCTCGGGAACGAGGAACCAAATGAAGATGACGGAGAGGATCATGAGGGAGGCGAAGAAGAAGTAGACGCCGAAGTCCCAAGCGACAAACATCTGCGGGGTGAAGCGCGAGATGATGAAGTTCCAGAACCAGTTGTTCGCAGCGGCCCAGGCCTGACCCAGCGAGCGAGTGTTTTGATCGTACTGTGAGGGGTTAGTGAATGCTTCAAGACGAAATGCATGGAGCAGGGACTTACCATTTCGCTGTTGATGACCCAGGGGGTGCCGTTCCACGAGGGAGTGTAGAAGGCGGTCCACAGGTAGAAGAAGAAGATGGCCGAGATACCACCAGGCGTCATGCCTTGGGTGGAGTTGTTGACCGGGTCGGCAATGGCGATGTAGGCACCGACGTACCAGAAGCACAGAGAGCCACCAATGGCACCGATGAGCAGCATGGTCCTGCGGCCGAGATGATCGACCAGAACCAAGATCCAGACAAATGTGAGAGCAGTCTTGACGACACCGAAGATACCAGTGGTGAAGAGACCGGCGTTGGTTCCGCGGATGCCGAGCGAGCGGAAGACGGTGGGGGAGTAGTAGTTGACAGCGTTGATACCGGAACCGTTCTGCCAGAGGAACAGCATGCCACCGATGAAGAACCGGTGAAGGATGCGCTTCTCCTTGAGAGCCTGGAAGGGCTTCCAGAACCCGGCGCCGACCTCGCGGCGGAAGCGATCAATGTCCTCGTCAATGTAGCTGATCTCTTCGAGGATGTATGTGTCGGTGGGCTCAAGCTTGCGCATCCAGCACAGGTTTTTGACGGCCAAATCGCGCTTGTTGTTCGCAAACAGCCATCTGGGGCTCTCGGGGATGAAGAAGGCGCCAACAAGAAGCATGACGGCGGGAATGAGCTGAACAGCAATGGGAATGAGCCACTGAGTGGAGCTCTTGGGCATGGTGGTGCTGATGCCGTAGTTGATCCAGAAGCCGACAAGGCCACCCATCTGCCAGCCAAGTTCGTAGATGCCGACGAGACGACCTCTGATGGAGGGAGGGCTGAGCTCGGAAATGTAGATGGGCGTCATGTTGGAGCAGCCGCCGACACCAACACCAGCGAGGAAACGACCAGGGTAGATGAGAGCGAGACCGCGATCGGCGCTGATGCCGCACATGAGGCCGGCGCCGAGACAGAAGATGAGGGAGAAGAGGATCAGGGACCAGCGGCGACCGAGGAAGTGAGAAGAGACGTAGGCGCCGAAGCTGCCGAAGAAGGCACCGGCCTGGTAGACAGACACGATGTTGGCAGAGATGAGGGCGCGAGCCGAGTCGGAGAGGTTGACGAGGTTGAAGTCCTCGCGGAAGGCATCGAGGGCGATGGTGCCACCGATGAAAGCCGAATCATAACCGATCATGCAAGCGGCAAACGAGGCGATGCACGCACAGGTGTAGACGCGCCAGTTGTAGACGGCCTTGGGCGTCGGCCTGTCTTCCTTGATGGTGAGGAGACCCATGTTGACTGCTGACCTTTTGCTAGGTTGGCGATGGGGAGGAGATGGGAGAAGGAGGAGTTGATGTTGATGAGGAGGAGAAGAGAGGAATGTGTGGATGGGGATGAGTCCAATATGTAGTTCCTCTGACTGATCCAGGAACGCTTTTTTTCGCCTGCGGGGAAAAAGCCTATCCCCAGAACGAAATGAACAAGGGCGTCGAATCTGGGGCCCCGGGATCTAGGTGCCAGAGAACCGTGTGAATGGTGAAAGGGGGGGTCGAGCGATGCCGGAGGCGTGCGCGCGTGCGTGGTCGATGCCGGGGGTGTGGAGGACGGGGGGGGGGGGGGGGGGGGAGGTTCGGTCTGCCGGGGGGGGCTAATCAAACAAGCATGGAATCCTGCGGGATGACCTCAAGATGGCGGTTTGACGGCGCGCGCAGGTGGTGATCGTATTTCCAAGTCTGCCGGGTCGGAGGGGGTTGCGCAGAGGAGCACTTGGCACGGTTCGTCCAGTTCCCACGCGTTAGAGATTTTTTCTTTCTCCCGGGGGACCCAATGGCTCGCTTGGCGTTGATCAGCAGGACCCGGCTTTCGAGGCCTTTGCCCAGACGCGGCGAACTCAAGTGGGTGTGGGTGGTCGGCAGTTCCATTACCAGCCGGGGTATGGCCTGATGCCTTGGCGTCCGGGAGAACGTTTAACCAGGCTGAGACGGGGCCGGGCTGGGCTTCTAGGGGCGGACTAGGGGTGACTAGGGCCGGGCACCACGAGGAGCGGGCATGTTGGCGAGTCAGAGTGGCGGGAGATTGGTTCAAGCTGGGTACACTGCAGATGGGGGGAGTCATCTGAGATCGTGCGCGGCTCCGCTGGTTTGGCTGATGGCATCCAGAGACGGAGGCACGGGGGGACTGGAGAGGGGGACGGGGGACGTGGGGAGAGGAGAACTCCTCGGACATGCTTGATCCCGGGGGACTGGAGACATGCTGGAGGCCCGGGAGGATTGTTCGGACCCTGGATGCAGTTGACAGGACGAGGGGATGTTTGTTGCACGTGTCATCGTTACATGAAGCTAGACATGGAGGCATCGCCCAAGCATCGTGTCCATGCTGCGCCTCCAATAGCTTCAATATGATGCTTGGTATCTTGCCTGAATCCTTACCCGGCTCGGCAAATATCAAGTTTGTGAGAAAGTGAGTGCCGAGTGAACTTGGCGTTGAGGGTAACACGATACTTTGTTGGTGTTGTGGCTGTGAAGGGGGCGTTGAGAGGGACCGATTACCAATGATGACCACGACATGCATCCCAATTCAAATTCCTTGTGGATCTGCAGGTTGTTTGAAGCGAGTTGCGTTCATCACAGACTAGTTATTGGGTGGAACATGCAGGGTAGGGCCGAGTCGGCCATCTTGCGACGTTGCATTGACCCATCGAGGTGAGTTTTTCCAAGCAGACTCGGTCACTACCGCACCAGATACATGGAATTATGCATTCATTCAGTCTGAAGGCTCAGCTTCTGGTATCCCAGATCTATTCTGTGAGAGATCGGTTACATTCCCCTTCTAGACATTGCCCCGGCCTGCTGATAGCCTCTTCCGTGAAGAACCACGGGGGCTCTCATTCATCCCTTTCGTTTCTTCCTCATCGTCGTCCCGTCATGTCCATCTCCCGGGTGTCAGCCGTGGTCAGCAACCCGCCGGGTCCACGTACATCCCCTGCTCACATACCCCCAAAGTCCCCACGCATGTCTGGAAAGTCCGATCCCGGGGCAAAACCCAGGTTGGCCATAAATTGCGGATCAACCTCCATGTTGTCCGCGCAGTCAAAGGACGCGAGCTCATCGAGGATGTTTTCGTGATCCAAAAGCAGCTCGCCGCCCTGGAACGACAGCATGGGATGCATGTGCATCATCGGGCTCATCATGGACCCGTGCATCCCGGCCATGTGGCCGCCGTTGCCGGGCGTGAAGGGCATAGAGCGAGATGTCGAAGGGCTCGTGGCAGTGCCCGGGCCAACGTGGCGGAGTTGTTGCTGTTGTTGCTGCTGCTGGTAGTCGTAGGGGCCAGGCTGCACCGGCAGCGGCGGTGGTTGACTTAGCTCTGCGAGGTCGGCCGGCGGCTGCTGGAGATGAGGCCCCACGGTGCCCGCCTGTTGGCGGCTCTGCGGCATTTCCCACGTCGCTTTGAGCTTGGCCAGCAGCGCGTCCCACCGCTCCTTGTCCTCGCCGCCGAAGCCCTTGGCGCGCCGGTTGGCAATGCCCATGTAGGTGACGAGCAAGGGCGCCGCGCCAGGGCCGAGATGGAGCCAGGCCGTCTCGACTGACTCCATCAGGTTCCACAACAGGGAGACCCGGCCGCTGGGCGAGAGCGCAAAGGTTGAGCCTAGGAAGGAGGCCTGCAGTAGCAGCGCCGCCGGCAGGAGTGGGGCGGCGCTCTCAAGGACGGAGTTGCACCAGGAGAAGCGAGGGTCGAGGGCGGCAGCCAACTCGCCTGGCTGTGGCGGCTGGCGAGAGGCTGCGTTATGGTTGAGAACGCGGGCGAGACGGAACAGCTGGTTGAAGGTGCTCAAGGACTGTGCAGCCGGCGAAGCTGTGTCATCGTCGTCGTGAGGGTGCGCGTCTGATGAGAAGCCAGGGACGGGCTGCCATGGATCCCACTCGTCGGGGCCCTGCTCAGCAAGTGGCGAGACCTCCTCCATGGCGGAGGCAGTGAGGTGAGGCACCTGACCTAGACGCATCGAAATGTGCGAGTCTAGAATGAAGGCCGCCATGAGTGTTCGGTCCTTCTGGGGGAGGAGGTCGGCAGGAGGATATCCCTGGTCGTTATAGCCGATGTTGAGGAGGATTCGGACAGCAAGGCCGACGAGAAGCGATGCTGAAGACGCATTGTCCTGTCCCAGTTTGACGAGGGAGAGAAGGAGGAAGGCGTTGACTTGTTGGAGTTCCAGAAAGGGGCTGACTGGCTGGCCATCATTGGCATCTTCTCCGAGGAGCGGCAGCAAACTGTACGCCGTGGCATGAATGTCGGCCGCGTTGGAATGGTTTTCGGGGTCTTGGGCTGCGGCAACAGCCAGAGCGCTCCAAAGCTCCGCGTCCCTTGCCTCGGACGAGGAAGCTGCGGTCATTAACCGGTTTCTGTCGACAATGGGCAGCCACGCGTGGGTGTAGGCAAAGTAGATGTCGAGCAGTCTCGCGGCATCGCGAGGAAGACGATAGCTCCGCCGAGGGATCACAGTACCCGAGGGCTCGCCCGGTTGGTTCATGGCCTCGGGCTCGGTACCAGACTCATCCTCGTCGGAGTTTCTGAGGTTCGCACCGTCTTTTGCACCAGAGAGCAGACGAGCAATATCCTTGTGTGTGCGGCACTTGCGCCATCGTTGGTGCAATCGATTCCCGCTATCTCGACGTTTTCCAATGGAGAGCGCTTCGCGGCCAGCTTCACTGGCGAGGAGGTCGTTGAGGGCGGCCTCTGAGCCTGGGTAGCGCTCGAAGAGCCAGTAGATGGCGGACTCGAGGGTGCGGATGAGACCTGTCTGCACGCCTCTCTTTTTAGGAGCATCGTTGTAGGTGCACTCGCGCTCGAGGGTGATGCAGCTGTAGCAGGATGGATGGACGCCGTCGCACTTTTCGCGGGCGCTGGGAAGGTCAGCTCCATGCTCTCAGGGATCGGGTTTAGAAGCTCAGACAACTGACCCTCGACATTGGTCGCATGCGCGCGAGACGCGCTGCCGCTTCACCGCGGGGGCGGAGGCGGCGGTGGAGGGCGGCGCGGATTCTGCATCTTCCTTTCGTTTTGGAGGCATCTCATGCTTCAATCGACGGGAGGCAGGGTGCCGGTATGTCGCACGGGGCCTCTGGCAGGGCCTGAGCCTGAGCCTAAGCCTGCGGCCTCCTGGATTATTGGTCGGGATTGGTCGTGTCCGTCCTTTGGGGGGTTCGTTATCATGGCCGCGCGGGTTCGCTCGTATCCCGCGGCGGCATTGTGAGGCTCCCTCGCGATGGCTGGAGATGGGGAGGATTTTGGAGTGGTGACGCTGGGTGGTGTTTGGGGGCAGAGGTCGATCACAGTGTCAGTGGTAATGCGGAAGCCACGACTCGCCGAGGTGCCGTGCTTGCCTGCCCGTGTCAGTGAGGGGGCGGCTGGGCTTGTCAGCCAGTGGGGACGAGAGGTAAGCGGCCGGATTCAGGATAGCACGCAATGGCTTGCTCTTTCCCTGCTAAAACTCAGAAACCTTTGGGGTGTCGGGATGCTGTTCAGCTGTGAGCTTGGTCGGCGATGCGGCATGCCGCGGCCTGGGGACTGGCCTGGGGCCTCCACGCGCGGGGAATGGCTTGGACATCTGGGGAATCCAGGCGGTCAATGCTACCGAATGTTTGGTGAGCGGCCGAGATTTCGGGGTGCAGCATGGGAGGAAGGTGCTTTGGTACATCGAGGGGGAGGAAGAGTCGCGGGGCGCTACTTCTGTTTGGCTAGAGCTGTCCACGGCTTATGAGGTACCTCCCCACTAGGATAAACTCTTACCCAAGTACTTTCCCCTCACCACATCCCTGACTTCGAAGACCCCCAACACCCAGGGCATTGACAATGCCGCGCCCAGAAACTCATGCTCGCCCACCACGCCAGTCTGCCCCTCCCTCTACATCGCCCTGTGACCACATTGTGCGTTTCGAACCTCAACCACCCAACGAAAGCCGAGCCTCGAGTCGAGTCAAGCCCGTGACGACGACGACGACGACTGGAAACTCTCTCGCGCTCTTCTGCGCCCCCCTTCACCATCAATCGACCCCTAGATGTCTTCCGCTGGCAAGACGCTCGACCTTCCCCTGCCACGGTGATGGCGACAGCCGGGGTGAAGAGGTCGTTTGCCGCCCTCGACAGCGGCGGCACCGGCAACGGCAGCGGCAGCGGCAGCAACGGTGGCGATGCACCATCCAGCCCTCACCTCAATGGCAACAGCAACGGCAGCTCCAAGGCCGCCCGCGTCGATGGCTCGCAAACACCGCGACCGAGGCAGAGTGTCGAGACCGACCATAGGCCCTCGAGGCACACCCACGCAATCAGCAGCGCCGCCTCGTCAAACTGGTCGTCGTACCCAGGCACCGAGAGCCCTTCAATCGCCATCGGCCTCTCCAGAGAACCAACACCAGTCGCATCGACGACAACAACACCACAGCACGGCGGAGTGCAGCATCGAACGAATGGCGCCCTGCCGGCCTTCCCTGCCGATGCATCCATTGTGCTCATCGGCATCCGCGGCGCTGGCAAGTCGACATTGGCCATCATCGCATCCACAGCCATGAAGCGCAGCGTCATCGACTGCGAGCGCGTTTTCCAGTCCATCGTGGGCACCACAAGTTGGGCCTACAAGAGAGACCACGGCGCCGCCGATTGTCACCGAAAGCAAGCAGAAGTCCTGCGTGATGTGCTGGCCGCCAACGCGCGCCAGTGCCTGATCGTGTGCTCCTGGACGGACCGCGGTGTTCAGGTTCTGCTCCGCGACTTTAGCAGGACACACCCCGTTGTACTCGTCCTCCGCGACGCGAGAGCTGTCGGAGAGCACCTCCGAATCGAAGACGACGACCGAGCTCGCAGCTTGCTCAACGCCAGCAGCGCCATCTTCCGAGGCTGCAGTAGCCTCGAGTTCTTCAACGTCACCGAGTCACCGGGAGCGGCGGGTCGTGATGGCGACGGCGACGACGCGGATGCCCAGGCCCGCAAGGACGCACTTCGTGGCGGTCATCACCCGCCAGCTCCCTACTTGACGCTCAAACGCGCCGAGAGACACTTTCTCAAGTTCCTTTCCCTCGTCATGCCGGCCGGCTCCATCCCGTTCATCGAGTCGGCCTTTCCACTGGCCTCGATCCCGACCGAGGACCGCCGATTCACCTACGCCCTATCAGTGCCACTGTCGAGGCTACTACGAAACGATGTCGATATGCAGGACCTAGAAACAGGGGCAGATGCCATTGAGATTGTCGTCGACTGTGAGCCAGGTCAGGGGGACGAAGCGCATGGCACCGATCACAACACCACAACCACCCCTGGCAGCGGCAGCAACGTCCTTGATGCCGAACGGCTGAGTGACGTTGCCCGTATGGTCGGCTCGATCCGGCGAACGACCGTCGTCCCCGTTGTCTACCACGTCGTGCCACCTCCCGGCCAGCAACAAGCCGATGCCTGGTACATGGAGCATGTTCTCCACGCACTCCGGCTGGCGCCCGAATACCTAACGGTCGACCTCGCTCGATTAGGCGACTATGAGCTGTCGTCCATCGCCGCCATCAAGCGGCGCACCAAGCTCATCGGCCACTTCACCACGCCGGCAGCCGAGGCGCGGACCTGGCAGGACCCCGTGTGGATGGCCCAGTATCGCCGCGCCCGCGCCCAGGGTTGCGACGTTGTCCGCCTCATCAAGCCAGCCGCCGCCATCCAGGACAACTTTGACGTCAACCGCTTTAAGGCTCAAGTTGCCGACGCCCTCGGCGACACCCGCGGCATCCCTCTCATTGCCTACAACTCGGGTCCCCGCGGTCGTCACTCGGCCTGCATGAACCACGTGCTGACCAGCGTGGCCGTCTCCCCCGTCAGCGAGCTCATCACCCCGCCAGGTGCCCCCCTACGCCCGCTCATAACAGCCAAGGAAGCTACCCAAGCGCTCTACGGCTCCTTCCTCTTCGATCCCATGAAGCTCTACGTTGTCGGCGCTCACGTCGAATACTCACTCTCGCCCGCCATGCACAACGCCGCCTTCCGTGCCCTCGGCATCCCTCACCACTACAGCCCTCACTCGACGCCTTCCCTCCGCGGCCTGCGCAGTCTTCTGGACGACCCCTACTTTGCCGGCGCTTCCGTCGGCCTTCCTTTCAAGGTTGAGATCATTGCTCTCACCCACTCTCTGAGCCGGCACGCCCGCGCCATCGGCGCTGTCAACACCCTCATCCCGGTGCGTCGCCTCAACCCGGACGGCAGCATCCCGCGTGACGAGAAACTATTCAACTGCCGCAACCGCGCTGGCCCCGTGCGTGCACTCTATGGCGACAACACGGATTGGGTCGGCATCCGAGCTTGCATCCGTCGTGGCTTGTCGCCGGCCAACGCCGTGCGACCGTCGAGCTGCGGCCTCGTCATTGGCGCCGGCGGCATGGCTCGCGCTGCTGTGTACGCCATGCTCCAGCTCGGCGTACAGAGCATCGTCATCCATAATCGCACCGTCGCCAACGCAGAGAAGCTCGCCGATCACTTTGGTCAGCTCTTTGCCCGGCGCGACATTCCCTTGTTGAGCACATGGTCTGACGCGGAAGCTCGCACGACACGGTTCCACGTCCTGCGCACCCGCGACGAGGCCTGGCCCGAGGGCTTCCGGAAACCGACGGTGATCGTGTTCACTATCCCGAACCACGCCATTGGCGACGTCCCTGCCCCCAACTTTACCGCCCCGGAGCCCTGGTTCGACAGCCCCACGGGCGGTGTGCTCATTGATCTGGGTTACAAGACTCTGGATACCCCTATACTTGCGCAAGCCCGCGCCCGCTCCCACCGCGGCTGGGTCACGCAGGACGGTCTGGATCTGCTGCCTGAGCAGGGCTTTGCCCAATTTGAACTGTTCACGGGCAGGCGTGCTCCGCGACGCCTGATGAGGGAGAACGCACTGCGGGCGTACACGGATGAGAAGGGTCGTTCAAATCTGGCACAACTTCAGCCGCGCTTGAACGACATCACAGAGCAAGAGCCATAAGGGGATGTTGGCATAATATACATGAGAGTCATGAGACTGGTGTTGGCGTTTTGGATGCATGAAAAGGTCCAGGCAGATTACATTGCAATACTATTGAAGCAGTTCACTTCATTCCATCATCTGACCTCCTTCTTCACGCCAGCTTCGGCCCATCACCTACATCCTCGAAAACTCCGTGTCGCCCAGCACCACTGCTGAATTTGGCTGCTCCAGCGACACCCTCGGCAGCTACACACTTGACGCCCTCGTCAAACTCCCTCGCCAGCGCGTCCTCGAACGACTTGGCCTCATACGCCGCATAATGGCAGCTCGCCCGATCCGTATTCATACACAACTGCGGAAACGCGAGCAACTGCCTCGCAATCCGCGTCGCCTCCTCGACAGCCTTTCCCTTCGGCACCACACGATTAGCAAGACCCATCTGCAACGCTTCTTGGGCACCAACAGGACGACCCGTGAGGATCATATCCAACGCCCTCCCAAGACCGATAATAGCCTGCAATCTCACCGTACCACCATCAATCAAAGGTACACCCCATCGTCGACAAAACACGCCAAACACCGCATCCTCCTCCACCACGCGCATATCCCCAATAAGGGAAAGCTCCAGCCCCCCAGCAACAGCATACTCCGACACGGCGCTAATGACGGGTTTTTTGATCTGCATGCGAGAAGGGCCGATGGGGCCAATGTTACGACCCTCCACGCGGTGGGAGGTACTGACGATGGGACCGCCGTAGCCCTCGGCGTCTGGGGACTTGGCGACTTCGTGGAGGTCAAAGCCTGCGCAAAAGGTGCCCTGGGCGCCGTGGAAGACGCATACTTTTTGGGAGGGGTCGTCTTCAAAGGCTAAGAAGGCGGAGGTGAGTTTACGGGCTGTTGGGCCGTCGATGGCGTTGCGCCGGGAGATGCGGTTGATGGCGATTGTGGTGATGCCTTCTGGGGTGGTGGTGATGAGGACTGGTTCGGTGGACATGATGATGGCAGTATCGGGAGGATGTTGCGGGGTTTGATGCTATGGAGACTCTGGATGATCCAGAGGTGTCGCTCTTGATGTTCTTCTTTGCTTTGAACGTTGCCCAAACGCCAGCCGAGGTTGAATTCCTCCCTTCCGCCGACGACCCCTCACCGTGACACATTGGCGACGAGAAGGCTTGCTGACATCGGGAAGGTCACTGGTTTGACCGATGGCCACCGAACTCGGGTGAATTCCGTGAGGGGTTGCGCATGTGACGACCAACAAGCTTTTCGGGAACAAGCGGTCACGGTTGACGGCGAAGAAGCATCTCGCCGAACATCTCCTGCAGAATTATTCCCGGAGTCGGCGCCGTCCTGGAGACCCCGTGGGGTAGCACTGAAGGCCTGCACTACCGTTGGACAGGGACTGAATCAGGGGCTGGGCTGACGTCAAGCTTGAGTCCGAGGGCCCTGAAGTCCCCTTAAAATCCTCAAACCAGCGACAAAAACCTACCCACGCTCAAAACACCATTGAGAGCAAAGATCCAGACATCCGTCATGTCCGCAACCCAGCTGCAGACCCTGACGGCCCCGGCCTCAGCCTTAACCGGCGATGAGGCCCAATCTTCCCGCGACAGCAGCACCACCCCCAACGCCCCCGAACACCACTCCTCCCGCTGGGCCGTCCTCCTCGCCGCATTCGGGGTCACCTTCATCGCCGTCGGAATGCCAAATTCCTTTGGCGTCTTCCAGCAATACTACGAAACGACCCTCTTCCCCGACAAGCCCTCCTCCGAGATTATCCTCATCGGCTCCCTCACTTCGAGCTTGTACATGGTGCTTGGTGCTCCGGCTGGACGATTCGCTGATATTGTTGGGTACACGACGGCTTTGGTGGCGGGCTCATGTCTCATCGTTGGCGGGTTGATGGCCGCATCTGCCGCCACTGAGTTTTACCAGCTCGTTCTCTCGCAAGGCTTCGCATTTGGTCTCGGTACCGCCCTCGTTTACTACCCGGCCGTCAGCGTGTCGGGGCGGTACTTTCGCCGGCATGGGTTGGCGAACGGCGTTGTGGTTTCGGGCGGTGCAGTGGGCGGCTGTATCGGGCCATACTCGGTGCGCGTCATGATTGACCGCCTCGGGTTGCCGGGGACGTTTCGCACGTTGGCGTACATGTCGGCTGGGGTGTTGGCATTCTCGTGCCTGACTTTTGCGCGTCTCGCGAGAAGACCGACACGACCGAGGGGCGCTGCTTCGAGGAAGTTGCTTGACCTGGGACTGCTGCACGACAGACGCTTCCTCGTCATGCTGGTGTCGGGCACCGTGGCCATGACGGGGTTTCTGCCTCGGTACTTCCTCGTGCCCGCTTCGGCCGTATCGCAAGGCGTTGACGTCGCGTACGCGGCATGGTTGCTGGGTCTGATGAACGGTCTGTCAATCGCTGGTCGCCTGGGCGTCGGCGCATTTGCGGACCGCTACGGAAAGCTCACAGCGCTCATCGCAAGCTTCGTCCTCTGTGGTATCGGTCACCTGGCTTTCTGGCTACCAGCTGTCTTGGTCGGCGCGGGCGACGAAAAGCCCGTGGCTCTCATGACGGTGTTTGTCATCTTCACCGGCCTGCTAGGCTCCGGATTCGTGGCCATCATGCCCGTCGTCACAGCGGACATTTTCGGCGCAGAGGACTTGGCGTCAAAGGTTGGTCTGCTGAACAGCATCATGGGCTTGGGGGCTTTTGCTGGGCCGAGTGTTGTTTACGCCATGGTGCCTGATGGTCGGGACTTTGGCAATGCTGTGTTGCTTACTGGGCTTCTCATGGTCGTGGGGGGCTTGATGTTGACGAGGACGTATCGATACATGTAGGCCAATTGAATCGTAGATTTGCGTCGCCTTCGAGGGTCAAGACCGCGACAGTGGTGGATGGTGCTGGCAGTGTTGTTCCACGCTCGGTGCCGCCCGACGTCCGCCTCACTGGAGTTGAACTGAAGCGGGCGGGATCCCAGGCGGGGCTTCAGCGGTCGTCGCGCCACTCACCGAACGACCCTCAAATTCAGCCTCCAAGTTCGGCAGCAGCCAGCCGCTTCTCCTTCACCTGCGTGAATCGAGATACCACCTCGATTGGCGATTTGAGCACTCCCGGTCATCTCCGCGGCAAACATTTTCACAGCAATCCATTGACTGGCCGTGATGCTCCTCGTGCGGGCGCGTCAACGGCACTATCTTATCTGTGGCACCTGCCCCTCAGTGGTGCCGTCCGTTGTGGCGCCCGAGACGGCCGCTGCCGCCCCACTGATAACGATGCGGCGGCGACCGAGCGGGATTTTGGCGACGGCCGAGACGACAAACTCGACCTCTTCACCTCCCGTCCCTCCGTCTGTCTACAAAAAGGGGGAAGCCCGACCGCCGTCTTCATCGCCCTTGGACTCCAACGCCATCATATCCTTCCCATCAACAGTCAACGCGACTTCCTCACATCCACAATGGCCATCTCCGTGCAGCCCCTCTACGCCGACGGCACCGCCGCCCCTCCCCTGGGCGCCGCCATCTCCAACGTTGATCTCAACGTCCTCACGGGTAAGATGAACAACACCGGCCGTGCCGCCTGAACAATCTTGATCTGGAGAATACCCGTTGCAATCGGTAACCTCCTCTGGTAAGCGCTTTGATGTCTTGTCGCCCAAAACATTGCTGACGTCTGTCCGCAGACTCCGATTTTGACGTCATTCGTGACGCTCTCTTCCACCACCACGTCGTCGTCTTCAAGAACCAGGCTGGTCTCTCGTCAAGGGCCCAGTACGAGATCACGCAGAAGTTCGACCCGGAAGCTCGTGGCGCCTATGGCCACGGCAAGACCCTCGACGCCAAGAGGTCCATCCTGCATCCAGACCTCAAGACCGTCCCCCACCAGCCGCAGGTCCAGATCATCGGCAATGGCTTCATCGAGGAGTACGAGGGACTCTCCAACTTCCGCCTTCGTCACCCGCACCACCGCACCTTCCATGCGACAAAGGTGCCTGACGAAGATGACCTGGACTTCACACGCTTCTACCGCTGGCACATCGACGCCGCTCTGTACGACTTTGCCCCGCCCGTCGCCACCTCTCTGCTGGCTGTAAAGGTCCCGGGTGGTCGCAAGCAGGTCGTCCGGTACGACGACGGCACCGGCGACGAGCTCACCGTTCCTCTGGGCACCACCGCATTTGTGTCGGGCTACGCCATGTTCGACCGTCTCTCCCCCGAGGACCAGGAGTTCTGCCGCACCACCAAAGTCGAGTACGCCCCTCACCCCTACGTCTGGATGAGCAGCGCCAAGGCTCGCTCTGACGGTCTGGGCCTCATCTCCGAGGACAAGGAGGTCCCTCTCAACGACCTCCCACCCATCGACGAGGAGAAGATCCAGATCCTGCCCCTGTGCTGGAAGAACCCTGTCACGGGCCGCCTCGCGCTTCAGGTGCACCCCTCCGCGATCAGGAAGCTGCATCTTGCCGATGGGAGTGTCGTGGAGGACTTGGCCAAGGTCAGGGACACGATTCACCGCCTCCAGAGGCCTGGCATTGCGCCTGACCTGGTGTATGCCCATGACTGGGAGGAGGGCGACTTTGTTCTCTTCCACAACCGCGGTGTCCTGCACTCCGTCGTCGGTGCGTTTGCCGAGGATGAGGTCAGGCTGTTCCGGCAGTGCAACATTGCTGGGAGCGCCCTTCCGCAGGGGCCTTAAACTGCCCAGGGCGGAAGGTTTCTGATGTTGTCATGTTCTCACGGTAGATTTTTGGTTAGATTGAACTCAGCATGTTACTTCATTGATCCCCTCATCTGTTCGTCATTGACCCCTAACATCGACAACCTGTTTCGTCCGTTCCGACCCCGTCTCGTCTCCCGTGTTGACGGTACTCTGGTGCTCCACCATCATGATGGTGGCATTCTCAGCCACCGGCCGATGTCTCACGCCCTTGGGCACCACGAAGACATCCCCTTCCGCCATGACCACGGGGTCTTGTCCCTCAATCTGCATTTGAAGCTTTCCGGAGAGCAGGTAGAAGAGCTCTTCCGAATCTGGATGGGCGTGCCAAATGAATTCGCCGTCGATCTTGGCGACTTTGACGTGGTGGTCGTTGATGGAGGCCACGAGGCGAGGAGACCATGTCTCGGTGATGGAGTCCACGACGGACGGGACGGATATTGAGCGGTGCATTCTGGGGGTGGGAGATGTGGCTCGGTGTTTTGGTGGAAGCTTTGGTCCGGGTTCTGGGGACAGCAGGCAAAGAAAGGCAAGCGATGATGAGACACGCTTCTCAATTGTCCATCCTCAAAATGAGACAGAACACTCAGAAATAGCAATATCAGGTTGCAATTGCACCCAGTTCAATTCGCTGGCCATTTGCAGGCATGTCCATCTGAAAGGCGCGAACAACTTCAAAGTGCGGGCCTGACGCGGGCCTGGCGCGGATGTCAAGGGCAGGGCGCGCATCTTGGCGAATCTGACATCAGCTCCTGGGGATGTCCACGATGCAACGTCTCCTCAGTCTGACATGTCTCGAAAATGGCACTACGCCCAGAACGACAACGATTTAACCTTGGTCGTCAAGCGGGTGTAGGAATTGTTTGGGCGACGGCTCGCGTGCCGGAATGGGCGAGACCTCTACGTCACGACCAGCTTTCGCGCTAAGACACCACAAAGCAACCGACGATGCGCGTGTCTGGGTCTCAGCCAGCTAGGCTTAGCGGGGAACAAGTTTGGTATCGTTAGCGGGTGTCTTACCGGCCGAGTGTGCGGGTGGTGAGTGCTTCGCAACGGCCGACGGGCTAAATTTACCTCGCTTTGTCGTTGGTCTCGAGGCATGTTACAGCATTGAATGGCTGTAACGACTCCAAAGTTTTGAGTCTGTAGCTATTTAAACATTTGGAGACTCTGAGAAACTTGTACAAAAGCTCAGAGACACCCTCGACTTGGAAACAATACACAACAATCTAGCACATCACACCAATTCACGACCCAGCCATTACCTTCAATTGCAATCCCGGTCGCAGCCATCGCCAAATCATCACACATACCATGTCCGCCTCTACCTCCAGCTTCATTTCACTTCGCAACATACTATTGGCCACTGTTGCGATTCTGTCCAGCACAGTCATGTCCGCAGAAAACACACGACCCCAGGCCTTGGTGTATAGGGGACCGACCTCGTGCGACGGCTGCCCCGAATCTGTGGGCGATCTATTGACCAGCTCCCCTTGGCACTTCCAAGTGACATACGTCGGTCCTGGCGAGAAAGTGAAGGTGACCAAGGAAACATTGAGCAAGGTCAGGGTGTTTGCCCATGGTGGCGGTCCAGGTATGTTGTCTCCCACTAAACGGTCATCTGTTTTCATGTCATGTCTGACAATGGAGATAGACGTGGCTGAGGCTTGGAACGCAGTGAAAGGCTTCGCGACCCCTCTGAAAACCTTCATCTCATCCGGCGGGATCTACATGGGTTTCTGCCTCGGTGCCTACCTTGCCGGAAACTCGGACGACTACCCGGGTTTCGACATTCTTCCTCACGGCGTCAGCGTCGACAGCGAGATTAAGCAAAAGGACGCCGAGATCACCAACGACGAGGACACGGTCATCCAGCTTGACTGGAAATTTCAGACCGGCAAGGTCGAGGAGAACCTCTGGGCTTATTTCCAAGAAGGCGCCGTCATGAAGGGACTGAACGGATACTTCAACAACGGCGGTCAGGGGAGGATCATTGCCAACTACTCGATGAACGACAATGTGGCAGCGTCCGTGACGCCTTATGGAAAGGGATGGGTTGGGATTGTTGGTCCCCATCCTGAGGCGGACAAGTCTTGGTGTAAGTACGGCCTACGCTGCAGGTGCTGTGCACAAACTGACATGAATGGCTTTAGACACGATGAAACATATCAGCAACCCGGATGGTTACAGCTTCGACATGGGCTTTGACTTTATCAACGCAACCCTAAACGCAGGCATGCCACTTCCGTGATCTGCCGTCAGCAGTCGATAGATGAGCGTGAAGGACCAACAGCAGCATATTTCCATGTTCAGCAACATGGGCTGTGTTTTATTGACTTTCAATACTGGTTTGGATCTGCATCAGGAGTTTAAGCATTGCTAGGTACTGGGAGCGGGCATTTCGTATTTGACATGAGGGCATTGGCGACTCAGTCGAGAAAGCGCACGGAGGTAGGGCAATGAACTTCGGCAACCAGGCCCGAATATCGCGTGCTTCATGAATAGTACAAATCGATGATAAATGATTGCAAAGCAAGATGTTTGATCGTCTGTAATGGTCGCTTACAAATGAACCAATTCATTCAGTTCCACTTGGTGCAAGGAAGTTGACTCTTGGGACCGAGATGGGTCTGGATACAGAATTACAGATGCTCCATTCGGCATCATCTATGCGCATCTTCGGAGGCCAACCTAGCTGAGCACTACACCCTGCAGGTTCTCTTGCAAGAACGCCCATAGACCTCTTGGGATCTTCTCACCGACTTTGGCGACGTTTCGAGAATCATACCCCCCATAGGCTGAACACTTCCAACACCCTTCGTCCCTGGCCGGCCGGTGAAATGTCCAACACACCGGACCCACACCCGACACCGGAAGTCCACCGAGCTCACCGGGCCGGTCCACTATCCCGAGATCCAATCCGAGCACCGTGAGATCGTCGGGTCCGGCACAGTTATCCGCCCTACACACGCCCTTCGCTCCCCTCCCCTGAAGGCGTCATCGTTCTGGGGTGCAGCCAGCCAGCCCCAATATGTCAGCAGCGCATTCTTGTTGACCGCCGGCCGGCAAATGCACCCCAGCCAGCGTCATCACTCCCCCGGCGACGCACCGAAGCGGCAGGTCGTCGCGCATTCTCCGCGCATTCGCTGACTGTCAGCACAGACGGGCCAAATTCCGTGCCCCAGTTTCCTCGAAAAAAGTGCCCCAATTCAACACGACATTTGGTGACTCCACGTCCCCTCGCCTTGCGCCTGCTCTTTACTTTTACCTCACGCATCTTCCATTCCATCCTCGTTCGGCACACGGCAACTGCGCAAGTTTCTCCGAAGCTTTCGTCTTCCGTCGGAATGCCTCTTGCTGCGCGCAAACCAACTCCCCGGACGACTTTCAAGCTGTAGCCGGCAATCGCCAATCCATTCCAAACACCAGCCTCGGCACCTGCAGTTCACGTCTCACGACCCACAATGACCACCTCTTCGACGCTCGTCTTGGACGAAAAGGCTCTCGAAGCCGACCGGCCGGCTGACGTCGGCGTCAACTCGGCCGGCGAGACATCTACGGACCGCAGCGCGCTCAGCAGCCGTGACGCAACGGCGCCGACGGGAGATGCCGACACGCCACCACCCCCGGGCACCGGAACCGGCGACAACGACACCGCCCCCGAAGAGCCGGAAGCCCAGCGCACAAAATTCGAAACCGCCCTCATCGTCGCATCCCTCATGGCCGCCCTCTTCCTCGCCGCTCTCGACGTCAGCATCGTCGCCACCATCGTGCCCACCGTCTCCCAAGAGTTCCAGTCCTCCACGGGCTACGTCTGGATCGGCTCCGCCTTCCTCCTCGGCAATGCCGCCTGCGTGCCTACCTGGGGCAAGATTTCCGACATTTGGGGCCGCAAGCCGATCCTCCTCAGCGCGCTTGGCGTCTTCTGGGTCGGCAGTCTCCTATGTGGTGCCGCCGTCAACATGGCCATGCTCATCGCAGGACGTGCCGTCCAGGGTGTCGGTGCTGGCGGCGTTATTGTCCTCGTCAATATCTGCATCAGCGACCTGTTCTCTCTGCGTCAGCGCGGCGTCTACTTTGGCATTGTCGGAATTGTCTGGGCTATTGCTTCGGCTGTTGGTCCTGTTGTCGGCGGTATCCTTACGTCCCAGGTCACCTGGCGCTGGTGCTTCTACATTAACCTGCCCATCTGCGGCGTCGGCATCATCGTCCTCTTCTTCGTCCTCAAGCTGCACAACCCGCGCACCCCCATGGCCCAGGGTCTCCGTGCCATCGACTGGCCTGGCAGTGTCATCATCATCGGCGGCACCATCATGTTCCTCTTCGGCCTCGAGTTTGGCGGCGTCACCCACCCCTGGAACTCGCCCACAGTCATCTGCCTCATCGTCTTTGGCATCCTGACCATTTGCCTGTTCATCGTTGTCGAGGTACGCTTCGCCAAGTACCCCATCGTACCCATGCACCTCTTCACCAACCGCTCAAACATCGCCGTCTTCGCCACCTCCTTCGGCCAAGCCTTCACCTTCATCGCCGGAAGCTACTGGTTGCCCCTCTACTTCCAGGCCGTTCTTGGTGCCGACGCCCTCCTCTCCGGCGTCTACCTGCTTCCCTACGTCATCTCCCTGTCCATCGTCGCCGCCGCCTCGGGCTTCATCATCCGCAAGACCGACAACTACTACTACCTCATCGTCGGCGGTATGTTCATTACCACTGTCGGCTTTGGCCTCTTCAACAACCTTCCCCCGGATCGCAACTTCACGAAGATTGTCATCTACCAAATCGTCGCCGGTATCGGCATCGGACCCAACTTCCAGTCCCCCCTCATCGCGCTACAAACCAACGTCCAGCCGCACGACATTGCCTCGGCCACCGGCACCTTCGGCTTCATCCGCCAGATTGGCACGTCCATCTCTGTCGTCATCGGCGGTGTTATCTTTGGAAACCGAATGGACGCCCAGTTCCCCCGCCTACTCGCCGAGTTGGGACCTGAAATTGCCGACATGCTTTCAGGCTCGAGTGCAGCGTCAAAAGTCGGTGTCGTCGCTGGCTTGCCAGAGCCAGACCGTACCGTCGCTCGGGGAGCCTATCTTCAGAGCATCCGAACCATGTACGCTGTCTACGTCGCCATTGCCGGCCTGGGTTTCTTCGCCAGTCTGTTCATCGCGCAGAAGAGTCTGAGCAAGGACCACAAGGAGCACAAGACGGGTCTCAAGACGCTGCGGAGTCGGGAGAGGAAGTCGGTGGTGGAAGAGGTCAAGGCTTAGGCTTCAAAAGTCGACTTCAACAGTCGAAAAGGCGTTGTTGCTTCGGCGTTCTGGTAGCATACTACTCATAGCTTGCCGCATTGTGTTAGGTTTTGTACATTCATGTAACGAAAAGACATATTATTAATCTTCCCCGACCCGTCTGTGATGACATCCCATCCAAGGCAGGGTCCCCAACTAAGCCTGCATCGCCTGGGCTAGATGCATCTCTCGGCCCCGGATACACCAAGATCTTGATGGTCCGACTGCAAGGGCCCCTGTTGTGGCCCACTTCCTGACCTCGGTCGACCCGGGAAGCCACCATCCGGCGATGACATTGGAACTTTGGTCCAACCAATGTGTGGACGGCTTCTACCCTGACATTCATTCGCTTGTCCGTGTTTGGGACAATAGGACAGGCAGCGAAGGAAGTGAGGTCTTGTGCGTGCACGCTGACGGAGTGTAGATACGAGGACTTCCTTGCACCATCAGAGTGTCTCATGCTTCTCATCATTTCGACAGCACCATGAACGACCGTACTCCCCAGCAAGACGTCAGCATTATCCCTCTACTGGCCAAGGACCAGTATCGCCCGTTGGACAATCTGAGATCCCAGCTGTTCTTTCTTGTTCCAACAAGACTCGATGAAGATGTTCTCCAAACCGCCCTCGAAACACTGATCCGCGATCATCTGCCCATCCTCGGTGCTCGCATCCAACCCACCGGCCTCGGCAACGCCTTGGAATATCACCTTCCGCGCTCCTTTCATGCCGACTACTGCCTCTTCGGCTGGTCAAGCTCAACCGTCAACACACCCTTCTCAGTTGTGACGCTCCTAGCGGAACAAACACAGACTGATGCGGCCATCACCTGGGGCACACCAACCCCCGAGCTCGAGAAGCTCTGGACTCTTGCTAATTGGCCAACCGAACGAAAACATGAGAAGCCAGACTGCCCGCTCTTGCTCGTCCATCTGACGCATTACACGGACTACACCGTGGTCGGGACGAACTTACCCCACGCTGTCGCTGACCAGATGGGATACGCGAGCATGATCGAGGCCTGGCTTGATCTCGTTCAAAACAAGACCCCCACTCCCTTCCTCACAATGGAGCAGAATCTCTCCATGTTTGAAACTTCTTCCAAGTTCTCCGATGAGGAGTTGAGGACAAAGGGGCAGTACAGGCTGAAGTCGCTCTTTGAGCGGATCAGAGTCATCATATCCCATGCTGTGGAGGTCAGTTGGGAGCAAGAAGAGGAGAGGCGCATGTTGTTTCTCTCGGAAGAGTCTGTCTCGAGACTTCGAGGGTCCTACAGAGAGTCAGTTCGACAGAAGTACGGTCCCGAATCGCCGTCTCTTTCGAGCAGTGATGTCATCACGGGCATTTTGACAAAGGTTCGTCGGCCACCTGCTTCAAAAACAGCTAGAAAACTGACAGTCCTCAGCTTCGCTACTTCAACCTCCAGAAGCCTACATTCGTCTCTCTCAGCGGCACAGTGAATGGTATTCTTCCCGTTACCTTCCCGCACAACATCCTCCGCTAACATGGCAGCACGGGGCCGACACCCCGACCTCCCCGCCGGCCAACCCTTCCTCCACAACGCGCTCGGCTACAGCGACGCCCGATTCCACATCGGCCCCGATACCACCGCCGCGGAGATAGCCTACCGTAACCGCCTAGCAGTCAACGAGGCAATAAAGTTGGAGAACATCGAGCGGTGCTTCGCCGTTCACGAAGGAATCTTCCGAGGCGGCTACTCCCCCCATATCGGCGAACCTGGCGACACCACCTTCGCCGTGACAAACTGGACCGGAGCGTGGCGAAACATTGACTTTACCGTCGCCGCTGACCCGCGGGGTCCCCGTAACTCGGCGGCGAGCGCCGAAGCTAAATCATCTGAAGATGGGAGCCGTCAGTCTACCATCGTGCTGGGAATATCCATGGAGAGGTCCGTGGGTGTGCTACGATGTGAGTTGTCTTCGTCCCAAGTTGCGGACGCTCCGCTAATGTCTTGTAGTCAGCACGCAGATGATGTCGAGGGCGGCGGGCGGGTATTGGTGTGATTTCTCGTGTTCGAAGAAGAATATGGCTGCGATGGATGAACTTCTTCGGAGGGACCCGAGGCTGGAGACTATTTGATGCAGATGGCAGAAGGTGCTCTGCTAATGATGATACTCTGTTAATGACGATGCTCTGTTGTGGCACCTTGACGTTTCGGCCGGAGCCCACTGCTAATCTGGGATATAGAACATCGCTCAAGTAGGAACTAGTACCATCTGTATCGAACCAGACAACGACGGTGCTTGGGAATTTGAAGATTGGGGAAGTACAGCATTCCACAGCTCTTAGCAGCACTCGTGGAAGCACTCTCAGTGGCCTCATTTCCAGCATGTTCGTATGCCAGTTTTCGTCAGGAGCATTTGTTCCTGGTGGTCGTTCAGCTTTGGCCCTCGAATTTACGATCATTGGCCATGTTGCCGCCTAGGATCAATGCAGCCAGTCATGGGTATCCAATATATGCAGATGTAATCACGCGGTTCTGCATGCGGCCGAATTTGTCAAGGGCACAGCTATCATCTCAGCCTGATCGTATGAAGTTGGCCACATAAGACCCCTCCCACGCTACACTGAATGAGTAGAAATAACCTTCTTCATTTTTTCCAGTATCTCCACGGATCATTCAGCCTTCAATGTCAGACACAGGCCCAAGTCTCAGCCCGGTTTGTGCCGAGCTCATAGCTCACGCGTGGGGGACAGGTGTGTTCTCAAATTTCACCCAACGACAGTCTAGAGATACCTGGGTACTGACACGAAGCCGGACAGCAGGTCGAAGCAACGACAAACCATTGGAGTTCTCCGGCCATGCTCAGATGTCTCAGGCCTTCAATACGGATACGGAATTCTTGTTGTTGTAGGTCTCCATAGACTCACCTTGCTTCAAGCATCGCCCCGAACTGATCGAGGACATTTTCCACCCAGCGTGGGGCCACCAGAGACCGATATCACTTGCGATGAATGCAAAAAGATCATTGAAGCAAAGTTCAACCAGATACCTGATTGGTGGGTTGAGGAGTCGATCGGATCGAACGGTCACTTTGGTTACAAGTACTTTGTTGAAAAGAACGGCGATGGTATTGTCCGTAAGTTGGCTTCTCTCCATGTGACAAAACACTCCGGTGCTGACGGTCATTGCTCAAAAGAGACGAATTCAAGATTCTTGCAACATTTCTTCGACGAAAATCAAGATGATCCCGACCTCAAGGTTGTACCGGAGCAGATATGGCGTGATATCAAGTTATACACGCGCTGGTCAACATCTACAACTACTGGTCCAAAGACAGTGGCATTTCTTGCAAAGACAGACCCCAGATCCATCGACCCAGTAGTGGAGGCTATGGATCAGAGCTTCCGCAACTGGAAGTCCAATGACCCTCTTTGGTTCTACACTCTCGTCATCAACCAGGTTGCCAAACGACACCACAAAACGGTCTTGAGGGTGCGGGACATGATTCATGGCGAAAACGGATGGGACAACCTGTCTCCAAAAGTACCGCAGGTGGAACAAATCAGCTACGAGATGCTTTACCGGACTGCCTGGCATGCATCCACAGCCGTCGAGATTCTTGAAGCAGACATTCGGTCCTTGGCAGACATTATCAACATACATGGTAAATTACTTGATCTGAAAGTCAAGAATCGCTCAGAAACAGGATCATATTCAGAGCAACAGCCTGAGTCTATTGCAGGCAAGGGGTCCGACCATCTGCTACAAAACTCAGCCCATCAAGAGCTGTTGTTTGTGTCTCAGATACTGCACAACATGCGGCTTCGATGCGTGACGTACAAGGAACGCGCCAACAACGACAGTAAGTGCAAGTCGCGAATTCAACCCAGACGCTCCAACCTCCTGGTATTGGTGTTTCATGACGCTGATGTCCACATTTAGTCCAACTGGCTTTCAGTGTGATTGCCAAGAACAACGCAGATCAGTCGACATCAATTGCCAAGACATCTGCAGCCACCAGCGAAGCTGTCCGAATCGACAGCAGGGCCATGAAGGCCATTGCTTTGCTTGCGTTTATTTTCCTTCCGCCGACCCTAGTCACCGCATTCTTCAGCACAAGTTTCTTTCACTCTCAGGATGCAGGCAGATCTTGGGGCGTCTCGTCGGAAATCTGGATCTATGCAGTGGTCGCGGTGGTGTCTGTCATGCTGAGTGCCGGCTTGTGGTACTTCAAAATTCGCAACTCCTCGGAGGAGGGAGGAGAGCCAAAAGCTATAAGGTACATCAAAGGTCTTCTCACGGCTGCTACGCTATTGCTCATTAGCATCTTCGCCAGCCCCCGCTCGCGACTGAGTACCACCCAGCCGCCAAGTCCTTCTCCTCCATCCAAGCCTAGGGGCAGTGGGATCCGTTCGAATCAAATGCCAAACCGAGTTAATACGAGTTCCGGCGCCCTGGATAGGACCGATAACAACATGAGACAAGACGAAGAGCTTGGCCTTGAAAGAGAGCAGCAAACACCGGCCAGTCGGTAATGACAACTTCTACTCCAGGGTCACGGGTGTCCTTTTAAGGTCAGCACTGTGGATATACAGGCTGGATTGATAGAAACAGGGGGCCAGGAACCAAGAGGAAGGACATCAGAATCTTGAAAATTAGCTACATATTACGAACTAGTACGATCCACGACTGCTTCCATCCTTCATGCTCAAGCGCTCCACATCCCTCAACTGCACCAGACTGGTCTCGTCGTGATAGTCGATGGTGACATCTCGCGTGAGGATGATACCCCTGCCCCTCTTGCCAGACGACAGTGGTACTGGCGGCAGCGGACGCTCCTCCTTGTTTGCAGTTCGCACAACCGACTCGCTTCCCAGCTTGCGGCTTCCGCCAAGCTTGTGAGGATCGTTCGACCTGTTGTAGTGGCCTCCGGAGTGGCCTCCAGGGTAGGAGGGGTATTGCTTGGTGCTGCCGAGAATGCGAGGGAAGATACGCACCAGCACCAGGCGCATGGCGGGCATGCAGGCGCAGATGATGCCGACGTTGATCTCGATGGTGGACCAGTTGGCGACTGCGTATTGGTCCCAGGTTGGGTTGTGGGAGGTGGCAAATGCGACGAGGGACTGAAGACGTAGAATACTGACGACGGTGACGCTGGAACATGGTCGGTTAGTCATGTTGCTTGAAGCATCCTGGCACTGGGGAAAGGACTCACAATGTACCGACGCAGAACATCATAGCAACACCAACCTTCTTCTTCCAGTGCAAGTTCAGGGACCTGATCTGGGAAAGCGGCAGAGCGAGCATCCACAGGTCGAGCGCGATGGAGACGGCAGCGTTGGCCCAGGCGATGGCGTTGATGTTGAGGCATGTGCCAGTGTGCTCGTGGTCCCAGTTGGTCCAGTAGTAGCTGATGGGCCGACACTGGAAGGCGGCGAGGAAGACGAAGACGAGACCGTACAACGCATTGAAAGCGAGAGTGCCGACGATGAACATGTTGATTTGGGTGTGGCCGAAGATGCGCTTGTAGAAGAGCAGGATGGATGTCTTGAGGAAGGCAATCTGGGAAAAGTAGAGGATCTCCTGGACGTAGAACCACCGGATGAATGTCGTCAGTATGTCGAATGGCACCCGCCAGACATCCTGGCCGAGACCGTTGGGGGCCAACCCGACGCTGTTGATCACAGTCCCTGGCAAGCCGGTGCAGAGGGTGATCACAATGAAGAGGTCATCCCAGCCGAGGGAACCGGCGGAGGAGAAGTGCTGGTAGGCGATGCGGATGACGACGATTAGGTTTGTGATGGTGCCGAGGGAGATGGAGATGGCATTGAACTCGCGGCTGCGGTTTCGGATGGGGGCGCCACACGTTGAGCTTGTGATGTTCATGGTGGCTGCGAACCACCAGTCAGCAGGTTGCCAGTCAGTAAGGATCGTCCAACAACGTACTCAGGGCCTGCTTCGGTGTGCATGTGGTGAGAACGCAAGTCTCAACTGCCTTTTGAAGGGGAGCATCGGTGCAGACACAGGTCTGG
Source organism: Plectosphaerella plurivora (assembly GCA_020726575.1). Lineage (NCBI taxonomy): Eukaryota > Fungi > Ascomycota > Sordariomycetes > Glomerellales > Plectosphaerellaceae > Plectosphaerella > Plectosphaerella plurivora. The sequence continues at coordinate 257,045 of JAGSXJ010000031.1, forward strand.
TTCGTCGGTGAGCATGCCGATTCGAGGACCGCCGTGATCAAGCAGGTGGAAGCACAAGACGGAAGCAACGCCAGAGCATCCTCAGTGCTTCCCTGGGCGAGTGCCGGCACCAGACCAGCAACCACCCAGACCAAGATCGACAGGACGTTCGTTCTCATGTTGGGGAGCCAGGCGGTAGTGAGCCGATGAACGCACTGACTTGAGACGAGGAGCAAGGAAAAAGAACAACAAACAAAAAAGGATGACAGCGGAGGTTGAACCCGAGGGGGATAGGTTCAATCGATATACTCGGAACCCATCCTAACCAGTGCCCCTCGGAGGGCATCCCCCCCCCGGGCGAGACCATCGCTAAACGAGACCGATGAATTCTTCCGGAATCAAGCTTCGGAGATGATACCTGGACCGGGTCATGGCGGCACGTCAGATCGTCACTGGGGGGGGGGGGGGCAATGGGGAATAGTTCAGGGGCTCCCGGGCCTCTGGCTGCAGGCAGAAAACAGCGATCCGGCAGAGGGAAGCGAGGAGGAGGGTGGTGTGCAGGTGGCCATTGTGACCCAACCCACCCACATGGTTCTGGCGCCGTCGACGAGCGAAGAGGGGGTGTGGCTTTCGTTCTGGACTCTCCACGCATCTTTTGTTGTTGGCTATTTGCCGCCACCTAATGGCAAATCAGGCCACTGCATGAGCTGCTAGCGGAGAATCTCAGAGCCACTTGGTGTAGCGAGCGAGGGACCGGAGAAACGATGGAGTCGGTGGCCATTGCTGTACTTGCGGCACACTGGTGACGACTACGCCTCGTCGTCCGATGACGGTACGGTGGACCTGCGGGCTAGGAGCCGTTGACCCCGGGTGGATAAGGAGGCAAGTCTGGCAACGGCGATGGCACCAAGAATGGTCAAACGTTGGGGGAAAGTATGCGAGCGACTGGATCGTGCAGCGTCTTGGCATGATGCTGAGAGGGGACGATATCAGACATGAGGCGGGGGCAGATGCTACGTCGATATGCCATCGTGGATGATCTTCCGATGCAGCCTTGCGATGTTGTTCTCCCATGTCCTGTGGTCCTCCCGTGAACCGTGAGACCCCTACCCCTGAGAGAAAATACCAGGTGGCCCATCGGGGATCGACGCCGAGATGGATACCGATGCCCAAGGGGCAAGGGACCCCCATCGATGCCCAGGGGTCAGTCGGCAGGGCCTCATCCGCCGTCTTGGGAAAACTCTAAGCACCGGCGTGGCGACGGCGTGTGTTTTAGAGGAAAGGGTGGGTGGTTCGGGAATGAAGGGGGCTAGCACTTGGATGGCCGATGGTGTCGGGTCTCGAGCCCCTTTTGTTCTGGCGCTCGCCACGGCCCGGTGGGAACGGTGGGAAACAGGACGTGCAGATTGGAGAAGAGCACAGCAGCTTCAGCTCCGAGGGGAGCGACGCGCCTATCGTATCCTCCGTGCGCAAGTCTTTCGAGTCAGGGACTTGAAGTCATTCCTTCGAGTGCAGCCACCACGGCGAGGACGAAGTCATAATAGCATGACAGCGCCCCCCCCCCCCCGAGACACGGACACGATGACGCTAGAGCCTTTCCATTCCATTGTCATTCGAGTCTTCAGACGCTAGTCGACGCCCTCTCGCCTCTTGCTCTCGGCAGATGAGCACGCTGCCATGCCGTAGCTCGGCTGTTAGGGACCAAGTCGCTCCAGTCGCCCACGTCGCCCAACGATGAAGCAATCTCCCTCTGCCCCATTGCCGCCTCACAGGGCGAGCGGGTACTGTCCCCGTTGTTGATACCGGGGCTTCAGCCGCCATACCCCGTTATTCACGATGGAGTTTTCCGACGACGGATCCCCGGGACTAGCAGCGACTACTGATGCGGAAGCATACACGAGAGCGCACCATCACCAAGGGACGGGATTATCCGGACGGACGTCCAGCTCGGCAGGGGAAAACACTGGTATTGCTAACGCTCGACATCGAAGAGGAAGGCCGCGGATATACTGCACGTTCCCCTTACTCCCCCTATTCATTACCACTTCCTCAGCCTCAACCACGCGACGGCATCTGCGACAGCCGGTGGCTGATGGACTGCTGCTCCCGCTGGATCTGCTCAATCTCCCACCTCGCCTGCTGCTGCTGCAACTCGTTCTGCCTCTGCAGAAGCTGGTGCCTCTCCCACTCATCCTGGCCCCCCGACACGGTCGATGATCGGTGGTCCACCGGTGGCGTGCCGGGGCCGACACCGGAGTTGGAGACAACCTCGAGGTCGCTGCCGAGGACGAGGCCCGGCGGATGCGGCTGCGCGTATGGCTGTGGCGGAGGCTGATGGGCCGTTGACACAGCTGGTGGCGTGCTTTGAAGCGACGGGCTGCCGCTGGGCTGCTGGTGGGGGTAGGCCGGGTGGTGCTGCGGCTCGCCGGCGCCGGTCTTGTTGTAGTAGGACGCCGGGACCACGCCGGGAGGTGCGTATGGCTGGTATTGCTGCTGGTGCTGCTGTGGGTATTCTTGCGGGTACTGTTGCGGATACTGTTGCTGGTACTGTTGCTGCTGTTGATCCATCTGGGGGTAGTACTGCTGCTGCTGGTATTGTTGCTGGTGCTGCTGAGGAGGCGACGCCATGCTGCCGGGCGGAGGGCTGCCGACATATTGCACCATGGACGGGTCGGTTTGCTGGACCGGCTCCGGCTGGTGTTGGTTTCGCCTACGGACGAGGAACCAAATGAGGCCCGCAAGGAGGGCGATGCCAGCTACGGCGCCGATAGCGATGCCGACAATGGCGCCCGTTCCGAGACCACTGCTTGGTGCCGCTGTCGCCGTCTCCGAGGGCTCGCTGCCGGAAGATGTCGCTTGGGCACCCGTCCGAGTGCCGGTGCTGGAGGCGGATGCCGACTCGGTGGTCTCTGTCGCGAGAGCGCTCAAGGGGTGGTGCGGGAGGTACGCGAGATCCTCCGACTTCCATCGAATCTGGAAGGCAGGGTACTGATCGACCAGTGTCTGGGTGGCGAGGGCCGAAGTCTTGATCCCCCACCATACGGACGAGCCGTCGCCCGACAGGTCGCCGCACTCGTAGCCGCTGGAAATCATCTCGTCAGTTTCCCGTCTCTCCGTATTTAGAACAGACTCTCTCACCTCGGCACACACATGCCGACCGTCTCCCCAGCCCTGATGGTCTCCCGGTTGATTGAAGCCTTCTCCGCCGTACAGCCGACAGTATACTCACTCGGACACACGCCGGGGGAGTAGTAGCCGTCATTCTCAAAGACGGCCTCGAACCCAGGAGGACCGCAGGTCAGATAGAATTCCCTGTCCTCGACGTATGGCACATTCGTGGGACAGCCAGGAGGCGCCGTCCAGACCGTGGTCATGGGTACCGCCCATCGCTCGCAGAAGCCGGGGACCTCGCCTTCGGGGTCGCAATTCGTAAACTCCAAGAGCGTCCTCGTCGTGTACCGGTCAGCCATGGTCGATGATGCGCCCTCGGGGGGTTGAAGCTCGCGCACGCTGGCGTTGGACGGGGCCGTTGTCGGCGATGGTCTGTCGGGTCGCACAGGAGAGAACAAACAGCGGGCTTCGCCAGTCAATCCAGCTGGGCGACGACCGCGAGATAAAGCGTCAGCAACGCGCTGCAAAATCCCTGCTTCCCATCCCCTCCTTCTCTCCTCGGCCTCCCCCCATCCCGTAGGATTCCATGCGACCGGGAACTGCGCCGCCTCGCTGCAAGATGGCCCCCAACTCCTCATTTCAACCGCATGCGTTGTGCGCACATCTGCAAGGTGTGATCGCGCAGACCAATGGCCCGGCTTCTCGGTCACCCAACAGGGCTGTGATGGCAAGGGTCTGGCACGATGAGACGCCTTGGCCTGGCCCGTTGCAGTTTAGCAGTGCAGCGCCGAGCTTTTTCCTTCCAGGGTCAATCACCCCAGCTCATTTTATTTGGGCCTGGAGCCCTGGGAATAGCAGCATGGTGGGGAGGTGGCGGGACTTTTGCGCGGGTGCCGGTGCTGTTGGCTGGGATCAAATACTTCTACAGCCTGAGCTTCGTGGGGGCCAACTGCCTTTGTAGCAGCAAGTGGGAAGAGGACAGGGGATAAGGGCTTGACAATGTCCAACAACTTCAACTAGGTATGAACCAAAAATCTCATGGTTACCAGAGGCCGGGGTTGACATCCATGGTTCCGTCATGTGTCCCGTCAGGGGCTTTTGGCTGGCGTTGGTTGCCGTCGGGCAATGAGAGCCTCATGCCTATCACACAGGGTGGTAGACGCGGGTTTTCTTCTCGCGACAGGTCACAATCACTTTCCTCCATGTCAAACTTCTGCATTTCATTTACTGCATGTGTATACTAGACAGTGTCTATTCCCTCCATAGCCATCTGCTCCCTCTGGATTTGTTGCACAGAGATGGGCCGAATTGCCTCAGTTCGTAGCTCCAAATGTTGGAGCGCGTCGCCGTGAGACTTGATGTCAGTTTCCTCCAAATGCTCCCGGACAAAGTCAAGTCTCTGCGCATCATGCCGACGCATGGCACTCTCCCAAGCCCGAATTGTGCAGGACCCCAATGCCAATTCCCAAGTTGCTCTCCAGGTAATTGCTGCTCGCTGGAATTTGGGAAATGCCTGATACCTAAAGAGCGCTGCAAGCCCCTTCCTTCCGTTCCAAACCTCCATCGTCTCGAGACGAGGCATTCGCGCTGCCGCATTTGCCGCAGCCTGCAACATCTCTTGAATCTTCCCCGAATCTACATCGGGCGTGAAAAGTCTCGAGGTAAGAACAATCGATTTGAGGTTCGGCCATTCCATGTCGGGTTCAACTCTGAAGAAATAGCTGGCATCCGTGATGAAAGATGCTGCCAGAGTCTCAAAATTGGGGCTGGTGAGTACGAGCATCAGGGCGATATCTGGGGACGGGTTGCGGAAGTTCTCGCGTGCGCTGTGGTCAACTCCATGGATGACTTTCTGTATAAAGATCGGATATTGCTGATTGAAGTTCTCAAAGATGACGAGTTTCTTCAGACTCCTGTTGCATCTTGCCATGGACTCCAGAAGATATTGTGTTTCTGCATCGACGAGGCAGGCTATTAGTATTCACCCTCAATGTGTGGCGTTGCAATTTTACAGAGTGCTCAACTTACTTTCATCTGTCCATCTTTGACAATTTGCACACATGCACCGTTCCCTCCAGGGTTCATGGTGAATCTCCTGGAGGTTGGGAAACCGAGCGAACATGTGTGCCAGCGATTCTGGCCTCCATTGCCGACGGCTCTGCTGGCGGAGAAGTATAGTAGTCACCGCCGGAACATACGGAAGCCGATTCCACCAGCAATGGTTTATTGGGTCATCGCCGAAGGGCCCGTCATCGAGCACCGTATTGAAGATCTTTCTGATTGCACCCAGAGATGGAGTGCTTTGTCGGTAACCATCGACCCTACCATGGTGTGTGTCAGTGAAATCCCCTTCTGATCTCGACTTCTCCACGGCATGAGAAACCGTCATGTCAAAAGGGGCGTCGGGCTCATTGGTGAGATACTTGAACCAGTGTCTCGAGTCGCTCGGTGAGTAGACACTGATGTCCAGCGTCAACTGGCCGTGATGGTCCCAAACGCTGAGGGTTGAGATCAGTTTTCGGAATTCAGTGGTGACTCGGCGTTCATCATCTGCATTGGCCTGGAGGGAGCGGAAGGGACAAGCTGAGCAGAGGCGACAGTCGTATTCATCGAGTTCCAGGCAGAACCAGATGTACTTGACAACATCTCGGTTTCTCTGAACCATGACGCGAAAATCGTCGAGACGTGCTAGAGTCAGTTTGATGCGGGAAAAGTTGCGTCGTTCGATTTCCGCTTGCCACTCGCGGGAAACCGTGACCACGCGACTCATCGGGTATCCGTCTCGAAGCAGGTCTTGTAAGACATACAGGCGGATTTCGGGACTCAACGAGTTCCATGGGGAAGACATGATGGGATAGACCGGAGTAGTCGGGGTTGGGTTGGGGGTAGGTGGTCTCGTAGCTGTGGTGGAAGTGGAGATAGTTTGTCAAGAGACAACCCGTACAGAAAAGTTTCCATTGAAAAGGAAGGATTGGGAAGAGAAATTCAGCTTTTCTGCCGGGGCCTCACTCACTATTGTGGCTCGCTTTACGTCAGAGGCGCCGCCTTCGACCGCCGTTTATGCACTGTTGAAACAATTCTTCTGCAAAGTTTTTTCATTCCGACACCAGGCATACCTTGCGGTTATAGTATAAGAGAGAAGTTGGAAGCTCGGGAAAGAAAGAAAGTCTGGAGTCGTACGACATACAAGACCGCCGATCACAAGATGGTGTCTCCAGAGAGAAAGAATACCTCTATCCCGCCAGCAGACCTCCTATGAAGGCGAGTTTCTCGTGGCGGATGGAAGGCACTCGAATCTACACTCTCAGCTTGGCGGCGGCGGTGGCGGCAGTGTTTGAGGATGTGAAGGCAACGCATGTTCATGCCATCTCCACATCGAGTTTTGAGAAGATGATGGTATGACTAGGTAGGTATTTAACTGTCTCCAGCCAGTCTCCTAGATACAGTCGCCAGCGACGTGTAGTTCCCAGCACAAAGGAAAGAACAAAACACGCTTGATCGCTCAAAGGAAACCAACGCTCAAAAGAAACCAGCTGCCGCAGCGGCGCGGCCCGTAGGCATAAAGAAAATGTCCCCCGCTGTGGGTGAAGAACAAACCGATCTACAGGGGCCGTCTAGCATCACAAAGTCAATATGGGTATTGAACGTCGGAGCCAGAGACTTTCTGTTGACTGACCTGCGTCCAACGCGACGAAGCGTCTGCCTCGGCGGCGGCGGAGGGGGCAACAGGTCGCTAGACGTCTGTACTCGCGGCGGCGGCGCATGATGAGGATGGTCGGGAACATGCGTGGCCATGTGGAAGAAGTCACGCATGTCCGGACGATCGATCATGAATTGCGGCCAGAACCGCGGGTGCCAGACGTGAGGGCACGTCTCGCGGCGGAGCTTGTGGACGATCGAGTCCATGGCGATGATACGGCGCAGGATCCACTGGATGTCATCCTGCAGAACAGCGCGGCGCATCTCATCAAGGTCGTTCCGGACGTAAATCTCAGCCAGGGCGTCAAGTATCGCGGCCAGCGTATTGACGGGGACGTTGGATGGGCTGTGAAATGTGCTGTCCATGGAGTGGAAGGCAAAGTCAGACATGGCCTCGATGTGGATCTTGCGAATGGTGCCGTCCTGGACCTGGATTCCAAAAGAGTCTGGGTGCTCTGGGTGTGAGGGCATGCCGGCCTTCTCGGCCCAGGCGAGGATAGCCCGTTGGGAATCCTCCGTGCAGGCGATGGTGAGGAAGACGGGCATGCGACTGGTGTATCCCCAGGCAGCGAGGGCGGAGAGACCGCAGACCTTGTAGGGGATGCCGTTCAGCATGATGGACAGCATAATGAACATCTCCTTGATCTCGCTGGGCCACATGTCGTTCATGCACATGGGCTGCCGGTTGGGCCCCTGGCCCTGCTCCCGCTTAAACCAGACCGTATCAGGGTCCATGAAGTCAAGCGCCCTGGGGTAACTGATGAGCCTTTTGATGTCAGTGGCGTCGACTGTCCGGTTGTGCTTCGACTCCGAATTGTTGCGGTAGTATGCGTCGAGTGCTTTCTGAAGCGACGGGGACTTGGGCTTGGTGAAGCAGTTGAGCTTGTTGAGGATGGTACGGAGTGTGTCGGATAGTTGTTCGAGGAAGCGCATGTCTGAGATTCGAGTCGAATCCAAAGGGGGTGTCTGACCTGGTCAGGTAATGCAGTAGGCAACGGTGAACCTGCCGCAGAATGGGAATGATGAGTGGTTTGAACGTGTTGAAGGAGCCATAACGAAAATGGGAGCCTGCGAGAGACACCAGGTTTTATGCTCGGCCAGTTGACTCGAAGAGCGGAACACGCTGCCTGGAATCGAATCTGTCTATAGTGTTCAGCGGACTTCTCGACATGTTCATGAACAAAGGCGTATACGTCCTTGGGGTGCTTCTCCTGTCTGCGCACCAGCGAGCCATGACGAGGACACAGCCGCTTTGTTCCGAACCCAACACAATGCCTTGTTGCGAGAAACGGTGGACGGTGGATAGTTTTGCTTCTTCAAGGCCCGAATCGGGCATGTGTCATTCCTGTTCATCGCCGGGGCGGCCGTACGCCTGTCCGCAATTGCCCGCCGTCGCCAAACCTATTTGTACAATGTAGACAACTCCGTTGGTATGCGCCCGGGTTCTATCGTCATCCGCCCAGCGCCGCGCCACGCCACGTCAAACCACGCCGCGCTCACAGCTCCTCCTCGACGTCCATGCGGTCGTCGTTGCCTCCGCGACCACCCGCAACCGCCGAGTCGGCCTTGGGCAGCGTTGCCTCCTTGTCGATCATCTGCCGAGAGACGGACACGATGTTGTCCTCGATGATCTGCTGGCCAACGTCTTCGAGATGCTTCTTCGGGTCCAGCTTGCCGACGTAGCGCGTCTTGAGTTGGTCCTTGGTGAGCTCCGTCTCCTCCTTGACGCGCTTTTCGTAGCCCTCGGCCAGGCTGACCAGGCGTTCCAGGCGCTCCTTGTTCTGGCATCCCTCGACCCGGAAGTCGTCCATCTGCAGCGCCTCGGTCCAGACGTGCTTGTGCAGATTCATCAGCATGTTCTCCTCCAGCGCCGTCTTTCGATAGTTGATACCGATCGAATAGTAGTGCCTGTTGAGACCGTGGATGAGGGCCTGGATCGAGGGCTTGTTGAGGTGGCCCAGGTTGCTCGTGCTCTGGCGGGGCTCCTGACCCAGCATCAGAGACTGGGGGTTGATGAGGCGGAACGCGTCGATGACGACCTTGCCCTTGACGGACTGGATGGGGTCGATGACGACGGCGACGGCACGGGGCGTAAGCTGCTCGAAGGATTGCTGAGTGTTGATATCGACCGACGAAAGCCAGCAGCCGAAACCGGGATGCGAGTGGTACCATCCGACGACGCTCTCGGGCCTGTTGTATCGCGCAGCATGGGTCAGCAAGGGAGTCGCATGGCGGGGTTGGAGGTGCGGCGGCACACGAACCTTCCTGTTTGCCTGAGCATGTCCATCATCTTCATCTGGAACACGGGGTCCACCGCCTCGACAGAGACACCGGTACCGCTCTGAGGCATCGCAAACACGTCCACGACGCGCACTGTGAAGTCGTCGACGAACTCGCCGAGCATGAGGCCCATCACCTCCATGGGGACACCGGCGCGGCCGTGTCGGAGCATCTTGAGGAGCGCAAGGGAGGAGATGTAGACGGTTTCGGAGTTGTCGATGAGCTGGGTGTTGTCCTGCGCCAGAGGGGATTAGCAAGATGCAATCAATCGCGCGCCACGACAACGGTCGCAGAGGTGGGCGCGGGACGTTGGAGCTCTTACCGCACCGGGCTGGGCGCCCAAACCGCCCATGCCTCCAGCCTGGAGCATGCTCCTGAAACGATCCATCGTGGTTGAAGTAGATGTGTGTTGTGAAGAATGATCGAGGGGAGGGTTGGAGGAGAGTTGACTGTTGGTTTGGTGGAAGGGCGGACGGGATTGTTGAGGCAGGAAGTTGTGATGGAACGTGCTGGTGGTTTGGCGGCGAAGGCCTCTAGCTGGAGATGTTGACGACAGCTCGAGCAGCCTGGCCTGTGGCGGGGTCTGTGCTCCTGTGGCTCGATAGGGAGCATCAGCCACAGGGATTGGTAATGTGGCGGGCAGGCCAATGAGGGGCTGCTGCTTCTCAGCCTTGCACGATTGTTCAGGCATGCACGAAAGGCACAGGTGAGCTTGGGATATCTGGCTGTGACAGACAAATATGCATTTGAATACAGGCCACTCTTTCGTTCATTCTCATATCAGTAATATCAACCTCTCTCATCCGTTTGCTTGTCCAGTATTGAAAGGCTGTAGCCAGTGAATGAAAACGGTGCAGGGACCAGCCTGGAGGTTGACCCACCTGACTCTAGTGTGAAGAGGCTCCACTTTCAAGTGCCCTAACATGTCGGCGTGGAACCCACACCCAATTCTGTTACCACACCTCCCTCACCGAGGTTCACACCGACTTCGTCACCGAAGTCTCACCGCCCTCGACCATCCCACCGCACGGACCACCCACCACTACCCCGATACTGGAATTTTTATTCCGATATCCGAATCATGGAGCAACTGGAGGCCCTGGCCGACGCCGCCCAGCCTGCCCTGGCTCCCGTTGACGCTCAGGAAGCCTCGCCTGGTCGCAACTTGAACCCCAGCACCAGCACCACCTGGATTGAACCGCCCGTCGTCAACGACACCAGGATTCCCCTTCTTCGCACCGAGGTTCCCAAAAAATCTGGCCGTTCAAACCCCATCTATCTCTGGGACGCATTCAAGGACCAGAAGCGCGGACCTCAGCTCGCCGAACGCTCGTACGCCTTCGACTACAACTTCCTCCAGCGCCTCAAGCTTGCGCGCGAAGCCAGTCGCAATCCTAGCCTCAGCGGCACTGCCGAGTGAGTTTTGACCTTTCCGAAGACCTCATTCTCCGCGCGACCGGGGGCTGCCCAGTCTCGTTCCTCCGACTGACTGACCGTTTCGCAGCGTCACCTCTAACGGTTTGACTCCTCCGTCGTCTCCCCCGCGGCCCGCCATCGTCACGACCGCCTCGTTCGCGCCCGCTACCTTTGCGTCCGCTTCCTCCGCGTCCTCTTCCTTCACGTCCGCCTCGTTCGCGCCCGCCTCGCGCGCACCCGCCCCCTTCGCTCCCGATCCCGTCGCGCCCCTCGCCATGTCGCTCGGTTCTGTGACCCTCAATGGGGGCGCCACCCCCAAGAAGGTGGCCTACTTCTACGATTCGGACATTGGCAACTACGCCTACGTCACCGGCCACCCTATGAAGCCGCACCGTATACGCCTGGCGCACAGCCTGATCATGCACTATGACCTCTACAAGAAGATGGAGATTTACGTGAGTCTTTCGCTACCTGGGGTGGACGTGCAAGCCTTGGCTAACCACTTTCGACAACAGCGCGCAAAGCCCGCCACCCGCGGCGAGATGACCCAGTTCCACACCGACGAGTACATCGACTTCCTCCAGCGCGTCACCCCCGACAACATGGACGGCTACCAGAAGGAGCAGGTCAAGTACAACGTCGGTGACGACTGTCCCGTCTTTGACGGTCTCTTCGAGCTCTGCGGCATCAGTGCTGGTGGCAGCATGGAGGGCGCCGCGCGCCTGAACCGTCAGAAGTGCGACATTGCGGTCAACTGGGCTGGAGGCCTTCACCATGCCAAGAAGAGCGAAGCCAGTGGCTTCTGCTATGTCAATGGTTTGTTCGCAGCCACCCCGCCTTGCCGGTACCCCCGCTGACTTGTGTAGACATTGTGCTCGGCATCCTTGAGCTCCTTCGCTTCAAGAAGCGTGTCCTGTACATCGACATTGACGTTCACCACGGTGACGGCGTCGAGGAGGCCTTCTACACCACCGATCGCGTCATGACCGTGTCCTTCCACAAGTACGGCGAGTACTTCCCCGGCACCGGCGAGCTTCGCGACATTGGCATCGGCGGCGGCAAGCACTACTCGGTCAACTTCCCGCTCCGCGACGGCATTGACGACAAGTCGTACAAGTCCATCTTCGAGCCTGTCATCGAGAACGTCATGAAGTTCTACCAGCCCGAGGCCGTCGTCCTTCAGTGCGGTACCGACTCCCTGTCCGGCGACAGGCTGGGATGCTTCAACCTCAGCATGGAGGGCCACGCCAACTGCGTCAACTACGTCAAGAGCTTCGGCCTGCCCACTCTCGTCCTCGGCGGTGGTGGTTACACTATGCGCAACGTTGCCCGCACTTGGGCCTACGAGACTGGCTGCCTTGTTGGCGAGCAGCTCGACAAGACCATGCCCTATAACGAATACTACGAAGTAAGTTCCAAAGCCACCATACGACCTTGAAGACGCTTGCTGACTTTTGTGTGCGCTCCAGTACTACGCCCCCGACTTCGAGCTCGACGTACGCCCCTCCAACATGGAGAACTCCAACAGCTTTGAGTATCTGGAGAAGATCAAGAGTATCATCATTGAGAACCTTCGCCACACGATCCCCGCTCCCTCCGTCCAGATGCAGGACGTCCCCCGCCAGGGATTCGGCGTTATGACCGACGAAGAGGAAGCTGCGCTGAACGATGCCGACGAGGACGAGAACCCCGACGTGCGCATGACGGAGCGTCGCTGGGAGCAGACTGTCCAGAACGAGGCCGAATACGAGGACAGTGACGACGAGGACCAGGAGGCTGCCCACGGCAAGACCAAGCCCCGCGCTGCCAAGAAGGGCCAGTTCTCCGATCGCAAGAAGGAGGAGCAGGCCGAGGCCGAGAGCGACACCGTCACGCCTGCCAACGGCAAGGACGCCGAGGCCCCCAACGCCGAGCCTCACGAGGATGCCGATGTCACGCTCGACAAGCCCACCGAGGAGGAGGAGGAGGAGGAGACCGCGGTGGAGAAGGACGCCCCTGCCCCCACCGACAAGGACGGCGACGTCGACATGGACAACGCGGATGCTGAGGCGGAGGCTCCCAACGCCCCCGCCATTAAGAAGGAGCCCGTCGAGCCCGAGTCGGCCCCCGAGCCCGCGGGCAAGATCGCCTCTCGCGCCGCCACGCCCGGCAACGCCGCCGCTGCCGAGGAGGACGTCAAGGTGAAGAGCCCCGCCGAGAAGGAGGCTCCTGCCGCTCCTGCCGACAAGCCCGCCGAGGAGGATGCCGAGGAGACGAGCAAGATGGACGTGGACAAGCCAGCGGAGACGAATGGATCCGACGGAAAGTAGACGCCCTCCGCTTCGCTTTAGCATGACCCCTCAGCATTGTCTTTCTTTGGCTTTTCACGGCGAACAGGATCGGATCGGATCAGAGGCACACGGAAGCCCCGGCGTTTAGGAGAGGAAAGCATCACGGCCTGACTTTTCATGTGTATTATAGCAACAGCGGCGTACGCCGTCATCTTCTCTGAGGAGACAGATCTTTCAGTAGGTCAACCTATTTGACACAAACGGCGTTCTCGTAATGTTGTTGTTGTCGTCACTTCTCCGCGTCAAAGATGACCTTGAGCGACTTCATGTTGTCGAAGAGCTCGTAGCCGGCGACGGCATCGGTTAGGGGCATGACGGTGTCGGTCATGAAGCTTGGGTCGCGTCAGTATTGCGAGGCAAGAGTGGGATGGGATGGAATGAGGCTTACCCAAACAGATGCTGCTTCTTTTCGAGGAGGGCGAGGGCACGGGGGAACATGCCTGAAGGTACGTGAGCTGTCTGGAATCGGGTGGCGAGGCAGTGACTCACTTCGAACAGGACAACGGCCCATCTTGATCGTCAGGTTCTTTCCGTACGCTTGATTGCCCGTCCAAGGGATCTCGCCGTTATGAACACCAACGCTGGAAATCGTCCCCCACGGCCGCAGCAGCTGGAAGGCCATGTCAAGGGCCGAGCTATGGCCGACGACCTCGATGACGGCATCTGCACCCCGGCCATCAGTCAACTCACGCACACGAGCGTCGAGACCCTCACGATTGGTGAGATAGTTCCACGGTTCTGCGCCCAATTCGGCCGCCTTGTCAAGGCGAGAAGGCACGCCATCGACAGCCAGCAGGGCACGAGGCTTGTACTCGAGCGCCGCGACGAGAGCACACAATCCAACTGGCCCGCAGCCGACGAGCACGACAACGGCAGATGCAGGATCCGGGTGCGAAGCCAAAGCATTCTCAGCAGCGAAGAAGCCCGTGGGGAGAATGTCGGCCATGAGACATAGCTTCAAAGGCTCGATGGCAGGGGGCGCGCGGACGACGGTCGACTCGGCGAGGGGTACGCGGACATACTCAGCCTGCGCGCCGTCGAGGAGCGGACACCCGAAGAGGAGACAAGCTTCGCAGCGGGAGGAGAAGCCGGAGGTGCAGTAGAAGCAGGTGCCGCAGCTGACTGTGAAGGGGCTGACGATGGCGTCGTCGACGGCGAGGGTGGTGACGGCGGAACCAATCTCGGATATGGTGCCGGTGAACTCGTGGCCCATGATGAAGCCCGGCTTGGACGGCTGGTGGCCGCGGAAGACGTGGAGTTCGCTGGGATGTCAGAGGAGTGACTCGGTGTGGGACAGATGGCAGCGTACCTCCCGCAAAGAGCTGTGTATTGGACCTTGACGATGATGTCCCTCGGGTCTTGGATCACAGGGACGGGGCGGTCGATGACGGCGACGTCCCGGACGCCGTTGAACACGACGGCTTTCATTGTTTTCTGAGCCATTGCGAGGGATGATGGAGGGTGAGTGAGGTGAAGATGGATGGGAGCACAGGGTGATGATGGGCTGACTGTCTTGACTTACGCTTCAGGAGCGTCACTGTCACTGGTTGGAGCGGCTTCCCCTCATCGGACCTCGGCGTGATCGTTGGCTCAGGGGTTGAGAATCGCAGACCTCGGGTGAACCTCGCATGTCACAATGGTCACTGATACAGGCAGCCGAGGAGCGAAAGGACATGCGATAGTTGTGACAGGCCCGCGACTTTGGAGAATGGCTCAGGGGCCGAAGACAAGCCTCGGCGACCGCGACCGGCCGGCCCTCTGGCTGCATGCCCGTCATGCAGCCCAGCCCGGCCAGCTGAATATCGGCAGATGGAGCATCTCACGGCCCGGCGTCCATGGAAACCGAATCCCGGACCACACCTCCGTCAACGTCAACGGCACTTCACTGACTCGGGATTGATGATGCCGCGACGCTGGGACCCCAGGAAGGTTTTACCAAAAGTCCAATCCAATTGCTCCACGGACCACAAGATCGGACCTCTGTCCGCGTCCCCGATTTACCCACCCCTCACGTGCGGGACTCCGGATGCAAACCCACTGTTGGTGAGATGAGGCCAGTCAGTCAGACATCAAACGTCATCACCAACCACCAATGTCCCAACACTTCAAACTTTGAGCATCATCGCCATGGCGCCCAAGACGTCCAAAACGACGCCCAAAAGGGCCACGGAGGTCGCTGAAGTGTCGACGATTACAAGGACGTTCAAAAACTCACGACTACCGACACATCCTCGCGATGTACCCGAATACATCAACTTCTGGTCAAGCCGCCGCGCCCACCTCATCATGATCCTGGCGGCAGATGCCCTCCTCCTTGCACGGCACTACACATTCCGCCACCTGCTCGCTGCTCGATATGTGACCCTCCAGCAATCCAAGTACCAAACAGCTCTCGAAATCGTTGCCGTCATGGGCCCTCCCCATTTCATGCGAGTCCCTACTGCCTCCCAACTTCCGATGCCCCTACTGACGCTTCATCAGGGACGTCTGCATCTCCCTTGCCAAGACCCTCATCGCCTTGACCATCATCTGCGCGCCCCCATCACTCCGCGCCCGCATCCCATCGCTATTCTACCTCGTCGTCTGCCGCCTCATCAACACCGCTGACGGAGCATATCTCTGCATGCTGCAGCTGTACCAGGTCAAGCTGGCGGAAGACTACCACGATTACCCGTGGTTCACCAAGAAGCAGACGGCATCAGATCCTGCACGCGTCCCGCTCATCCCGTACCTTGCCGTCCCTGGATCATACCTGGCCAGCGGGCTCGTCCTGGCACGCGCTCTTGTCTTCTGCATCTACGAGTGCGGCGCTTTTTGTTCAAAGTCCGTACCCTCTGGGCGCAAGATGGAGATGCTGGCCTCTGCCGAGTATGTCATCAAGACGCTACTGTTTCTCAACAGCCTACTTTCTGCGACTCCCTTCCTGTCCTCGGTAAGGATACTTCTTCCCGCTGCACATGCTTTTTTGCCTCTGCTAACGGATGGCAGGGATGGTGGTTGACAATTTCGACCGTGACAACTCTGCTCGTCATCTTGTACCACAGGCGGGTGCACAAATGCGCCTTGAACGAGTCGCAGGTCCTCTACTTGACCCTTAGCGTTGATGCCTGCCTGTCCAAGCTGCCCACGATTCTCACGATGACCTGGTTTGCCCGTGGCCTGAGAAAGGCAGCCGATTCTCTCCCGAAGAATGCCTATTGATGGCCGGTCTCCCTTTGTGGCCCCTCAACCCGCTTCCTGCTCGTTGATGCTATTTGACATGACGATTTCCCCCTCGCCGCCAGGCCTCTCAAACCCATCCCAATACATATCGAACGTTGTTCTCGACGTCTCCACCGCAGCATCTCCCAGCCTCTCACCATGCAAGGTGTGCTTCTGCCTTTTTCGCTCTTGGACTCTGGCCCAGAGCTTCTCCTTGGCGGGCTCCCTCATGTATAGCAGTACCACTCGGCCGCGGTGTCTTTCAATCAGCTGTCTGAAGTGGTCACGATCTTCCTTGGAATGGAATGATCTGTCGAGAACCACATCGGCGCCGGATTCGAGTCGGTCGCAGAGACGCTGCTCGAAGACAACCGCCGCTTCATCCTGGTACTCATCACATTTCGACTCAGGATAATCGACCCCATAGACTCCATGCATCTCATGAACGATGCCATCAATGGAAAGCCTTGCAAACTGAGAATTCTCAGCCACAATGGCATGGCTGAGTGTTGACTTGCCAGATCCTGTGATTCAAGACTTCAGCCGATCATCGCAAGCGGGTTGGAGGCGAGGCCTACCGCATAGACCACACATCATGACTGCGACTGGCCTGGGATCGGCTTCATTCCGAAGTAGAAGGTTTCCGATTGACGGAGAGAAAGACGACGTGCCGACCATGGTTTCAGCCGCTCGCGTTGACTGGAATGGTTTGAGCTTCGCCCGTGAGACTGCATCGACGGTTGGATGTCACCGGCCCGTCTTGGGTGAGTCACAACGCCGACCGCGTCAATCGACCAGCTCACGTGTCAGCTCCAACAAGCACCGTTGTCCTGCAACGGTCGGATGCAGCTCATCCGCCGGGCGACTGACCGCAATCGAGCTTGAGGTTGTCACCGTTCTCGGGCCAGCATCGCCAAGGCATACCACCACGACATCAGCCGTTGGATGCGTGCAGAGACAGCTTGCCCGAAAGTTTGACTTCGACACCCGAAAGAAATTGACCCGCCGCATCCCCCTGCGCCGGGAATCCTCAAGTTCTAGACCGGCGACGCTGCCCCTGAATGTCTCTGTCCGGGGGGGAGCAGCGTGTCTCACTCACGATACGTAACCCTCCATAGGCTTCTCGCGTGCCAGGAATCTCCCTCGCATTCCGTGCGTTCCTCATGCGCTAACCCTGTTTTCGTGCTCCCTCGATCCATTAAAGCGCGACTTGCGCCCCGCGACGTTGACGCGCAGGCTGTCGAGTGTGGAGGACATTTTCTTGCGACACCAAGGCCCTCGACCACCGTCACCCAACCATTGCCCTCGACCCCAGAGAAGAGAGTACGATTGAGAGAGAAAGGGACGGACCGCCAAGACGTCAGGTCGCACAAGCAAGTACACCGCGATGCTCGGCGCAATGGCCAACCCCAAGAACCGGCGTGCTCAAAGGGCGGTTTTTGCCGTCGTCCTCCTCGTCATCTTGGTCGCAAGCTGGTACACACGGAGAGAGGTTCGTCAGCAGTATCCCCCCAGCATCTTGACTTCATTACTGACGCGCAAAAGCACTGGCATCCGCGGCCCGAAAATCTCACACTTACCTCCGACTCCGAAACGACAGCCTCCTCTGCCATCACCCTCGAACCCAACACACACGCGAGCAAGTCCAACCCTCACAGATCCCAACAAGCCCTTGCCTCAGTGGCTGTCCGACCCTCAAAACAAAACTCGCCGTACTCTCCGCATGAAAAACCCCAGTTCTCGGGCCCGGTCGCATTCATCATGGAGCTCGACCCCTCGGCAGTTCCCAACATCATCTCCGTCATGCTGCACTTTGCAGCTGTCCTCGGCCCCGGCTGGCCCATCGTCCTAGTCACCCTCGAGAGGAAGTGGAAGATGCCCAAGTCACGACCATTCCAACGCCTCATGCGCGAGGGCCAATTCCGCGTCCTCTACCTCCCGCCACAGACAGCCATCACCGACCACCACTCCGTCTCCGTCTTGCTCACATCTCCCTGGCTCTGGGAGCAATTCGAGACGGCCGACCGCGTCCTCATCTTCCAACCCGATGGAATTTTGTGCTCGAGTTCGCCACAAAGCGTCGAGGATTTCCTCGAGTGGGACATGATCGGAGCGCCCATCTCGTTCCCCCACGGCGCGGGCTTCAACGGCGGTCTGACGATGCGCAACCCCAAGCTGATGCTTGAGATTGCCCGCGACCCAAAGGCCATCCTCGGGCCAAAGGACGCCGAGGACCAGTGGTTCTACGAGAAGGCCAAGGAGCGCGGCGCCCACCTGCCTAGCTATGATGTGGCCAAGAAGTTCTCCGTCGAATCCATCTACTATGACGAGCCATTGGGCTACCACCAGCCGAGTCGCTGGCAGATCAACAACATCGACAAGATCCTCAAGTGGTGCCCAGAGGTGGGCATGTTGCAGAATGGTCGTTTCGATTGAGCAGGGAGGGGAAGGCATTTGTATTATTCTGATATCCTGCATTGTTTGTACCATCATAGTACCGCGGGAGCGGCCTCGAAATAGACAGCATCCTTTCTTCTAGTAGGAATCATACATCCACAAGTCCTTTCGGTAGTACTCGGTAGGATTGACCAACCAGTCGATCTCTTCGGCTGACTGATAGATGTTGGGCTCCTCGAATCGAGCCACGCTGGGCAGCGCCATGTTGTTAGCATCTTTGGACTGGTTTCTGTTTGGAGTTGAACTCACCAGTATGAAAGTCCTGGCTCGAGCAGAGACAAAGAGCTCTTGACTGAACGGTTCATCTCTATGAAAAACACGAAGCGTCAGTTTAGGAATTATATGAGAAGGAATCAAGACCACCGAGATGTGTCTCTACCCTGACATACCCTTTAGTTTCTCCACGGTGATCTCGTACTTGATGGAAAGATGAGCGCATGTTTCATCAACTTTCGCAACGTGATACTTCCCGCATCGGGCCACTGTCTTGTCGGCTGCAGTAGAAGGAGGAATCCTGGTCATCTCGTCAGTGTTTCAGCATCTCCGTCATTTCCATCACCAAGACTAACGCAGCGACAGTCCACTTGCTCGGCTTTGCCGGAGTCCCGACCTCCGCCACAAAGCGACCACCCGTTCCTGGAGGTCCAATGCAGACAGTATCACGATGCTGGATCCAAGAATTTCGGTCGAGGCAGGGGTTCCATCGAAGGAACTGTCGCATCGTGACGTTGTCGAGCATCTTGTCGACAAATTCTTCAACGGTATTGATGTGGCGATGGAACCCGACAACAGCAATCTCGCAGGGTCGCGGGATGCACATCTTTTGCTTCTCTTTGCCCTCCTTCCAAAAGTGAATGAAGTTCTGAGGCGTGTTTCGGACGCCGAAGGAAGGGCCATGCCCGGCGTGAATGTTGGGGTTCCACTTGTCGAGACAGGCCGATGCCAGACCGTGTTTGAAAGCCCACATTGTCCTGTTGAAGTACTGGCCATCATCTGGCAGGTAGGCTGTGGCAGGGCAGGACTCCCACATTGGTTCTCTTTCAGCCAGTGGCTCTTTCATTTCGTCTTTAGGCTCACTGTAGACCATGGTCAGTCGATGACTAGTCATGACGAGATGTGGGCGAGGAAACTTGCTGTGGAACAATACCGCTGCTGTTCACCAGCGGCGTGATGGCCGCGTCCTCGCTGGGGATGTTGCAGTTCCGCACCATATTGGCCCACGTCTGCTCCGTCCACTCACTAGACACGAAAGCACGTCATCAGCAGGGCTCTTGAGGAATGCAGAAGGGGGCCGACTTACTCCCAGATCATGTGTGTCCACAGACTTTGGTGTCCGATGGAAAAGGTTTTCCTGTTTGCATGGGTGTCAGCTGAAGCACTTCATTCTCCTCCCCAGTCCTCCACTTACCAGAAACACCGGTTGCATTGTATCTCCAGTGGATAATCATCCCAAGTGAGACGCGACGTAGTTAGAAGATCATCAGGCGCCTCTTTCTGCTCATTAGACATGGAGAAGCCCAGGCTGTGGTGCAGCGAAAGTTCCTTCACTCGGCTTCTGTTTCTTGACCAATCCAGGGCCTGAACTTGGTGAAAGTTGAGTATCGTGGGACCTTGGTACTCAGCCGGGCGGCTGTCGTCTCCATACCATCCATACCACTCCGAGCGGTAACACATCTGTCTCGCAGTCAAGCACTCCCCTTTGGTGTTGAAGAAACATTTCTCGGGGTTCTCTGGCCATGTCAGCCCGTTTGTGGTTGCCATGGCTGTGATGTTCCATCTGCGTTGCGTTAGCAATCAGCCTACTGAAAACGATGGGGGACTTTCTTCGACATGACCTCGTGGCAGAAAGGACCTTCCGGCTCGCTTTCTCTCAGACAAAACAGGTCCGTCCTCTCCTTCACAACCTGGCCGAACTCTGCGAATGACACATTGCCCACCTGTATCCGCAACACATCATTCTGACAAGATTCTGTCAGGCTCTCCGTCAGACTCATGACGCCATTTAGACAGGTAGGCGAGCAGAGGCTCTCGAGAACCTCGGTGGTAAGATCTTCCGTCGCGTCAGCTCGAAGTCAACCAAAACAGGCCTATCGGTCCTTCAAAGTATGGAAATGATCACCTTGTAGATAGTCTGGACGTGCCATCCACTGAATAATCTGTGGACACTCCAGCTCTGTGTCGAGAGCAGCCTCGCAGGCAGGAGTGATCGGGGTGTGTTTGAAAAGAGCAGACAGCTCTTGGGCGAATATCTTCAAGCTTGAGACTGCTGTGACATGAGCCACCAATATGAGCAGAGCAGCCAGCGACATTCTGGGGGCGAATTTGGGCATGGCTTGTATCAGGCGCTCCGCGGTTGGAGCTGCGACACCGCGATGATGCATGGATGAGAGTTGGACCACAAGAGTTGCAGACCCCAGGCTTTCCAGACTCTTGACGGCCAAACCAACCGCCAAACCTCAGGTGGGGCGTTTCTTGGTCAAATTAGCCAAGAGGTGCGCCCGTAGCTTGGCACGCTTGACCGGGCGCGGTATCGATGCATCGAGAGGCTGGGGCAAGATGAGCTTCGCCTTGATGAACCGTTGGCATCGGCTAGGTACACTTCCTACAGGCCATGACTGCATTGGTCACTGAAGATTTGCAAGGGGAAGTTTACGATTTGCTGTTTGAAAGGTCTTGGCAACCGGACAACGCCAAGATGGGATCCAGGCAAAAGCGGGGCGTTGGCCCCGAAGCGAGCAGAACCCCTGGCCGGGCCTCCAGGCTGCAGCCCCTTTCCCAACCGCCTCGGAACATCTCTGCCAGGCTTTCAATCCATCGTCGTCCTCTCCGCCCAGCCACGGTGTATCGACGATCCTTACATACGCCATCATCATGAGACTTACATCCAAAGCCTGCGTCCTAGCGGTGCTCGCAACCAGTTTCGGTATTGCAGAATGCCAATCTTCTGACCAGCATCCTCTTGAACTAGCCAGCTGCTCATCATCAAACCCGTGCGATCGAGGCTGCTGTAGCCAGGAGGGTACATGTGGGTTTGGCGAGGCTTTTTGTGGCGAGAGCTGCCAGAGCACATGCGATGCACAGGCCGAGTGTGGAGGTAAGCCGCCCGAGGTTGCATCTCTCAAGAGCACGCGGGTATTCAATTTCTCCCCTTTGTTGTGCTGATACTTGCCACAGAATATGCGCCCGCAGGACGCCAGACATGTCCGCTGAATCTTTGCTGTTCGGCACATGGTTTCTGCGGAACCACACCAGATTTTTGCGGCGAAGGCTGCCAGGCTGACTGCGATGTCCCGATCCGGCCGTAGGTCACCACAAAAAGCACATCGAGATGGTCGAATTCATGGCTAACGACGTGCCATCAAAGGAGCTGCGAAGGCAATTTTAGCTTTGGAAACAATTACAGCAACACCAGAACGATTGGTTACTACCAGAGCTGGGCCAACTCCCGACGTGGGTGTCCCCGAGAGCTGCGTCACATTGACACATCACTTCTCACTCACCTGAACTATGCCTTTGCACTCATCGGCGAAGATTATCGTCTTCAAGCCATGTCAAAATCAGACTTTGATCTTTGGCCTCAGATGGCAGGGCACCATCGTGGCGATCCGTCATTGAAAGTTTCAATCTCTGTTGGTGGATGGGCGGTCCGCAGCTCGTCTTTCTCTTCCATGGCCCAAAGACCAGCCAGTCGATCCATATTCATCAAGTCTGTCATCAACTTCATGGATACATACGCCTTTGACGGCATTGACCTCTACTGGGAGTATCCAGGTATACCCGAAGAGGGCGGTTCTCTCAACGATGGATCAAACTACGTCCACCTTGTTCGCGAGATGAGAGAGGCTCTTGGGGTTGGCGTGGAAATCTCAGTCGTCATCCCGTCCGCCTACCGTAAGTTGTCGTGTTCAGTTCAGCGCATCAGCACTTCAACTTACTTCTTCAGATTACCTCCGCCACTACGATCTTGCTGGAATGACAAAGTACATCAACTGGTTCAACCTGAAGAGCTACGACATGCACGGCCCCAACGGAGGGGATAACGGGTGGAAAGACCTCAAGATTCAAACCCACTCAAACCTCACAGGTACGAAATATTCTGCTGTCAAGGCCAGCTGAGGGTTTCAAGCTGACTTTAAAGAAATCGACAACACACTGGATCTTCTCTGGCATGAAGGAGTACAGCCAAGCCAAGTTGTCTTCGGTCTTGCTTTCTACGGCAGGTCTTTTACCCTTGCTGACCCCGCATGCACCATTCCAGGATGTCCCATCGCCGGTACGGGAAAACCAGGCTCTTGCATAGAAACTCCAGGCATCCTTTCCATCCGTGAGATTGCAGATCTTGTCGATGGTCAACGCTTGACGCCCAGCTTTGACAAAGTAGCTGGCATGAAATGGATCAGCTGGGGCAATCAGTGGTGGGTCTCGCCCCCCAAGTGAAACTGGGCCGGTGCTGAGTACTTCCAGGGTCTCCTACGACGACGAAGATACCATCAGTATCAAGACAGAATTTGCCAGCAAGCGGTGTCTCGGTGGCACCATGGTCTGGGCTTTGGACTACGACATTGGTCACAAGCCTTTGCTTCACACTGTCGTCGACACTCCCAACAACGTGCCGGCGTGGCTCAACGACATGGAACTTCTTCAGAGAGTTCAGTACTCAAAGAAGATACAATCTGGCTTCCGGGAACAAGCGGATGCCGTTACGGTAAGCTGATCTCCTAGTGAAATCGGTCTTTGGATGCTCACTGACTCATCACCGGCCTGAAGAACGTTCTCCTCACAGACTGCGGTTTTGACCCGGTGTGCCCTCCCGGATTCAAGACACTTACAGGAGCATCGGGATTTGTGAGTGAAGGTCCCACACCCCCCATGACTTCGGCTCTGTTAGGCTGACAGCAACAGTGGTCTTTCATGGGCAAAATAGGCGATGCCTGTCCTTCGCTTCGCAACCCTTCGTCAGCCATGTACGAGAACCTCCAGCCCAACCATCGCCGCCTTTGTATCGAAGAAGACGTCGAAGTTGGGAACTGTGATTGGTACGGAACACCTCTTTTCTGCAGTGGCTTTGGTTTTTTCCACCCGGACCAGTCGAAAGAGGAGCAGATCTTGAACATGCCGGGCGGATGCCCAGCGGGTACCATACACGTTGCCAGCAACAACCAGCCTCCGTCTTCGGGGGCGATACCTGACACCTGCTTCCCAGGAACCATGTCATCTTTCGTAAGTGCCATCATCTCGACTGGTGAGGTTATGGCTCTGACGACTTCCTGCTAGTGCTGCGATAGCTTCCACACCAACAATATGATACGGGACTGTGCCGCCTATGATCCTGGCGCTACGATCTTCACGAGCGGGGTGGCCGGGGCAATGTTTAGGGACGCCGGTGTGCGAAGAATGGAACGCCGTCGCGACCGATTGGCGGGTAGATCTAGCCTGACGAGCGAAGGATGGACCTCGGCCAGGTTTGGGGATTACAATACGTGCGAGAGGGAGATGGAAATATGAGTAGAAGATCATGGAAGGGTCGATGCAGTCTCTTCATGTATACACATCATAGTATCATTCTGAGCTATTGTTCTTGCTTCCTCTGGTGTTTGTTCCAACCAATCGACCAGGCTGCCCGCAGCCTGACTCTTCACTCGCCATCTCAGTAAGACCAGTGCACAATGTTCGACTCTGCACCCACAAACTGATCCGAGTCAACAATTGTCGCCTGAAGTGCCGCCGAAATGCCCGAGTTGTCCTTCAACTCGTCATACCCAAGTGTCACGGCAAACCTACCGTCGTTGTCCGTCTTCCCATAAGCTGACACCACACCTCCCTGCCCCTTCTCAGCCGTCACCGAGATATGCAGCCCAGCAACAGCCGGTTCCACCGCTCCCCGGACCTGCAAGAGCCCATGGTCCAAGACAGGCTTGCCCTCAAGAACAACCTTGGCACCGAACTTGCACGTCACTTCCATCGTAACGCCGCCAATGCTGGACCACCACTCGGGCATGTTCTTGTCCTTGTACTCGCGGGCCACGAAGCCCATCGCCCTGATACGTGTGCGTCTTGCCCCCGGCTTCTTCATCTCGCGGATATCAGCCAGCGGCACCACGATGAGCGTCAGCTCGCGAGAACCCTCGGCCTCGAGCCACACCCAGCGATGGGGGAAGTAAACGCCAAATCCCTCGCGCACACCGTCGAGCTCAACGCGGATCAGAGCGCGTCTCTTGAGCGGGTTGCGTACGGAAACAAGCATCTCAACTGGTTCGCCGGGCGAGCTGGCTTCCGAGTCAAACCTGAAGATGTTCTCCTGCGCCATATTGTTCGATGCCCAGCGCTCGCCAGACTGTGAAACGATGTGTACCTGCAAGCACGTGTGGCGATTGGCTGTCGGAGTCCAACGAACGATGCTGTAACTTTCGCCGTTGGCAGGGACAGTGCCAATGTTCTGGCTGTCGACAGGGGCCTGTACTGCCTCCCAGTCGTTGTTGTCTCCGATAGTCGGGAATGAGTTGACATAATGGACGACGTGAACATTGTTGGCCGCCGCAGTGCCAGAGTTGCGGATTCGGGCAACAAAGTCGTGCCTCCAGGGCTGACCGACCCTGAGAACGATGGGCGTCTCGTTGTTGTCGACGGGCACGGCAGGTGGCCAGCCGGGATTGGGAGGGTTGGTTCCGCCGCTGGTCCAGCGGTTGACCCAGATATCAGGGCTGTTACAAGCATCATCCCAGGGCTGGATCCAAAGGTCCATGTTGGCGGCTGGGTTTTCTCCCGGGGGCGCCTGGTTCCATTCGATCCTGACTCGACTGACCATAGGGTTGACGGAGACAGCGTTCCTTACGACGGTGATAACGATGCCACGAGCGGGATCGCGGACTTGTTCGCCGTCCGTCAGGGTGCGGACGCGGTCACGGCCGTGCAGCAGGGTGATGAGGTTAGTTTGCTGGTTGTTGTTGAGCGGACGTTCGCCAGAAGCGACCCTGGTCACGATGACGCCGCCGTTGGTCCCGCCAGCCGTGGCAATATTGGCGTCAAATATCTGCGAGGACCCAGATGGAGGCTTTTCACGGACTTCGATGAAGTAGTCCAGCCCTTGGGCAACCTTGATGCGGATGATGTGCCACCTGCTGCTGGTGCGGTTCGGGGATGTACCATGAGCGACGACGTCGTACTCACGGCTGAAGGCTGAGCCAACTGGGTCTGCCTTCCACTCCAGCGTGAAGATGTTGGACCTGAGCAGCACGGGAAGACTGTTGGGAGGGAAATCCCAGGCCTGATACCACCCTCTCTGCGCCATGAAGTAGGAAGAGAAGAGGGGACCAGAGTCATGAGCCCCCATCATCTCAAAGCCCTCCGCGGTGGCTTCGGGTTCGTCGACAAGATCTGATCCGTACACGTCCTCGGGATGTACGAGGCCCTTGGCATCAGTCCTGAGCATTGAATGCCCGACCTCATGCGCCATGCGTCCCCACCTTGCGGTCTCGCCGAGGTACATGAAGCTGGGGCGATTGATGAGGTTCCATTCGACGGTGAAGGGACCAACCTTCCACGTCAGGCGCTCGAAGGGGCCGTAATTGGCGCCTCTCATGAAGTTCCCGCTGTTGAAGTACGACACGGCGAAGCCACCTGGACGGTTGTTCTGGAATTCGGGGCCGTCAAGGGTGTCGCGGTTGGCGAAGAGGGCGTTGCCGAAGAGGTCAAGGTAGACCCCTTCCTTGAGCTGGTCGGCACCTGCGTCCACATAGTGCGAGCCTGCGTAGGCGAGTGCCTGCCAGTCGAGGACCCTGGGGATAAACGCCCAGATGCCGTAGGTTGCCTGGCATGTTTGTTAGCTCAAATGTCTCTGAAGGTTCGTGTATGACACACCTGTCTCCAGAACTCAGCTGCAAGGTTCCATTGGTCGATGATGATCTGCCGGTCTGCCGCGCTCGGCTCAGGCTGGTCTGAAGGGTAACAAGGCATGACCACGATGGTGGTGCTCCATGGCTGTCCGTTGGACATCTCCATCTCCTCCTGGGTCGGGACGGGGTACGTCGGCCCATCATCAGGGATGTCATCGTCGGGCTTCTTGAAGTAGGAGGCGCCGCTTTGGCTGTACGACAGCCATCCTTTGTCAGCTCCGATGCTGAAGATGGGAGGGCCGTTCAGCTGCAAGTCAAACGAAGGGGTGTCGATGATGGTGAACGGCCGGGGACCCTCGCGAATTACCTCGGGCTCAGCCCTCAAGGCAATGGTCACGGATCCAGTCTCGGCCTTGCTGGAGGAGATCACAACCAGGCGGTTCTCTTCGGCGGAGATGACGATGGCAGGATGACCGCCAACGGTGACAATGTTCTGGGAGCGGATCTCGGAGAACCCACGTCCGACGATGACGACCAGGGAGCCTGCATGGCCAGACCAGGGCTGGAAGTCGATGATGCGAGGGCCAGGGAGTAGAGGGTAGAGGCTGAGGAAGCGCTGAAGGAGACGTCGGTCCAGAAAGGCTGAACGAATTGGGAGAGAAAGGCCGGCAAGATCCATGGTGTCGGTTGTCAGGTATGACTGCCAGATTGTCCTGGCCTGGAACCACGGGTGCCAAGACCCCATACTTATACTGGCTTCCTTCACCTGGCGGGTTTTGATCTGGATGAGCTTGATCGGGTCGGGTCTGATCATACAGCAGCCATCTCTGTCTGAGGCTGAGGCGCTGCCTGATGAAGGCGTCGATGCATCGCAGCTGCGCTGTGTGATTGGCCTCACTGCGGCTGAGAGGTGCAGAACCCGAAGGTTTGCAGCCACACCGAAGCGCTTCAAAACAGATCATGTGCGAATGAACAATGCCAGCCGCGTACGACATGGAACACCCTTGTTGCTCGTCGCGAATGGTGCAAGGGCGAGGGGCGGCCAAGTACATGTCCAGGTTGGCCAGGTCTCGTCTGCGGGCAGGCGAAAGGGCCGGAGTTAAGGGGCTGAGGGAGTGCAACCGTGTCGACTGACCACTTGACCATGTCGAGGGACCGGCATAGTCAATTGATAGGGACAGCCAATCGCCCAGTCAACCGTACATCAACAGACGCCGAGGACCTCTCAACTGCCAACTTGAAAGGTGAAGATCGAAAATCCATGTTCCTATCGTAGGCTACGAGAGAAATCCCGTA
Organism: Plectosphaerella plurivora; assembly: GCA_020726575.1. Classification (NCBI taxonomy): domain Eukaryota; kingdom Fungi; phylum Ascomycota; class Sordariomycetes; order Glomerellales; family Plectosphaerellaceae; genus Plectosphaerella; species Plectosphaerella plurivora. The sequence continues at coordinate 284,646 of JAGSXJ010000031.1, forward strand.
GACTACACCAGCCTGCTGAATCATAAACCATGTTTTCCCAACCTGCGCCGCCTGAAGTCCCCTGTCCCCGAGGCTTGCCATGTCTAGAAGAACCTCCAAATCGAATCAGGCCCCTTGGTACGCTTGAAAGCACTATACCGCTGGCAGAGGAAGTACAGCACAACCATGACAAACAACCAGACCCCAAAGAACCCCCAAATGCTGTCAATACCTATCGCGGGCTTGCCACCCCAGGGGTCGTCGTGGTCTAACTCATGACCAAACAACATGACAAGCGGGAGACCGACGGCGAAAAGCAGCAAGATGTGGGCAATGTAGAAGAAGAGGGCCGACGTGCCATATACGATGAGCGGCTTGAGGTAATTCGCGGCCCACGCGGCGGGAATCGATGTAAAGATGCCCATGAGGAGGAAGTTGACGGCGAGGGTGTAGGCGGAAAAGGCCACATCGGGCGGGTACTTGGTGACGTAGAAGAAAGCTTGGGGCGAGGCGAGGTATGGGTTGTCGACGTTGGCGACATCGGCCACCTGAAGGCAATCTTCGGAGAGGTTGCCAAAGTGCAGTAGCCTGGTAGCAACAAACAGGATGGCGAAGAAGATGCCAACGACGATGTTGGCGGTTGCAAGGGACGTTGTAGGCTTGCCTCCGTCCCGGGCAATGACGAGACGGCCATACAGGAGGCCGAGGATGGCAAAGGAGAGCCAGGCCAGGGGTGGAAAGACGGAGACGACGCCGGGAAAGTCCATTTTCTGCACGTTGTAGAACCAGAACCGCCAGAACAGGCCGCCGTGTGGCTCGGGAGGACCACCAGGGACGCAGTGACCGCCGGTCGGAGACATCCAGATGTTCCACCACGTGGTGACCCCGGCAAGGACCAGCAAGGCAAGGTTGTGTAGGTTCCATGCCACGGAGGCAGCGCGGCGAGAGGGTACCTGGCTCGTAGCGATGTGGATGTGTCCATTGTGCTCACGGAGCAGCGGCGTCGTCTCGTCATTCTCCGGCGCGACATAATCGGGCATCCATGGCGTCAGGACCTCAGCGAGAACGGGCTCGGTGGATGAGATGGCAAGCCACAACAGGCCAACGAGGAGGTAATCGACGGCAAGAGCAACGAGGATGATGTTGAAGAACCAGACCTGGCCAGCTGTCATGACGAGGCCAAAGACAATTGACACGAGCGTCAGAACAGCAGCGCGCACGGCAAAATGACGAGCCATACGTGCCGAGGACCAGCCAAGTGCGGCGCGGGAACGACCAAAGTAGACGACGCCGAGACCGAGGAGGAGGGTGAAGCCCGGGGCACAGAGGTGAGTGAGCGTGCGGATGATGTATGCGACAGGCCGATTCCAATGCGTGACGGGCATGCTGTCGCCTTCAGTGTCGCCATTGGTGCCGTGCGGCCAGGACCCGAGGCTCATGGCGTTGTGGTCCAGAGCCATGAGGGCCATGAGCAGGCCGCGCAGGAGATCGGGGGCGAGGATCCGAGCATTCTGGGGGATCGGCGCTAGGTGCCGAGATGTCCGGGGGGTAGGGGATGGAGATCTCGGGGGTGGTGTTGCGGTGCCGTTGAGGGGACGGAAGTCGGTCTCTTGGGAGACTGCGGCGGCGGGAGCGCCGTCAGCGGGTTGGTCGGCCATGCTTCCCCTGTGAGGTGACGTGATGAAGGTGGTGAATGGTGTGCGAGGGGGCTCTCGTGCGGCGGACGTGGCGGAGGGGATTATAAGGGCCAGCACGTCCCCCAAATTTTCCGCGGACTTTGGAGAGTGTCAGCGTCAGCGTCAGTAAGTGCAGGGTCCGCGCTTACACAAACAGGGATGAGACGGGAACCAGCAGCGGACTTTGTCGCCAGCCGGTCCCAGATGGGTGTCTTACTCGTCTGAAATACGCTCACTGAGGGCAGCTCATTGAAGTGAGTGCTGATGCTTCATTCGGGGTCAAATCACTGCATGGTGCAAGCCTCTGAGAATAGTTGATGATGAAATATGTAAGGAGCGGTATGTATGTACCAGGTAGGGTCAAAGTTATAGACAAGAAATCGCGACAAAGCACCACCTCCTCCGCCTAAGCGTAGGTTCCAGGGGCGAGCGAGTTGACGTACACCTCCAAGTTGGTGTATCCGCTGGCCGAGATCTTCATGCCGTCAGCAGCATTGTTGGGATCCAGACCGTTCGCCCTCTCCCAGGCATCAGGGATACCGTCGCCGTCAGCATCAGCAGGGGCAGTGCCGCCGGCAATGGTGCCAACGCCGCCCATGGCCGACTCGTTGTCGATGAGAGCGCCGTTCTTTCCCCAGCTGCGGAGCTGAGCAACGAGGGCGGTGTCGACGGCATCGCGCTTGAGCGAGGCACCGACCTTGGCGGCGACGTGCTCGACAGCAGCGGCGGGGGAGAGCAGCTTCTCGGGGCCGGGGTAGTTGAACTGGCTGGTCTGGATGGCCATGTTGGAGTAGCAAGTGGTGGAAACGCAGAGGGCAGAGCCGTCGAGGGTGCCGTCGCGGTCCGAGTCGTAAAAGTTGTTGGAGACGAAGCCGCGGAAGTTGGCGTTACCGCGGGTGAAGGCGGTGGCGCTGGTGGAAGGACCGGAGATGAAGTAGTTGTTGATGATGTTGGCGTAGCTGGCAGCGGACGAGTCGCCAGCAATATAACCGCCACCGCCGCCCCAGTTGTAGACGACGTTGTTCTGGAAGTCGTTGACGCCCTTGACCTTGGGGTTGCGCGTCTTGTTGTCAATGTAGAGGTTGCGGAATAGGCTAATGCCGCCGTCCGTCTCCATCAGGCCGCCGCACGAGTGCGTCTCGAGGCCCTGGGCGATGATGGTGTCCTGGACGGTAATGTTGGCAGCGGTGCCGCTGATGGAGAAGGTCTCGTCGCGGCCCCAGGAGACGCTGACGTGGTCAAAGATCATGTTGTCGCCATCGGCGATGGTGATGGCGTCCTTGCCTGAGTCACCACCGCGACCCATGCGGATGCGGATGTAGCGGGTGATGGCATTGTGGGCGTTGGACCAGGAGAAGCCGTTGCCGTAGACGGTGATGCCGTCACCAGGGGCGGTCTGGCCGGCGATGTAGATGTTCTTGTTCACGACGATTCGAGTTTCGATCTTGATGACGCCGCCGACGGTGAAGACGACGATGCGGTTGGGCTGGGAGACGGCATCGCGGAGAGATCCGGCGCCGGAGTCGTTCAGGTTGGTGACCTTGTAGACGGTACCGGTGCGGCCACCGATGGCGTTGCGGCCGAGGCCCTCGGCGCCAGGGAAGGCAGATGCCTGGGCAGCAGCCGGGCTGGGAGCCTGAATGAGGGTTGTCGCGGGAGCGGGCGCCTTGGAGGAGGATGTCGTGACGGCAACCGGAGGGGGGGCCTGGGTGGTGACGGCAGCAGGAGGAGGGGCTGCCTGGGTTGTGGTAGCAGCAGCGGGAGGGGCCTGTGTTGGACACGTTAGCAATGTTGCTTCGCGTCGACGGAGATTCCATGTGTTCATACCGCTCCCTCGAGACATTGCGAATACCACTCATTGTTCTTCACACAGGTCGAGCCAGCAACACAGCAAGTCGGTCCGGTCCAGCCGGCACCGCCGCATTGAGCCCTACAGAGCGTCAGCAAGATGCCCGAGTCAGGTCAGGGGCAAAGGGGGAAACCCACCAAGCACCAGCACACGACTGGGCCGCCGCGCCGGTCGACAGCACGGCACCAGCCGCGAGAACCTGGATAGTCGAGAACTTCATTTCGAAAAGAATGGGATGAGGAAACAAGCAACACAAGCTCTCCAAGGGGTGGGGAAAGCGAGGCGACAAGCTTTGTTATAGACAGAGTGAAGGGTCCAGGCCAGACTGTGGTATGCCCCCTGCACCATGTGGTCTCGGGGATAATGCTGCAATGGGCCCCCGGAAGGAGATTTCAGGACCTCCAAATGGGGGCGTGCATCACCCCACAGAGCAGCTTGCTGGCTGTAAATTGGACACATCCTGGCAACCTCGATAGTGCTGCCGGGGTAATCTGGTCTTCCTCCGTTCCAGAAGCAGCGCCGCGACAGGGGCTCAATTGGTGGAATCGAGCAATTCTGCTCAACCCGCGGCGCCGGCCTCGTCTCCTTGGGGTCGTGATTCGCCCGGCAATCGTCAGCGCCTCGGGCAAGCATCTCGTACCGACGATGGGTGGGTGCATCTCGGTTGTCGAGAAGCTCCGGAGTGCGTGCATGCAAAGTGCAGTGTCGGACGATTTCTCGGCCGGTCGGAGTGATTTAGCGGAGGTGGGTGACCTGCCAGCGACTGGTCAATTGAAGGCATCGCGACTGGTGGTCTGCAAGTCCCGCGTCAGACCGCGACGCCCTCTGCCAGCGCCCTCAGGTCCCCTCCTCTCGCGGCGAACCAGCCCTCAGCCTCCTCGATTCCCATGGCCGACGACAGAAGCATGCGCGCAAAGGCATCCATGTCATCGGCGTCTGCATTGTGCAGCACATCCTCGACATGCGCAGCCGTGATGACATAGTACCGTCGCTCATTCCACCCCCGTGCAAAGTCCACAGCGTTCGTGGCGCCCCACAGCGACGACGATACGGTCAGTGTACGGCACAGCAGCAGGCGGTGGTCGCAGTCGGGCGGGCGTATGCCGGCGAGGATGCGGTAGGCTTGGAGGAAGTAGAGGGCAAAGCAAAAGGTGCGGCGGGCAGACTCGTGGATAGCCCAGGCGCGCCAGATGGTGTTGGCGCGAACGGCTGGGTACAACGGGATGACAAGGTCGGTGGTCGGGGGCGCGAGGTTGTCCCAGTCGACGTATGGGAGGAGGGCAAAGGCCGATTTGTCGAGGGCGTCGAGTTGTTTCTCGGCGGAGACGCGGGCGCGGATGTCGCCGTCGAGGAGGCGCATGACGAGGTAGAGGATGAGGGCCTGGGTTTGTGTGAGGCGGGCCCGAAGGGTTGACGCGGGTTCCGAGGCGAGCAATTCATCGGAGAAGGACTCGAGCGAGCGAAGGACATATGGTGCGTTGGCCCGGGTTTTGGATGAGTACATGGCACAGCTGGCGTGAGCATCGCGCATGGCCCGCGGCATCTCGTCGCGGTAGAGAAGGGGGTGGGACCAAGGTGTGGTCATGGACGAGGCCATGGTGTGGATTGCGCGGCGGGTCTCGTCGAGGGCGAACTGTAGTTGGCGCGTGACGAGGTCGGTGCTGGTAAATTTGGCCGTCTGGTTTATCGTGGCAATAGCCATGGGCTGTCGCTCGGCGGAGAGCGCGGAGGGAGAGAGGGAGATCGGCGCTGGGTCGAGGTCGAAATCTGGACCGAAGCAGCATCCGCTGTCGTCCAGGTCCGGGAGCAGCATTGCAGGCGATCCGTCCTGTGGAAGTTCCTCGTCCAGGTGAAAGTCGAAGGATGCAAAGTCCGACACCTCGGTCTCGTTTTGGAGGATTGTATCCTGGCCATGTCCCCCCTCCTTGAAGGGGGCGCGACGTATCTTGCGGAGCGGATATTCGCAGGCGATGCCTCTATTCCCGCATCGTGCGCAGGCGGGCGAGATGCCGTCGCAGCGGCGTTTGGCTCTGATGCATGCAGAGCATGACTTTCGTCGGGTTGGGGGGTTGCGACGCTCGTGGGCGGTGAAGGACATGATGGTGGAAGGGTGCCTCGCGACACTGTGGATGAAAGTCCAAATGTCCGTGATGCGATGTGGTGGTGTTTTGGGCAAAGTCCGCTAGGAGCGTGATGGTGGGGGACGGAGTTTGGGGCGACGGTTTCACTGCAGTGCTGACGGTCAGCGGGGTGAAGTGGGTCTTTAGCGGTGTTTGGCGCTGGGCGGCTTTCCGCCGGTCGCGCCTTCCTAACCTTCTCCCCCCTCAGCCACTGCAAACTGAAAGCGCTCATCTGGGATGCAAGATGCGGGATGCGGAGATATTAGCCTGGTACGCGGTAAGGCAGCTGAAGTCGAGGTCATTCTGCGGTCACGGAATCAAAGGGACAGTCAATGTCTCGTCCAGACAGACTAGTTTAAAAGGGCACTCTACAACCCATCTTGAACACCATCCTCATCATCACCAGTCACTTCACTCACATCACACTCTCAATTCACCAACCTCATCCCCATCTTCATCATGCCCGTCTTCGTCTGCGGTACCACCGGCATCCAGGGCGGCGCTCTCGCCCGTGCCCTCATTGCCAAGGGCACCACCGTCCACTCCGTCACCCGCAACCCCTCGTCCGCCAAGACGGCCGAGATGACCGCCCTGGGTGTTCGGTTCTGGCCCGGCAGTTTCGACGACCGATCTGCCCTTGAGGCCGCCATTGCGGGAACCTCTTCCATCTTCCTCAACTTCTTCCCCGTCTTCACCGACTTGGCTGCCAACCGCCGTCAGGCCGAGCTCATCATGTCCGTCGCCCGCGCCGCTGGCGTCGAGCAGGTCATCTACACGAGCGGCCTCGGCGTGTACAAGCCCGAACGCATGGGCGCCGACTGGGACCCCTCGTCTCTCGTCGCAATGTTCCTCACGTCAAAGACGGACATTGAAGCCGACGTTCGTGCCTCTGGCTTCCGGTACTGGACCATCCTCCGTCCCGGCGTCTTCACTACCAATTACGTCGCCCCCGGTGTGAGCCAGTACGGCGCATTCTCGTCCACCGGCGTCCTCGAGACCGCGTTCCGCCCCGACACGCGCTTGCCCTTGATCACCCCCAAGACCATGGGTGTCTTCACCGCCGCCGCCGTGCTGGATCCCGCGACCTACCATGCCCAGGAGATTGACTATGCCGACGAGGAGGTCACCCCCGAACAAATCGTAGCCGGCCTGGCAAGGGTCAGCGGCAAGTCCCTGCGCACGTCGTACCTCACGGATGAGGAGATTGACAAGGCCAAGGCCGCGAACCCCTTCGTCGGCGGTCAGCTCCTCACGCGCGGGATCTGGAAGCTCGTTGACTGGGAAAAGGTGCGCGAGACTGGTCTGCCGCTGAGCACTTTCGAGGCGTTCCTGGAGGAGTACAAGGACGATGTCGTGGCCACGTATGCGGGAGTGCCTGAGTAGGGGGAGGATGTTGAAGGGAAGTTGGGGCTGAGAGATATCGTAGGTGCAGCTGTTTGAGCAATTGAAGGCACTGCCACATCTCGCACCGCCACCGCTGTTAGTGACGTGTGGCTGGCCAGGGTGACATCGTGGCGGGAGCTTGCCGTAGGCACCTTCAACGGCTGCAACACCCCATCGGCACCACCAGAGAACATGGTCCAGACGCGATGCATGAAACTGGAAACTTGCTTCTGGATGCATTTCGAGACCCTAAAGAGTTGTCCAGGCCGGGACCTTGCAGATTGGACTGGACTGTGGTGGTGGTCTGGACTGAGCGCTGCCCCGCCTTGCGTGGCGTACGTGCGCGGTGACGTCAAACTGGGCTGCCCCACGATCGTCGCAATGACGTGCACCCACCACCCACGACCCAGCAAAACGGCAGCGACTCCGGTTTTGCATCCTGCCCACGCAAGCAGGCGGCGTGAGGATGAGATCACTGCCTGGGAAGCGTTCATAAGCTGGGACTACCCAGGAGCAGCCGACAACCAGCACTCACGATTCTACCCAAAAATCCCACCCTTCACGAAAACCAAAACACCAAAACCGATCATCACCAACTTCCCCACCCACCCCACCCCCAAAATGACCAACAACATCCGCAACCGCAACCGCGCCGAGACAATCGAAGCCGCCACCCTCCTCTGGCGCGCCTTCTGCGACCCCAACCCCAAGAAGTCAATGAAGAAGTACCTCGCCAAAGACGCCGTCATCGTCTTCCCCGACGGCGGCGTCGTCTCCAAGGACACGGAACCCTCCCTCGAAGAGTTCGTCGAGGACTTTGAGCCCTGGACCTCCTACCGCATGCAGCAGGACGAGGAAGAGGTCAAATTCGTCGAGATCGACATGATGTCCAGCGTCCTCACCTACAACGTCACCACATGGCAGCAGGTTGGCGACGACAAGTCGCGCATGCGCCCTACCGATGCCCTGTGCACGAGCGTTTTCCGACAAGGGCCTGGTGGTGACTGGCAGTGTGTTGTGCACCACATGGCGAGGATTTAGGAGGGCAATGGACACGGAGTTTGGCGCGAGTGTAGGATTGGACGGTCATTGATTGATACAGCATTGAGTTTGGATGCCAGCGGCGTGAATATGACGCTTCTGATTCAATTGCCCTTGGTATCATGTGATGTTTGTCAAGAGACGAGTGAGCTATTAGTGTCGTGCGCTTGATGTTTCCAGCGTCACTCACATGTGTTATTATCTCCGGACGTCTTTGCCGCCTTGTGTCGCGAGAGCCTCTGATGAAGGGATACGCATCCTGCTGAGGAGGAAGGCGCCGGCTTTTGTGTCGGGCAAATTGGTTGTCAGAATGAACCGGCATCTTATAGCACACTTATGGCAACCGACATCTTGAGAAACGCGGTTTGTTGGCATGGAATTTATGGCAGAGTACATGCGAGTCTGCGAGATTTGTGTGTGCCATAATGATCCATCGCGGGTGATTTCGGGTGAGGTGCTAGGGAAACTTCTGAGGATCCGACGCCACGAAAGTTTATGTCGTTGGGATGCCAGGAATGATGTATTGTTGAACTCAAGAAGAGTTTTTTTGAAGAGCAAGTATAAGAGAACCCAGACAAGCCTATCACTCAGTGTCTTCACACCCCAGCTTTTGCCGTACCCGGCAGAACAGATGGACTACGAAAGATACGAAAAGCATCACACATCACGCAACAACAATCACAGAACAGACATGGCAGAGACTTCAAGTGTATTGATGGCTCTATGTAGGATGCCATGCGCCAAAATGTGTGATGCGCTGTCGCCGCTCTTGGGGGGCCAGCCCAGAGACGGTCGACCTTCAACAGTGCACTGGGAATGCAAACCGCTGGTGGTGCCAGAGGCAACCAAACAGCAAACTCCAACCGACCCATATGTAAGGTATTATGGTATGTAGTAATATACTTCTTAAGAGAGAGAGAATGTATGTAAAGAAGAGAATGGTTTGTTTTGGGTTTGTTCTGGGGTGGTTTGTTTTTTTGGAGTTTGGGATTTTCAACTGTTTTCTTGTGGTTGCTTGGCTTATGTTTTTTTGTGCTTTTCGAAGTCTGTGACGCGAGAGCAGAGCGAATCATGCAAGCTCGCTGAAGAGTCAACAGACTGCCCCTGGTGAAATGTAAAGTTTTTTTTTTTAGTTTGGGGACTTTTATGAGTTTTTTTGGTAATTTTCCATCTCATCAATCGATGGCGATGGTGCGCGAAAGCAGAAACACGCTGGCCAGCGGAAACCAAAACTCCGAAGAGAAAAAAAGTGAACCGCTTATTATGATGGAAAGGAAGGACGCCTCTTGTTCAATCAGAGGAGGTCGTCCGCCTCCGGCTTCCGCTCCCACTTTGAGGATGCGGTCGCGAGCTCTGTGGTGACAAACACAAGAGCCCTCCTCGGGTAGCACATCTTAGAGGATGAGATCGAGGCCATCTTCCGAGGACGGAGGGGTGATGTATTCATCAATTGAGATTTGAGGAACCGCGGAATTGAGAGACTTCTCTTGCTCCAGCTGCGCCATGCGGCGGCAAGCGAGCTTCCGGTCCCTGCGGGCAAACTTTGTAGTTTCCCTGGGGGTGTCAATGTCCATGGCGTCACTACAGCAGACGAACTTGTATTGTTCGTTGTAGTGCTGGTGAGCTGAGCAATCCGGACCATGATGATGGACGGATGCTGCCTGGATTGTAGAAGTAGAGAATCGGTTGCGGGCTTGAACAGCTCCTGCAGAGAAAGGGTTGTGGGCTTGAGTAGCTCCAGCAGAGAATGGGTTGCGTGCCTGGCTTGCTTCAGCGAATTGCTTACGAGCAGCCTTTTCCCCGAGGAATGGATTGGCAGAGGCAGTAGAAGTAGAGAAAGGGTTGCGTGCCTGGCGTGCTCCAGCAGCTTGTTGCTTGCGGGCAGCCTTTTCCCCAAGGAAGGGGTTGGCAGAGGCAGTAGAGAAAGGGTAGCTTGCCTGACCAGCTGCAGCGACTTGCTTGCGAGTCTGGTGCTGCGCCCCTGCAAAGGGGTTGGCAGTCTTGTTGGCAGAGGCTGTAGAGAATGGGTTGCCGGCCATGTAGGCGAGGGCGTTAGTGAAGGGGTTGTTTGTGCGAGAGGCAGACTTGAAGTAGTTCTTGCGCTCAAGCGAAGCAGTGAATGGGTTGCGAGAGAAGCCAGTGGCATTCATCTCGGGAGCGTCCAGCATCACGACGTCCTCCATCTCCTCGGGAGCGTCCAGCATCATGACGTCCTCCATCTCCTCAGCAGTGTCCAGCATCATGACGTCGCTCTTCTCTCCGGCAGTGTCAATTGCCATCTGCATCTCCTCGACAGTGTCAATGGCCATAGGCCCGTAGACAGCAGACATCTTGATGATGGTAGAGTAAGAGAGAGAGCTTTTTAAAGTGTGTATGAGAAAGAGAGAGAAGAAGCGAGCTTGCAGTGTGTGTCTGTGTGTGAAGAAAACAGTGACAGTGCAGTGATAGTGTCAGAGTGTGAATGCTTGCTTGCTGGTAACAAAAGTGGACCTTTTCAAGAATGAATTTAGCAGCACTTCGTTGTCAAGAGTGGAAAGAGGATGAAGAGAAAAAGGGAAAACTCCCAAATCTGGGAGAAACACCGGCATACTTATGCAGAGAGTTGGGCGCAAGTGATCTGGGAGAGAGAATTAGGCTCCTGGGAGGATCTGGGCTTGGATGTGTGGAAAGATGGCGCGGTAAGCCTTCGTCACGCAGGCTTGACCACGGCGGTGATGGCGATGCGATGGTGATGGACGCGATTTTTTGACTGGTCGGGTTCGGGAGAGGTGGGATCTGTGGTGGGAGCCATGATAGAGGCAGAAGCGAGGGAGTTTGGGCAGAGATCAGCGTATTTCGAGGGCTTTTGGGGGATGATGCTGGTCCCTATCTTCGTGAGGACGGCAAGAAGAAGCTCATGGGTTGGGACTGAATCGGCTGATCCATATCGATGAAAGTTGTGCGAGGTGCTGTGTTGGAATGGAAAGGCTCATAAGGACTTTGATAGATGTCTGCCCTGGACAGACGGATTTTCCAGATGCATTTGCTCGATTAGACTTGCCATGGGGCATGCAGCTCGCACGTCAGACGGGCAGGTGATATGCGGTGTTGGCACACAAAGGGCGGGAGCGGCTCGGGCCGCCGAGCAGGAGCCAGTCACTTGCAGCAACCAGATCAGTGATCCCGACTTGGCGCCAGCTTCTGATCTCGTCCCAAAAGGGAAGTGGCAGCCAAATCAACGAGTCGACTCTGGATCACTGGCTCCCGATTTACTGATCGCGCGTGGGGGGGCAGCCCGACATTATATACCCTCCCCGGATCACCCAGAACGACTGCCTCTTTGGGACGAGTCGCAATTGATGAGTGGACGCCGGCGACAAGTGGGTCTCCCGGGACGATTTTTGGCCCAACCTCTCACGAACGACGAGGCGCTCGACCTCCTCAAGCCCAAATAAAGTCCGAAGGGCCCTCATTTCAGGCTTCAGTCACCACATTCAGCCTTGTGTAGAATTTGGCTGTTCCTAGCCTTCCAGCCTATTCTCCTCGAGCCCATCTACATCGACAGCGTCTCCTGAGAGAGTATGCGTGCATTTGGCGTCAAACTTTCACATCAACACCAGATCTTTTCCCGTCGATACGATTCCTCGGGCGTTCAACCTGCTCAATTAAGCCCAAGCTAAGGCGCGATAGCTCCTCATTCCAGGCTTCAGTCACCACCATCAGCCTTGTGTAGAACTTCGGCTGTTCATGGTCTTCCAGCATCTTCTTCTCGTACCCATCCACATTGATGGCGTCTTCTGAGAAATTGTGCATAAACCCGGCGTCAAAGTTACACAACGAGATATTTTCCCGTCGATTAAATTCCGCGGGCATTCAGATGTGAGCCACAAACTCACATTCTTACGGGAATCGGGCGGTGGTATGCCCAGTTCTAGAGAGTTCCAGATAGTGCGAGGAAGCCCCTTTTCCGAGCCCAGCCATCCTAGGTGTCTGGACTGAGCCGTCCTGGTCTGGACCAACATGCAGCCTCAATCCGAGCGACCGGGGCAGCAAAAGACGCCAACTGGTTCAACTGCTCAAATTTCTCCAAAACATCTACGCCCGATGTACAGAAAACCACACAGCACACCGACCCAGCAACCATTCCCTCGATCTAGATGCACCCGCTACTTCACTCCTACCACCGCTCTACTGGTACTCCTTAGACACTTCCCTAAACTTCCTCGCAGGCACCTTTGCATCGAAAAGGTTGTTGAGAGTCTCCTGAGTCATGCCCTTAAGCTCCGGCAGCCTGAAGTACGTCCAAACTACCATGCACATGGTGAGGCCCCACGGAAGAAAGGCGGCCTTGCCCTTGAGGTCGAGCTCCTTGGGGTTGAGGAAGTACGGCGAGACGATGGTATTGATGATGGAGAGGAGGTAGTACGTGTTCCTTCCGAGGGCGATGGTCTTGGTGCGCAGGTTTGCTGCTCCGACGTTGGCCGCAATGCTGTAGGGGATCGGGCCAATGCTGATGCCTGAGAATTGTCAGCTCCGTCCCTTCGAGAGAAGAGGGTCAACAACTTACCGTAGATGAAGAACCAGATGAGGAGCAGAGAGCACTGGCCCCAGCGCACGTTATCTCCATTGGGAGTGTTTGTTGCAAGGTCGAGGAAGCCGACGAGGCCCATGACAGGAATCATGGCGCACAGGCCTCCAAGGTAGACCGTCCTCCAGCCACACTTCGTCATGGCAAACCACGAGGAGACAGTTCCGACGAAAGCCAAGCCGGCATTTCCTGAGCCATGCTGTCAGTTTCAAGTACATCATCGAGAAATGACGTGCTTACCAATCGACAGATAGAACGAATCAGCCGTCTTGAGTCCGGCAAGCGTGAAGAAGTAGGTGATGTAGTTCTGGATGATAAGTCCTTGGAAAAGTCAGCACAACGCCACGAACTTTAACTCCCGCCCACAAATTCGAACGCACCTGGGAGAATCTGGCATCCCCAGCTGATCATAGCAATCTCGGTGCGACGAAGATTGGTGCCCTTGAAGCACTCAAGGTATGACCCCTGGATCTGATGGGCACGCTCGCCCTCGACGGTGCGGGTGATCATGGCAAGCGTGTCCTTCGGGTCGATGATGTCGCGGGGCGCAACCACGAGCCTGCACAGAGACCTCTCAGCCTCCTCGAAACGGCCCTTTCGAACGAGCCACCACGGTGACTCTGGCGCAAGGAACGTCGCGATAGCCAGGGGAAGAGGCCAGGCCCACTGGATCGCGTACGGGATCTTGTATGCCCAGTCGCTCTTCAGCGAGAGGGTGCCGGAAAGAACACCAAAGCAGATGAGCTTTCCCATGACCCAGCAGAGGTTGACGTAGACAGTAAGGTATCCCCTCAGGCGAAGCGGTGTCACCTCGGCGGCGTATGTTGGAGTCGCAGCAGCAAAGAAGCCGCAAGGTACGGATCTGTGAGGGAAATCGTCAGCTTGGAGTACCTCTGGGTGGGTTTGCTGCACTCACATCAGGAAGCCGCCCACCAGAACCATCTCAATGTTCTTGGCGAAGAAGAGAACAAAGACAAACGCCAGAATCAGGCCGTGACAAACGATCATGACCTTTCGCAGACCCCATCGGTCGGCAAAGTATCCATTGCCAAAGACGCCAAGGATCAAGCCAACGAGGCCGGCCATGGACACGCCAATCTGCCAGCGGGCAGGGATGGAGTAGCTGCCGTTGGGGAGCTGCTCGCCGAATCGTTGCTGGAACTGGGGCTGCGCGTAGAACGAGTTGGCAAGGAGGAGCATGTACGACTCCATGATGGTTGCGTTGGAGATGCAGACGGACCACGCCACTGCCTTCCAGTAGTAGCGGAAAGCATCACGGATGCTGAGGCTCGTCTCCACGTGGTTGGCTTGGTCGGCGGCCGTGTCTTGACGGAGGGCGATCTTTTCAGAGGGGACGTCATGATGGGCCGTCTCGACCTGGGTCTCGGACGGTGACTTGCTCATTGCGATGGAGGGTGGATGAAGGATGGAAGAGTTGAAGCAAAGGAGAGGAGGCCGTTGATGGGGGAGAGGATGGGCATACCAAGTCGACGAGATGATGGTCCCTTTTTATCTCCTGAGACTGAGTCCACAGAGATGGTATAATATCAAGGGGGAGAGCACGTAATTGACGGTAGGTTGTCGGCGTTCAGGGCCCAAGCAGGAGAGCCGGCCACATGGGACCCGGTGCCCTGGTTGTTCTTGGATGTGGTCCTTGATCTGATGTTCCCCGCATGTCCATGGTCTGGGTGACCCCGTGGGGTCTGTGGAATCTCCGAGGATACTGCAGTGATTCAGCTGATGTCGGCAACAGGATGAAGCATGTCGGCGATCGCGCATCTGTCCACGACATGACCTTGAAAGTGATGAGGTTCGAAGCTGGAGACGAGCAAAATTCCCCACGTTTGAGTTGGGCGTCTCGAGTCATTCGGCAAAGAGGCGCCACTAGCTCCGCTGGTTTGATGGCCGACAACCGCCGAGAGCCGTTTCCCGATGGCCGAAGACCGACACCCGGATCCTGTCCACCAGGAAGGAGCACCTGAAGCCCGAGAGGAACGCCGACAAGTCCGGTTGTTGCAATTCGCAATTGGATCCATCGATGGCGTCTTCTTTGGCGGGGGATTTGCATTTTCGAATGCGGCTCTTTTGTCGTGCCCAGATCACATATTTCACATCACCCTCATCTGCGCTCCAACCTCACCCAAGACAGCATCACCTCACTTCCCATACCATCTCCCACCAATTCATCATGCAGCTGCCCACAATCCCCTCCAATGGGGCGTCCAAGACGCGCCCAAACATTCTCTTCATCATGGCAGATGACCACGCCGCCAAGTCCATCTCCTGCTACGGCGCCGGCATCAACAAAACGCCCAACCTCGACCGCATCGCCAACGAAGGCATGCGTTTCGACCACTGCTACGTCACAAACAGCATCTGCACGCCATCTCGTGCTGCCATCATCACCGGCACCCACAACCACGTCAACGGCGTCATGACGCTCGACTCCAAGATCAACAAGCACACGCCCAACGTTGCCAAGCAGCTGCGCACCGGCGGCTACCAGACTGCCATGGTCGGCAAGTGGCATCTCGGTGAGGGCAAGGAGTCCGAGCCCACGGGTTTCGACTACTGGAGCGTCGTGCCGGGCCAGGGCGAATACTGGGATCCCTCCTTCATCGAGCCCTCGGGCACCTCAAGAATTCCCGGCTACGCCACAGACATCATCACGGACAAGTGCCTTGACTTTATGAAAAACCGCGACAAAGAGAGGCCCTTCTTCGTCATGTGCCACCACAAGGCGCCGCATCGCAGCTGGGAGTATGACCCCAAGCACAAGGATCTCTACAAAGATCCCGTCCGCCTCCCGGACACTTTCAACGATGACTACAAGAACCGCGCCCGCGCTGCCAAGGTCGCCAAGATGCGCATCGCCGACGACATCACCTACAATGACCTCGGCATTGTGCAGCCTGAAGGCCCCTCCTCGCTCATCGGCAGCAAGATGGTCGATATTTGGTGGTGGAGCGACCGCAAGATCCCGGCCCCCGACGACGTCACCAAGATGCGTCTCATCTGCAAGGAGACTGGCGAAGTTTTCACCTTCAAGACACCCGCGGAGCTGGCCGAGTTCAAGTTCCAGCGGTACATGCAGCGCTACCTCCGCACCATCCAGAGCATCGACGACAATGTCGGCCGCATGCTCGACTGGCTTGAAGCCGAGGGCCTGGCTGACAACACACTCGTCGTCTACACGTCTGATCAGGGCTTCTTCCTCGGTGAGCACGGCTGGTTCGACAAGCGTTTCATGTACGAGGAGAGCTTCCAGATGCCCTTCATGGCACGTCTGCCCGGCGTCATCAGCCCAGGCTCGGTGTGCCAGGACATTGTGTGCAACGTCGACTTTGCACCTACATTCCTCGACCTTGCCGGGGTCCGTATCCCGTCCTACATGCAGGGAGACTCATTCTTGCAAGTCCTTGCCGGCCACACACCGCATGACTGGCAACAGGTCGCGTATCACCGCTACTGGATGCACAGAGACATCATCCACGAGGCGTATGCCCACTACGGTGTGCGCGACCAGCGGTACAAGCTGATCTACTGGTACAACGAGGACTTTGGACTCGAGGGCACGCGGCCGGGAGGTGAAGAGAAAGAGTGGGAGCTGTTTGACTGTCAAGAGGACCCTCTTGAGCTGTTCAACTGCTACGCTGACCCGAAGTACAAGGATGTGGTGGCCAAGATGACGAGGATGTTGGAGGACAAGATGCTTCAGATTGGTGATGAGCCGGTTCACACAAGATTGGGTGATTTTAAGGGGGCTCTCAAGGTCAATGGGCACAAAGGTACGAGATAGCGAGCGTAAACTTAGAGAATCAGAATGCAATGACGAACTGAACGCCAATTGCCGCGTTATGTTCCGGTTTGATCGTGTGACCTCCTCCAAGATGATGCACTATTGTTTCCAAAACTCGACTTCGATTTCATTCATGCTGTCTCAAAACATTCCCAAAAACCATTACCTACATCGCTTGAAGCTATCTGCCGCCTGGTGAGCCGCGGGCTGAGGGTCGGAGATAGGGCGGCAGTCGGGACTCAGCTGAAGCCCGACGCCCGTAGCCCGCCGCCTAGCTCAGTAGTAGTTCCCGGTTTCCCAACCATTCGAGCCAGACCCCTCTTCCGGCCAGGATTGCCATGGGTCGGGACCGAATGACCCTGTGTCAAAAGCATTCTGGGGTAGCATGGTCATGCCCTCTCCCGTGGCGGGGTCGGCCTGAAAGTCCCCCAGACCTAAGAGGAAACCTGGGGGATTCGCGGCGAAACCTTGCCACTGGGAACCCGCATCCATCTGTGGTTGGGGCACGGCTGTCGGCGGGTTGCTCTCGGTTGCGCCGATGATGCCCGAGCGCTGGGCGGCCGTGACACTGTCGTCCGTGAACTGGGCGTGTTTGAATATGCTGTGAGCGCCGAGGCCTTGCCACTTCTTTGCGACACGGGCGTAGCGAGATGGGAGGTTCCCCGCATCCTCGTCGGCGTCTGAGGACTCGCGGCTCCCCTGGTCCTGGCCCGTGATGGCGGCCTGTATGACGGTGTCCATCTCTTTGATGAGCACCTGCACGATAGCGTACGTGCTGATCTGTAGGTTCTTGATGATCCTCAGGGTCGACTGTGCCAGCTCGAGGGCGTCTTCGAATGTGACACCATCGGTCGGGGGGTTGTGAGGTGATTTGCTGATGTGGAGGAGAATTCGGGAGGCATGGTATCCGCAGACAGCAAGGTCTGTGTCGGCGACCTGAAGTTTGGGATTGAGTTTGTCGACGTCGTGCAGAATGGAGATGATAGCGCGGGCATGGAAAAGGCAGGTGGCCACGGAGGAGGCAACGTAGTCGACAGGCAAGGCCTCGATGATGACTTCCGCGGCGCTCTCCTTGTAGCCGCCGAGAAAGAGTCTGTAGGTGTCGCAGTAACACTGGTGCCATGCCAGATGAACAACAACGTATCGGGATATCCAGCGCGAGATTGCATACCGATGTAGCTCGACCGTCGAGTACGGCTGAGTCTGCAGCAGCTGGAGGGTGCCTGCGATATCCTTGACGATGACTCTGATCTGGTCAAATGGCTTCGTCGCGAGTTGAAACTCGCGTTTGTATCGCATAAGATTCCTGCGTATCTTCATTTGCTCCACAGCTCTGGTGAGGAGACCGGCTTCCGAGACTCCATCGAGGGAGACAAGCGAATTCGTCGGGTCGGAACGATGGCCAGCAACGAATTCTTCTTCAGATCCTGGAAGCTGAAGATAAATTGCCTCCAACGGGCAGAGCTCGCACTCTGCCAAGCCAATGGCAAAGTGGCCGTCCAACATGCCCAGCGACCACATAAGCCTGCGACGAAGGTCTTGCACGCGGTACGACAAATTCGGCCGCTCGTACATCAGACGCAGGGCTGACGCGGAGCGTGCGGCCAGGGAGAAGATGAGAAACCCACGCCGGAACTTCCCCGTAACGATGCGATAGTGAACAATGAGAGCGAGGGCCTGGATCTTGAAAATGGTCGGTTCCTCGAGGTTGGCCCAGAATATGTTCTCGACGCGACTCGCCCAAGTCTCCGTCATGACAGGGTAGTACTTTTTGTAGCCAAGAAGAAGGGCTGTGATGGCACAGATGGAGTACATGAGTGCACTATCGAGCGACTCCTCAAGGCACCGCTGAACGACGGCCTCCTCGTAGAGGAATGCGTAGCCGGGGAGAGGATGGATCAAGCGAAAGAAATCCTTGACAAGCTGTACACGATCGCCCCGCGGCGGGAGTTCGTGGTCTTCTGTGGTGTCGAACCTTGAGACAGCTGTTGTCGAAGGGCACGACGCGGGCGCTTCGTGCCGCGAGCTCCTCGGAGACGTCCCCGAGGCGACCAGGGATGCTGATGCGGACTCTGGTGTTTCGAGGGCAAGAACAGGCGACACAACTGGCTGCTGCGTCGTTGGACCTGGCGCATCCTGGCGACGTGGAACTCTCCTTGGTTGCGGGTAGACGCATGTCTTCCCGGAGTCGCGACAGCCACCGCAGATTGGAAGCTCGCCATTGCATTTGCTCTTCAACGAGCGACACTGGCTGCACGCCCTTGCTCCCCTCCTTCTCTCCGGCGCCGAGGCAGGAGTAGAGTTCGGGATGTCGTCAAAACTGCAGTCGAAATTGAGGCGCTTGCAGTTGACGCAAGGGGATGGACCGCCGTCGCATCGAACCTGTTCTGGTCAACGAATGATCTTGGAAAGGGGCCAGGGGGACGAACTTTGCGGGCTCGACATGGGTTGCATGTTGTTTTCGACCGTTGTGCGGGCATTTTGGGGTATTGCCAATGGCAGATGCCCAGTTGGGGCTGGAGCAATGAGCGAAGCGAAATCGGAGGCGGTCGTGAGAGAGTCTAGGTTGATGGTCGGTGATGGTGGAAGGGTGAAGGGGAAGAAGTCAAGGGAGGTCGACTACATGCAGTAGCAGACTAACGGATTTAGGTCAGTGGTCAGGCCTAGTGAGATACAACGATATAATAGAGCTAAGCTTAGTCATTGCTATTCCCAGGGAGCACCAGACACCGTTGAGGACTAGCCCCTGGATGACTAACCACCTCACCTTCCTCCAACGTCATACCATCACGACACCACAGAGTAGACGTCTAGAGCCTGAGCCTTCAAACACTTTCAAAGTCAATCGCTAGGGCCTAAGGAGTCTACATAGAGGTATCTAGTCTTAAAGCTTCATCAGAGAGTACACCCATTACGTCAAAAGGGCTTAGGGCGCCCAGGCTTACAAACCACATCCCATCTTCCTGTTACATCGTCATGACCCGGAGCCCGAGGACTTCCGACTCACAGTCTCCATTGGCGGCAGTCGCCGTTCTTGGCTTCAGTTCTCAGAGAAACTGGTCAGCTAAGCCTCCATAGCGCCGAACTCATTCGGACCATTGCGAACTACATATGACTGAAACCTGCCCCCGGTGTCTGAACATGTTGCGACACTTCTATCACTGACATTTTTGAGTCACGCATTTGATCCACACAGTTGGACCAGACATTTGAACTTCTTATTCTTAGCTGTCCAAGCACTCCAGCGTATTCCAACAAGCCAGCAAATTGTCGAACGCCATCCGCACAGTGTCACCCCCTGAGTTTCACGCACGGCACAGCACCGCTTCCCATACCTCCACCATGTCTTTCAACCTCGACTGGAGCAAGGCCTTGCAGTTGACCAGTGTCGTGGTCACCGCTCACCTCGCTGGTATGTTGCAACATTCAATGGTGGAGCTCGAGCTCATGAACGCAGGTTTCCACTACTGCTCCGACTCCATTGTCCTGTACAACGCGAAGAAACTTGACGACACGAACGCCTTGGTCAAGGGGTGGTACCGAGGTTGGGAGATTGGCCGACGCATTGGTCCCTTATCTGTTCTCATGCCGGCGATAGGGTTCTCCATTTGCGCCTGGAACGGTATGTAACTTCCCCGTCCAGGGCCATCGGTCGCACTGCTGACGTCGAGCAGCTGGGGTCGGCGGACCCGGATTCATTAGGAACGCTGTAGCGGCAGCATCCATGCATTTGATTATGCCATACACCGTGGTCGTCGTCTTCCCCGTCAACGACGTCCTTCTTGCCGCACATGCGAAGTTGACGTCCGCAAAGGGTGACGATGCGAGGCTCGATGACGCCTCCATCCGGGCCAACATCTCTGAATGGCAAGCTGCAGACTATTTCAGGATGAACTTGGCGCGAATTGCTGTTGTCGCAGGTGTCGTCGCGATGCTGTCGGTTTGAAACTGCATTTGGATGCTGGATACTTTTGTATGTCCGTAACATTACCAGCTGGCTGCCTGTTCAGTTTGTCTTTTTGGTACTTGGAGGACTCATGGTCGGGATCATGCCCGGATGCGGCCCGCAGATTGGGAGAAGGGGCCGCACAACTTTGAACATATGATCAAATTAAGCAGAGGGACTGTAATCTTTCCTGGAAAGGCTGCAGGCCGTCATCTTGAATCACGGGCTCATGCTTCAGCTTCTGTCAAAAGTTGTGTCTACTTAAGTATCGCACTTGGGATTCGTCACTGTACCTGCAGCTGCGCTAATGACCATCATCGTCCAGATCTTCCAGCGAGAGTATCGCTTGCAGTTGCCACTGACAGCCTATGCCCACCTGATTACCGGGTTCAAGAAAGAACTGAGTGCCGTGTACCAGCAGAATTGATGCTGCACCCACTGTTTGACCCGTCCACCATCACCGACTGTCACATACGACCACACCCACTGGAGAACACGGGATCCCGTCCGCTCTCCCATAGTTAAGCCAGTGAGGGCCGGATCAGTAGTCGGGTCGGTGACGACCGGCGAATACCTGGTGTTGTATGTGTCTATGAAGCGTGAATGGTTTAGTGGTAAAATTCTCCGTTGCCATCGGGGAGCCCTGGGTTCGATTCCCAGTTCACGCAGTATTACCTTTTTGCTGGTGGTCACGATTGAGGCATTGAGTCGAATGGCGAAGCAGACTGGTGAGAATACTCGTTTGGGGCAACTTTTGAAGTGACTGTTCCAATCCTGTCGGCGATCATGATGGTAATTGAATGGTCATCAGCTTCAAACTTTTGACCTTGACTTTAGGGTAAGCTTAGGTTTGTCCTTTCATTATGATCAGGTCGTTGGAATGGCTGACAGACAGCTGGCCGGCGACACCGACAGGCAGACTGTTGGAACTGGATCTCATACTGTGAGCGAAGGCATCTCCGTAGAAGTGCAGGCAATGTCACCGCCTCAAGAGGGAGACACGAAGTCGACTCGGCGACAAGTATTTTATGGCCGTGAGACATTCAATAAAGCTAACAGAACATGGCCAAAGTTGAGCGTTGGTGAGATAGTGCATCGCTGTCTCATTCGGCCTAGCCTCCGGCCAAGTCCGCGGACACAATGATTCATCCCACATTCCACCTTCCCCTTTTCGGAAACTGGTCTCCCATTGGCCCAATGCACATTTTGTGGTGCCCGTCCCGGAAACATCATTGCTCCCGTCATACATCTCCTCATCCCGAGCTTGAGACAGCCTTGGAAAACGGGCTTTATGGATTTACCAATCATCACGATGCCAAAGTCCGTAATGGAAGGGTTGGATTATTCATGCCTTACGGCGATCGCTAGTGGCCGCATGGATATAAAGTTATGGCCAGCTCCTGGTTGCTTGAGATGAAAGAATGCCTCACACTCATCACCGCACGACATCGCTTTACCGCATCATCAGAGCACCACTACCTTACTCTCATCTCATTTGCTTTTCAACCATCATCATCAAAACTCAACACCACACAATGTCTGAGCCACTCGACCTCCCCATCCTCCTCTCCGAGGAAGCCTGCGCCGGCCGTGTCTACATCGTCACCGGCTCCAACACCGGCATCGGATACGAGGCCGCCAAGCACCTCGTCAACTTCAACTCCGCCAAGGTCATCATCGCCGTTCGCAACGTCAAGAGCGGCGAGGAGGCCAAGGCCCGCATCGAGGAGTCCACCGGCAAGACCGGCATCGCCGAGGTCTGGGAGCTCGATCTCGCCAGCTACGCCTCGACTAAGGCCTTTGCCAAGCGCGCTCTGGGTCTCGAGCGCATCGACGCCCTGATTGAGAACGCCGGTGTCGGCATCGGCCGCGAGTCCCAGAGTGAAGGACACCCAACTACCTACACCGTCAACATCTACAGCACTTTCCTCCTTGCCATCCTCCTTCTTCCCAAGATGTCAGAGGACGCCAAGCGTCTCGGAACTCAACCGCACATTTCCATCGTCACCAGTACCCTGGCCTTCCAGTTCGAGCAAGCTTGGATGGCCATCAAGGACACTCCCAACCCCACTGCCGTCACCGCCAACAACGAGGCCTTTGACAGCATTGCCCTGTAAGTCCACTGACTTCCCCTTGGTTGGACTATCTGACATCTTCTAGGTACACCGCCTCTAAGCTCTTCGAGATGTTTGCCCTTCGCCAACTGACATCCCTCGTCCCCTTCTCTCGCACTGGCGTCGTTCTCAACTTGATCTGCCCCGGTCTTTGCAAGACTGACCTCAGCCGCCACGGTTCGCAAGAGTTCAAGGACAACATCAAGAAGATGCACGAGGATTGGGGCCGCACGGCTGAGCAGGGAAGCCGCACGCTGCTGTTTGGTGCCGACGCCGGCGCTGAGAGCTACGGCAAGCTGACTGCTGACGGCGAGATCCGTGACGAGTGAGTCTTCTACCCAATGCTTACTTTCTCAACGGCTAACCCCGAACTTAGATCGTTCACTCCAGCTTGGATTGCTGGCGACGAGGGCGCGGACGGTCGCAAGAAGGTCTGGGATGATGTAGCGGCACAGCTGGAGATTGCTGAGCCCGGGTGCCTGGCCAAAGTTCTGTAGAGAGAGTCAAAGCACGATCGCACAAGCCGTGTTTTGAGACCAAACTTCAGAATATTGGAGGCTTTCTGCCGCTATTATGACACTAGACAGCGATGACAGTAGCTTTAACGTGTAGCTCTGGCGCTGAAGTTGAGATCCCCTTTGCCAAATCACCCCAGTTCACTGCCCCTCTGTACTGAACGGAAATGCTTGACGAGCCATGGGAAGTTGCCCAGTTGTTCTCCAGTCATCCCCGATAAAACTCCACCACAGCCCCGGAATCAGCAGCCCACACTCAGGCTCCCCGTCCTCAGTTAGCTTCTGCTGCACCGAATCATCCCACAAACCCCAGCGTTTCCGCTTTTCAATCGTCCCATGCACCCAGCGCTCAAACTCCCACCTGTGCTCAAACAAGTTGAGCGGCCACAGACTGTCGGCGTTGGGCAACCGGCAAAACGCGTCTGTAACGTTAATGATGCTATGGCGTAGCTCGTTGCCGACGCGGATCTCCATCTCTCCAACGCCTTGGTGTATAATCCGTCCGTCTTGGTAGTCCTGGTCACCGCGTTGGAAGTCGGTGAGCCATTTGTGCAGCCCCTCGGCGGAGGGTTCGATGAGGGCGGGGTCTGACGGCCGAAGGCAGCCTTTTGGGTGTTCAATGTTGAGCAGCGGAGGGATTGAAGATTCATGGAAGTTGAAGATGAGCCGCCGCACGAAGAATGCGGCCTCGTAGTCGAGTCTGGTGACATTGAAAGCCCCTGGACCGTTCTGAAGGATGCTTGCCAGCAGGAGGCGGTAGCTCAAAGACATGTTTGCGTGAAGGAATCTCTTGTGCGTGTATGTTTCTGGTGGCGGTTGGTCGACTGGGTACTTGTCAAATAAGCGGATGTTGATGATGAGTGTGTCGACTTCGCTTAGTTTGCAAGGAACACAGAGCCAAGTCACCCAGGCTCGTGGACCGCCGAAGTCAGCGTCCATGATGTCAACTTCGCATGTTTTGCTCTGGGGATTGGTGGACAAAAGCTCCAGCGTCTCGGCATGTAGCTGTCTGTTGGTGAGGAGGAGGGCCAGCGTGGTGTTGACTGCGCCGTAGGGTGAGGACTGAGTGCAGGCGACCGAGCTAAAGTCAAGCTGAGGATGGCCACCTTGCGTGCCCCTGACGCCAAGGGGTCGATACTTGGATTCGTCGTGGCGCAAGGTCTGGGGTGAGTCTGGGGGCTTGACTGGAGTGAAGGCCACCAAGGAGAGGATCTCGTCTCGAAGCTCTCGCGGGAGCTGGAGGAGACGGGACATGGCGGTGAATTACACAGCCCAAATGGTGAGGAAAAGTCAAGTGGGCCATGTGATAATAACCGAAAGGTCTCTGGCAGCTTCGGAGCTCGCTACAGATCAGATCAGATCAGACCATGACGCCTGTGGTGATGATCGTTGCTCGATTGCTTGAACGATGAGCGGGGTACTGCAGGAACTTTGGAGGATAGAGCACTATCCCGATCTGCAGGCTTCAACGGGCATAGTCGTTAGTGTGCTGATGCTTCTCCACTGATCGTGGAACAGCCTTGAAAGCTGCTGGCCGAAAACAAAATGACAGAATCAACGACCCTCGATTCTCCAACACACTGCATGATGCTGAAGTCAATTAGGCGAAACCTCAAGTTGCCCAGCGTCGTCCAAAATTGTCGTTGTAGACGCACGGTCCAGCTCCAGCTCTCTCCCTCGCCGGATCCGACCCGGAGTTAAGCTTACTCCCGCCGGCTGACGGGCGGGCGGCCAGTCCAGTGGCTCCCTTGAAACCCCCGACCATCAGCCCTGATCTTTCAACGACATGCCGCCCTAACTTCTTGCCTCCCACACACCAACAGATACCCTGCAAAACCGAAATGGCATTCCAATTTGTCGATGCGGCGAACGTGGACCCCGCTGCGCGACGGCGGATCCGTCAGCAGGCGGCAAAAGGCCGCAACGCAGGTCGGCCCGTAGTGAGGGCTCGGAAACACGCTCAGACCACTTCCAACAGACCGAGACCAGGGAGCTTGCTGGAAAAGGGGGGCCTGGCCAAGACCAAACAGCTTACGCCAGAGGAGCTGATGATGGTGCCAATCGAGAGACCTGTGACAGGCGACATGGCCTCTGTGACACTTCCAGCATACTTCGGTCGTGGGGTAGCCGTGACGCAGAGAGGTTTGTGTGCCTTTGATGCATTTCGTCCCTGAATATCTCTGACGTCGGAAGTCATCACTTTTTTTTCAAACCCCCTTTACACGGGTAAACTCAGGGGCGTCAACGGCACCAGCATCGCCCCTCCAAGCATGTGGATCGACCTCATGTTTGTCGACGAAGCGTGTAAGACCCCTGTCTCAGATGATGAGAACTTTTTCTGACTGACCCTTTCAGACTACCATAGCGCCATGGCTGCTGGTCTTACGGCTCTCAACAACGCATGTCCCCACCCTATGGGCCAGGAAGCGGCAGGCCTGCATTTTGGCATGCTGCTGAGTCTCATCGGCCGCAAGCTGTCGAGCGCTGAAGCGGTGTCAGATGCAACTATGTCAGCTGTTGTCATGGCGTTGCAGTATGATCGCTACCGGAGCAAATACCGCGATGGCTTGGTGCATTTTGACGGGCTGCGTGAGATGGTCAATCTTCGCGGCGGTCTGGATACTGTTGCGAAGCACAACAGCTTGCTGGTGCATAAACTCTTACGGTAGGACGATTTTCCTCGCTGTTTGAAGCGATGCTGATGCGGCAGACAGGGCTGATCTCGAGTTTGCCATGCACTTGGGCACGCCGACGCGGTTCTTCAACGACGGCACTTTTCCACCCCTCCACTCTGCGTCCATTCTCACATCGGGAGATGGACCAAAAGAACCCTTATTCGCAGGCCTGCCCGACTGGGTTTTGGATGACCTCAGCCCTGTCCTTCGAGGCGTGTTGGTCGATATGGCTGTTGTCTCCAACCTCTTCAACGAGGCGGCATCAGGCTCGCGACCAAAGTTGCAAAGCTACAATGCGCACCACGCTTTTCTTTCCCTGGGCCAGCGCCTCATCGCCTTCAATACGCTTGGAGGCCGACGACCCCTCGAAGTCCTGGATGACATGGTCCATGTGGGGCTCGCATGTTTCGTGACCATGCTCTTGCTAGGGCTGGACGGAAAACCGGCCGATTTGCCGCTGCTACCAAAGCTTGCACGAATGGTTCTCAAGCGGCAGGGCAAACATCCAGCCAATCGGACTCTTGACACGATCCTGCTGTGGGTGCTGATGGCGGGAGAGGGGGCGTCGGCATTTAGGACCGAAAATGACGTGGAATGGTTTCTGACCGAGGCGAGTCGGCTGCGAGAAGTTCTGGGGCTGACAACGTGGGAGAGTGCACGAGAGCTGCTCGCAGCCCTGCCTTGGATCTCTTCCATTCACGATACACCGGGACGTTTGGCGTGGCAGAAGATTGCTTGAAGGATGCGTTATGTGGCTATGCAAATGTACTAATACCAACAACCTTGGCCCCTACAGCTTGCTGGAAGATGATGGCAGCTCAAGCCCAGTAAGCTCCTTGCAAGCCTTGACGACCTCCTCCTGGCGATCGACGTCGCCGGCAACGGGCAGAGGGTCGACCATCTTCCGCTTGGGATCCCAGAACTTGCCGGTCAAGCTCGTGTCGTAATCGCCCTCGGCAAGCATGACGTACGTCTCGACACCGTCCTCGATAGAGTCAGGGGCTGACTCGCCGCCAAGCTTGGTGGCAATCCAGCCAGGGTGCACGGAGCTGACACAGACGTCGGGCTGGCGGCGGGCGAGAGCGTTGGCGATGAGCAGCACGTGCAGCTTGGAGTCGCAGTAGGCAGGGAAATCAGCCCAGGGAGCTTCGCCACGGGTGCGCCAGAAAATATCCGAGCAACTCTCGGCATTCGATTGACGGTGCAGTGTGGACGAGATGAAGATGTGGCGAGCGGGCGGGGTAAGGAGGCATGCCAGGATGTAGGGCGCGACAACGTTGACGGCGACGAGAGCGGGGACGCCAATGTCGGCAGTCTTGCGGAAACCACCGGCCATGAGACCGGCGTTGTGGATGACGGCGTCGAAACGGCCGATGGCGTTGGCTTCGTCGGCCAGTTTGCGGGTTTCGGCGACGCTGGTGAGGTCTGCGACGAGAACGCCGGCGGCGCCAGGGCAGGCGGCCTTTGCTTCAGCGGCGCGAGCGGCGGAGCGGGCGTGGAGGTAGACGGTGTGTTTGTTGGCGACGAGAACCTTGGCGGATGCGAGGCCGAGGCCGTCGGCGGAGCCGGTGATGAGAATGCGAGCCATTTTTGAGGAAGTAGGGTTTTGACAGGTGCTGTGTTGGTGAGAGTCGAGAGGAGAAGTTGGTCACGACCTGGCAAAGGCGAGGGGATATTTATTCCCGGTATCGGGAGTGGGAAGCGGCACAGCGGTTATGCCCTCCGATGAGAGCCGGTCATAGACCGTTCTGGGGCCGGGTTTAGGGCGGCAAAAACATGGCAGCGCCCCTGTTTTTCTCGTAATGGGTAGGGACTTTTGCATAGTACGTGCATGGCGCGCAAATCGCGGGGTAATGGTGACGATTGAATGAAGCTGGCGATGTTGACGATGATGGCATTTCATGGTGTTGTGAAAATCGTCAGCCTCGCGGAAGTCCGCGGTAATTGGAATTTGCCCAGGTACCCGGCTCACGGCTGGGCTGGCGCATGTCAGACTGGAAGTCAGATTCCGATGTGCTTATTGTCCCATTTCTCCGCAGGGAGAGGGGCGGAGTTTGGCAAAGCGGGTATGGGAGGGCGGGTTGGTAATGCACCAGTGTGTTGATGGACCCTGACTCGCGGAGGGTCACCAAAGGCCCAGCATTAATAATGCCGGTGTTTCTAGCGAGCCCTATCAGGCACTGCGAGTGACAGGACCCCTGTTTTTATTCATCTGGTTCTGCCCCTGCTCACGGCCACTGCCGCTTCACATTTCTCAGCTTCTCGCTTTCGTGAACATCAAACAAGATGCCGAGATAAGGTTGATGTTACGTGCCGTGCAAGATGGCCCGTGGCTGGAGTCCAGTTTGAGTTGTGCCTGGCAGACGGGCCGGGGAGGAATGACGCAGTGCAGTGACACGCACACGTTGACCGCTGCGGGTAGGCTAAGCCAAGATGGCACAAGCTTCGAGCCCCGGGGAGTTCGGCGTCATTCTGAATCATCAACTTCATCCCCCCATTTTCCCAGCACATTGCCGATCGGATTGTTGTTCCCTCACCGTCATTCCCACCCACTGGCCGACGTTCCGCGGCGCCTCAGCTCTCTCGTCTCAAGTGTTTGTTTTCTCCGTTTTCTCCGTTTGCTCCTTGCTCCCCCCAACCACGGCATGACTCCCCGCCGTGCCCACGTCCTCTCTGCCGAAACCCGACTCCCCCCACTGATGCATCTGGCTGACATTTTACTCACCAACGAAAAGACGTCAGACACCCTGGCCCCCACTTGCAGCACGCACGCGGTGAGAGATCGACCACGCTACGCGGCAGGCAGGGGAACGGGGATTATAGGGGTTTCCCCTTTCGGAGAAGTCGTGATGTTAATTCCGGCGCTGGGGGCCCGCATCCTTGGGATGGCTTACATCAACCACGGCGTTTTTTGCGCGGAAAGAAACTTTGCTGCTAAACACGGCGGGATCTAAAATCCGCGCTGCACTTTGCCCTCCCACTGCTAGGTGGCCTGGCGGTGTGTATTTGTTTCGCGTGCGCCCAGGCTCTGTCAGGACTAGAGAGCAACCTTTCCACACTCTCTTCTTTCTTTCAATCGACTTTTTTTTCTGGGCTGCACACCAACGAGTCAAACCCTCCCTTCAACACCAACAGCCATCATGTGGGGGGCCGCGACTTGCGAGGATGCCCTCCGCCAGACGGATTCGCGTCATGGCCAACAACAAATCACCAACGACCCAGAACGACCTCCCAGAGATACCCCCGACGACAGCGACGATGCATTCGACGGCACCTGGGGCGAGCGCGGCGCCGGCGACATCAATGAAGATGACGCCATGGCGCAGTACCAGGAACTTAGGCACGACCTGATGCAGCTGCACCGCACCAGAACCCACGAGTCCCACGCCGCACGGAGCAGACGCAGCTTCGCCACCACCGGTCGCGCCCCTTCACGAGCAGACGAGGATGTCGAGGCCGGCAACAACACCGACGACGATGATTTCCAGCTCGGCGATTTCATGCGTGGCGGCCAATTCGAGGCACGCACCGACGATGGTTCCCCCAAGAAAGTCGGCGTCATCTACGAACACCTCACCGTCAAGGGCGTCGCCCAAGGTGCATCCTTCGTCCGAACCGTTCCCGATGCTGTCATTGGCACCTTTGGCCCGGACCTCTACCACCTCCTCTGCCGCGCCTTTCCCTTCCTCCGCCGCCACCAGCCCGAGACCCGCGACCTCATCAGCGATTTCACCGGCTGCGTCCGCGACGGCGAGATGATGCTCGTCCTCGGCCGCCCGGGCGCAGGCTGCACCACCTTCCTCAAGGCCGTCAGCAACAGTCGTGGCGACTTTGCCGCTGTCGAAGGCGACGTTTCCTACGGCGGCATCCCCGCTGATACTCAACACCGTCTCTACCGCGGCGAGATCAACTACAACGGTGAAGATGACGTGCACTTTGCCTCCCTCAGCGTTTGGAAGACTCTCACTTTCGCCCTGTTGAACAAGACCAAGCGTGCAGATGGCGCCGACATCCCTGTTGTCGCCGACGCCCTGCTCCGCATGTTTGGCATCGGCCACACCCGCCACACCCAAGTCGGCAACGATTTTGTCCGCGGCGTCTCCGGCGGCGAGCGAAAGCGTGTTTCCATCGCAGAGACTCTCGCTTCCAAGTCTACAGTCATGGCTTGGGACAACTCGACCCGCGGCCTCGATGCCTCTACGGCCCTCGACTACGCACGGTCCCTCCGCATCATGACGGACGTCACCAACCGCACCACCCTCGTCACCCTCTACCAAGCCGGCGAAGGTATCTACGAGACTTTCGACAAGGTCCTCGTCATCGACCAAGGTCGCCAGATCTACTCCGGCCCCGCTTCTGCAGCCAAGCAGTACTTTATCGACCTTGGCTTCGAGTGCCCCGACCGCCAGACGACCGCCGACTTCCTCACTGCTGTCACCGACCCCGCCGAGCGCCGTATCCGCCCCGGCTTTGAGCAGTCCGCTCCCCGAACCCCCGAGGCCCTCGAGGCCGCCTTCCGAGCCTCCCCTGCCTACGCCGCTCTCCTCTCCGATGTCGCCGACTACAAGCAACACCTCGAGTCCACTGGTCACGCCGACGCCAAGCGCTTCGAGGGTGCTGTTCGCGACGCCAAGAGCCGACACGTTTCCGACAAGTCCCCTTACACCGTCTCCTTCGCCCGCCAGGTCTGGAACTGTCTCCGTCGTGAGGCATGGCTCTTCCTCGGCGACACCACCGCACTGTACACCAAATTCTTCATCATCTTCTCCAACGCCTTCATCGTCGGCTCCCTGTTCTACGGCCAGCCTGCTGATACGGCTGGTGCGTTCACCCGCGGTGGTGCCGTTTTCTTCTCCGTGGTCTTCCTTGGCTGGCTGCAGCTTTCAGAGCTCATGAAGGCCGTGTCGGGCCGGGACGTCGTCGCCCGTCACCGCGACTACGCCTTCTACCGCCCTTCGGCCGTCTCCCTCGCCCGCGTCCTCCTCGATTTCCCCGTCATCGCCTCCTACGCTGGGCTCTTCGGCCTGGTCATGTACTTCATGACCGGACTGGACATTGACGCCGGCAAGTTCTGGGTGTACATGCTCTTCGTCTACACCACCACCCTGATGGTCACGGCCATGTACCGCATGTTCGCCGCCCTGTCGCCGGAGATTGACACGGCCGTGCGCTTCTCCGGCATTGCGCTGAACGTGCTTGTCATCTTCGTTGGTTACGTCATTCCCAAGCCGCAGCTTCTGGGCGACTACATCTGGTTTGGTTGGCTGTACTGGATCAATCCGTTGTCGTACGCATTTGAAGGCGTCCTGAGCAACGAGTTTGCTGGTCTGGAGATGCCCTGCGCGCCCAGCCAACTGGTGCCGCAAGGTCCCGGCGTCCAGCCCGGCTTCCAGGGGTGCGCCGCTAGTGGAGCCGGCCCCAACTCGATCACTGTCTCAGGCGAAGACTACCTGGCCACCACCTACGACTACAGCCGCGGCAACCTCTGGCGCAATTGGGCCGTCCTCATCGCCTTTGCCGTTCTGTACATCCTCGTTACTGTCATTTCCACCGAGCTTGTGAGCTTTGGCTCTGGCGGTGGCGGCAAGCTCGTCTTCAACAAGACGAGCAAGGCCAAGGCCCAGGCCAGCCAGGACGCCACTGGCAAGCCCGCCGACGAGGAAAAGGGGGTCGCCGATAAGGCCCCTGCCGATAGCGCCGGCTCGTCTCAGACCACCCGCTTTGGGCCCGGCGAGACCACTGACGTTGAGGACGAGTCACTGGAGCAGATCACCAAGAGCGATTCGATCTTCACCTGGCAGAACCTCGAATACACGGTCCCTTACCTTGGCGGCGAAAAGAAGCTCCTCAACAAGGTCAGCGGCTACGCCAAGCCAGGCGTGATGGTGGCCCTCAGTAAGTGACCCAACCCTGTTGACGAACCTAGTCACTGACTCGTCCTAGTGGGCGCCTCGGGTGCCGGCAAGACTACCCTGCTCAATACCCTCTCCCAGCGCCAGACGGTTGGCGTTATTAGCGGCGACATGTTTGTCGATGGACGCCCCCTCGATGCCGACTTCCAGCGCAATACCGGCTTCTGTCTGCAGGGCGACATCCACGACCGCACCCAGACCGTCCGCGAGGCGCTCGAATTCTCCGCTATCCTGCGCCAGGAAGCCACCGTCAGCCGCGCCGACAAGATCGCACACGTTGATCGCATCGTCGATCTCCTCGAGCTTGGGGAGCTGGAAGATGCCATTATATCGTCCCTTGGCGTGGAGCAGCGCAAGCGTCTGACGATCGGCGTCGAACTCGCCGCCAAGCCGTCGCTGCTTCTCTTCCTCGACGAGCCCACTTCCGGCCTTGACTCGCAGTCGGCGTACTCGATCATCCGGTTCCTCAAGAAGCTCAGCCGCGCCGGTCAGGCTATCGTGTGTACCATCCACCAGCCCAGCTCCGTGCTCATTCAGCAGTTCGATATGGTGCTCGCCCTCAACCCGGGCGGCAACACGTTCTACTTTGGTCCCGTTGGCGAAAACGGCAAGGATGTCGTCAAGTACTTTGCCGACCGCGGCGCTCAGTGCCCCCCGAGCAAGAACGTCGCCGAGTTCATTCTCGAGACCGCCGCCCGCCCACACCGTCGTCCGGATGGAACCAAGGTCAACTGGAACGAAGAATGGGCCGCTAGTGCCGAGGCAGAGGCTGTAGACGCCGAGATCAACGCCCTCCGCCGCACACGCAGCCAGGCCACAGCAGGCAACTCATCCAACACCACCGCGCGCTCCGAATTCGCCGCCTCTCCCTGGCTTCAATCCCTCGAGCTCACCAAGCGCATGTTCCGCCAATACTGGCGCGACCCATCCTACCTCTACGGCAAGTTCTTCACCTCGGTCATCATCGGCATCTTCAACGGCTTCACCTTTTTCATGCTCGGCAACTCCATCCAGGATATGCAGAACCGCATGTTCACCTGTTTCCTCATCATCACCGTCCCGCCCACGATTGTGAACGGAGTCGTTCCCAAGTTTTACGACAACATGTCCATCTGGCAGGCCCGTGAATATCCCTCCCGGATTTACGGTTGGTTCGCCTTTTGCACTGCCAATGTGCTGGCTGAGATTCCCGCCGCCGTTGTTTCGGCCGTCCTTTACTGGGTTCTCTGGTATTGGCCCACGGGTCTTCCCACTGAGAGCTCTGCCTCTGGCTACGTCTTCCTCATGACGCTTCTCATGTTCCTGTTCATGAACAGCTGGGGCCAGTGGATTTGCGCCTTTGCCCCCAGCTTCACGGTCATCTCCAACGCAAGTCGCCCACCCCAACCGTCCGTGCGTCAACCCCGCTAACACCCCTCCAGGTCCTCCCCTTCTTCTTCGTCATGTTCGGTCTCTTCAACGGCGTCGTCAGGCAGTACAGCGATCTCTCCGTTTTCTGGCGGTACTGGATGTACTGGGTGAACCCATCAACTTACTGGATCGGCGGTATCCTGGCCGCGACGCTCGCCGAGACCCCGGTTGAGTGCGCGCCCGAGGAAACGGCCCTATTTGACGCCCCTGGCGGCCAGACCTGCCAGGAGTACGCCGGTGCGTTCGCCAGTAGCGCCGGTGGATACCTCCTTAACCCGGACGCCACGAGCGGCTGCCAGTACTGCCCCTTCACCAGCGGTAGCCAGTACCTGGAGACGCTCAACATCAGCGCCGACGACAAGTGGCGAAGTGAGTTTGCCTGATTCAGACTTTTGACGGGAGCATTGCTAACAATTGCGCAGACTTTGGCGTGTTCCTCGCCTTCTGCATCTCCAACTGGATGCTGGTGTACTTTTTCATTTACACGGTTCGTGTCCGTGGCTGGAGTTTCGGGTTCGGTCGCCTGTTTAGCGGCCTGGGAAAAGTCGCTGCTTTGATCAAGCGTCCATTTGTCAAGAAGGATACCACCAAGGGTCAGAACTAGATACAGGTCTTGCACAGAGTGCACAGGGTGTGAATATGTAGAGTAATAGATAGCTGATCAGTCAGCTGCATGCACGCATTCTGAAAACTATGGTGGGCACTGTCGATCGGCGCCTGTAGTCAATGAACTGGTGCAGCCGATTGAGTTCTACAGTCAATCGTCCATGACAAACAATCGACCATGGGAGTCGATCGACATCAGCATTGAATCGACCATGACTGTTAGGAAAAGTGACTCCCCGGATGTTCCGATGTTCCTCTTCGATGAATACAAGGCAAATAAAAAGAAAGGAATCGCCAGTGAGGAAAAAATAATGGATCATATGGGAATTGAACCCATGACCTTTCACAATCATCAACTCGCTGAGGAGCAATGCGAAGCGAATATCATACCCCTAGACCAATGACCCGATTCGATGAGAGCGGGATTGCCCCTTAGCGCTATGGAGGCGGTGTCCCACGGAAGCTGGAACCAAGACGGTCAGTCTTCTGGCTTCACGAACTTCAGTGTCCCTTCGTGAATGGAAGGCCCGTGATCATCTCGATCAAATGTGCCCGGTGTTGTAATGTGGTTTGTCGCGTGCTCGTGGTGTGGCCTTGCCCTCGATCGCAAATTCGGGAACACCCAGGCCTTTCGACAATCAAGGGGTGGATGGCGGGTGCCGAGCGGGAGGTGGCGCCGATTGGTGTGGCGGGGTCGCTGTGACGGTGCCATGGTCAACGGACAATTCCAACCCGTGGAACTGGATCTGGGCCGTGGCTCGTGAGAGTTGGAGAAAACGTTCCGGACTGCGTCTGGAGTGATCCGGGGATGCATGTGCTGGCCAGAGGGCATCACGAGAAGGATGTCTCACGACAGCAAGACAGCTGCAGGCAACAAATGAGATTGACTTGTCTCGCATCGCTGAATCATCCACGAGCCAGAGGGTGTGCATGGCAGATCAGCTGGAGATGGTGGTTGGTAGGGTGGCCAGGTGATCATCAGGGCAGCGGGCAGTGCTTATCTGGTGGACTCGGAGTCTCGGATGGTCAGGGATGGATCTGACCTGGGGCAATCGACGGGCGCTTCAACCCGCTTCGCGTCGGCCAGTCGAGGCCTTTGTCAGACCACTTGGGCAACAAAACCCGGGGGACACAAAATGAGCCTCATGACTCCCTTGCTTCCATTCTCCTGGGGGCGCCACCCCGCGCGGAGCAATTGGGAGCATCCCTGGCCAAACAAGGGTCAAGACGACAGGCATCATGTGCGCCGGGCTGGGCATGCTGCAGTGCAATGCAGCCACCGCCATTTCGCAAATGCTGTCGCTCGCCGCGCTGGCCGAGGGAAAGGGGGGGATGCTTGCGCGTCTCTCTCGTGAGGGGGGTTTGGGGAAAAGGGAGGTCTGATGTTTAGACGAGACGGCGGGGAATGCGTGCATGCATTTGGGCAGGTGAGCGATTGCGCAAGCTTATTCTCGAGAGGACATTGGACGAGACAGCGGTGATCACTGGAGAGATAGTCCGACCCAGGGGGTCAACAGGACATTGAGAACCGAATCCACCCCCGCACGTGCTGGGATGGCAGCAAGGATGGCAATCTTGGATGTGAGGGTTCGCGGTGAGCTCGTTTGAAATACGGGGATGCGGAGGCCTGTCTCAGGCTTGAGATGGGACGGAAATCCTGCGATCTGCCCTGACGGCTCGTCAATGAGGGCAGTGACAATACGCCAGCCAGACCCCGTGATGGACGGCTGTCACCGCCGCGTGAGGTCGCAATTGAAAAGGCAGCGGCGGCTGGTGCCCTACCAAGACCGCCAAAGCCATGGCATGTGCCGAGGCGTCACCCATGGTGATGTCATTCGACTAGGCGCGATGTTGCACTTCACCGCCTGACAGGCGCGAACCATGCAACACGAGTCGAGTCGCGGGGTATCAATCCTGTCACAGCTGCGCATAGCATGAGGCATTTCATCTCGCGATGGGCATTCCTCGTCGCATCGCTCGCAAGGTGGGGTGGCTGAGAGGGGGAGGCAGAGTCAACGGTCGCCACCCGGATGGGCCAGGCTGGACTTTTTGCCCTTTGCCGTTCGGTGAGGGCGAGCTTCAGCGGTCGGCAGACACAACGTTTTGCCTTCTGGGCTGTCACCCGGCACGGGCTAGGGGCTTTTGGGGCTCTTTAGCAGGTGCGTCCAGGGTCTCACTAGCACAACCGAGCCTGCCCGCATGGAGCTAGCGGACCCCGTAATTAAGCCTGTGCTTTCCCATGTTTGGCCTTGGCGCCGCCACAGCCCACCGGTGCCGCTTCCTTCTGCAGGCTGCCCCCCGGCCAGCTTGGAAGGTGCCCCCTCCAGAGTCGGGCGCTGGCAGCTCAATCACGAGCGCCCCGCGACTCGACAATCTTCCCCCAACTGCACCACCCAACCATCCACCATCACCTCCTACACCTCCACCTCACCCTGGCATTATTTCTGTCAACATCCCTGGCACCCCTCGTCGCCGTATATCATTATCAACTCCCGCTTCCGCCCTCACCTTGGACCCCTCCTCCTTTCTTCTCGAACAACCCTAGGACCTACCTCTCTCGACCTCCCCACGCTCCTTGCCCTCTGCCGGGCCATCCGTCGAGCCGCTCCAAGCCGACGCTGAGCATCACCACCTCCCTCTACCCTCACACCGACAGCCAACATGTCCGACGACCCTACTCGCGCCCCTCCCCAGGGCGGTGTCATCGAGGGCTCCAACCCCTCGGTGTACAACCCTCTGGACCCAATCGTTATCTTCATCATTCAGGCCGGCCTGATCGTCATCATGTGCCACCTCCTGCACTGGCCGCTCTCCAAGATCCGCCAGCCTCGTGTCATCGCAGAGGTCATCGGTGGCATTGTCCTAGGTCCCTCCGTCATGGGTCGTATACCGGGCTTTAGCGAAGCCATCTTTCCGAAAGCATCCATCCCGAACCTCACCCTCGTCGCCAACCTCGGTCTCGTGCTCTACCTCTTCATCATCGGCCTGGAGACGGACATTGGCTTCCTGCTTAGCAACTGGCGTGTCGCTACCAGCGTCTCCATTGCCGGTCTTGCCCTGCCCTTTGCCGTCGGCTGCGCCCTCGCTTGGGGTGTCTACAACGAATTCTCTGACGACGAAGGCATCCTGCACATTGATTTCCCCATCTACATGCTCTTCGTCGGTGTCGCAATCGCAATCACCGTGCGTCTCACCGCTCCTCCCCCTTGCGCCCCCGCGCCCGCACACCCCAACATCGAGTCATGCTGACAAGCGCCTAGGCCTTCCCTGTGCTCTGCCGTATCCTGACCGAGCTCAAGCTTCTCGAGACCTCGGTCGGTGTCATCACCCTTTCTGCTGGTGTTGCCAACGATGTCGTCGGTACGTGCACCCAGCTCGTCCCTTGATGTGCCCGTCCCCCCACTAACACCCCACCCCTAGGTTGGATCTTGCTCGCCCTTTGCGTAGCCCTCGCCAACGCCGGCAGTGGATTGACGGCCCTGTGGATTCTACTCGCATGTGCCGGTTACATGGTGTTCTTGATCTACGCCGTCCGCATTCCCCTGGCTTGGCTGCTCCGCCGCACCGGCAACATCGAGAACGGTCCCTCGCAGAGCATGATCTCCCTGATTCTGCTCATCGCCCTCGCCTCCGCCTTTTTCACTGCCATCATCGGTGTGCACGCCATTTTCGGTGGTTTCATGGTCGGCCTGATCATTCCCCGCGACAGGAACTTCAACATCAAGGTCTTGGAGAAGCTCGAGGATCTTATTGGCGCCCTCTTCCTGCCTCTCTACTTCACCCTGTCGGGTCTCAAGACGAACATTGGCCTCCTGGACAGCGGCATTACTTGGGCCTACGTCTTTGCCGTCACCTTTACCGCCTTCTTCACCAAGGTCATAGGTGCCACCCTGGGAGCTCGCGTCAACGGCCTCGTCTGGAGGGAATCCTTTACCATCGGAGCCCTCATGAGTTGCAAGGGTCTTGTCGAGCTCATCGTTTTGGTGGGTATTCCTCCTTTCCATCCTTAACACCTCACTGACACCTCCCAGAACATTGGTCTGCAAGCCAACATTCTCAGCACCAGGACCTTCACCATCTTCGTCGTCATGGCCCTTCTGACCACGTTTGTCACCACGCCCCTCGTGTCTTTCCTCTACCCTCCTTCCTACCAGAGGAAGCTCGAGGCGTGGAAGCGCGGCGAGATTGACTGGGACACGGGCGCGCCCATCTCGGCCGGCAACGCTAGCGGCAGCGACGGCCCTGACGCCAGCAAGCCCATCACCACCCGCATCAACCGCATGCTCGTCTACCTTCGCCTCGACAACATGCCGTCAACCCTCATGCTGGTCTCGCTTTTCGGTAAGCAGGCGGTTGCCGATGGCCAGGCCGACTCCACCACCCAGATCGACGAGAAGAATGCGACCACTAGCGTCACGCCCACGGGCGACAGCCTGCGGACGGTCCGAGCTCACGGCCTGCGCCTTCTCCCCCTCGGTGATCGAGAGTCCAACGTCATGACCGTGTCGCAGGTGGATGAGTACAGCAATAATGACACGGTGCTCAACATCTTCCGTACCGTCGGCCAGTTCCTCAGGATTGCCGTCTCAGGCGAGGCGGCCGTTATGCCCGAAGCCCGCTTCGCCGAGGCCTTGCTGACCAAGTCTTCTGACATTGCGTCGGACCTCGTCCTCGTCCCCTGGAGCGAGACGGGCAACCTAAACGACACACTCGAGCCCTCTCCCGAGACGTCCGTCACGGCTTCGCCCTACACCCAGTTTGCCTCCACCATTCTGGCTACCACGGAGCAGAACATCGGCATCTTCTTCCCGCGGGGCACGACCGCGCCCGTCGGCGAGGCGGCACCTGCCGGACCCACTCGCAGGATGACACGCGCCTACTCGTTCAGCGACCTGCACCGCGACATTCCCATCATCCCCGTCGCCAACGTGTCGCACCACATCTTTGTTCCGTTCTTTGGCGGCGCCGACGACGACTTTGCGCTTTCGCTGGCTCTCCAGCTGTGTGAGAAGAACAACGTGACGGCCTCGGTCTTCCAGATTGTTGGTGACTTGGCCGACGCGCGCGACCTCGCAACCCATGTCACATCCCAGGCGTCCGCAGCTGCCGCGTCCCGCATCACAGTCGAGACGGTCAGCGCAGGAAAGCCGCTCGACTCGGCGCTTGGGCAGGCGCTGTCCCAGATTCGGCCCAACGCCAACGGCATCACCTGGCAGAACCTCATCATCGTCGGTCGCCACACCGACAGGACGGCGCCTCGGACGGGCAGCGAGGTCAAGGACTGTCTTGGTGCCATGGCTTCCAAGTTTGTCGACGCCAAGATCAAGGCGGACCTGCTGGTCGTGCAGGCCCGTGCCACTCGCTGAGGGGGTCAATCTGCTTTGGGTGTGCAGCATTTTCAGAGTTTCAACGTTTCCAGCATCATCGGTGTACATGGGGGAGTCACATTGGCCAGGGGGGTCCGGGTAGATTGGGCAGGGTGTCTGATGGAGTAATGATACCTCTTCCACCACCATACCGCAGCCATTGAATGATTAACGTGATTGAGTGAGGCAAAAGAGGATCTTTGCCGTCGGGCAGGAGAATCGTGCTGCCTGGCAAAAGGGTAACGTGTCCGGAGTGAGGCTCGAACTCACGACCTTTGGATTGGATTTCCTGTTTCCAGGCAACTCATACTATGAGACCAACGCTCTAACCAACTGAGCCATCCAGACATCGTTGCAGAACCTTGTTGGCTGCGGGATTATACAGGTGTGAGTGGGTCGATGGGAGCTGACGGCCCACGGCGATGACTCGGGGAGTGGGGAATGTCAAGGTAGACTGACGAAAGCTCGGAGGCCAAGCAACATGAGTTTTGCTGGAGTCGATTGCTGAGTTGTGATGTTGATGCGGTGGAGGGAGTAGCTGGGAAGGGGGTTGAGGAGTGGCTGGGAGAGGTGGTGGCATTGGTTGCTTTTATGGGCGGTGCCAGAACCCTTGGGCAGGCTTGAGGGGAATCAGGAAAATACTCCAGCCCAAGTAAACCCATGATTTCAATAGGTCGGTCCAGAGCGCTGGGTTCCTCGGACAATAAGAGCACGGCCGGCTCGGTGAGACACGCGGACCCTGGCTGGTGTCTTCAGGGGTTCACCGCCACGGCCCGGGGAGAGGAGGCGGATGAACAGGATGACACCCTGGCCCAGGGAGCTTATGCCAAAGAGAAGCCCAGTGGCGGGGATTCTTCCTGGGCTTGTTTGTGTACATTCGCCATCAATGCCTTGGATGGATTCAGTCTGTCCTACTCTGCCGTCCAACATCCTTCATCTGGTTACACTGGCAGGCTGCCTCACCGAAGACTGAAGCACGTTCCATCTTGTCGATTATTATTATGGACCGGTGACGCCGTCGCGTCCCGGCAGATGACAATGGCCCATCCCTTCCAAGGCCCGGGCTCACCGGGACAGGATCCGATTGCTCGCTCATGTCTGTTTCCCAGTGCACCCCCTGGGCCTGGCCCGGGCTGTCGGTTCGGTTCCCTGCTGACCGCACGACATGCCGTCCGCTCGCCCTCTCCCTCGGTCACGTCTTCCTACTGCTTCCCCCTTCGTCTCGTCTCTTTGCCTCGTCCCTTGATGCCGAACGTCTCTCGAGCGGTCTATCGCCTGGCATCTGTCGTGGTTTCAGTGAGCCGTTGCCACTGCTGCTGCTTTGGTCGATTGCCGGGCCCGACTCTTCCTCCTCGTCTTCGACTTCCTCCTCCGACTCGTCTGCGGCAAGACCCCCGTCCAACTGCAATGGATCGCGCTCGAGACTTGATTCCTGCGACCCCGACCCGCGCCCTTTGAGCGAGAGCTCGGGATTTGCCTCGTGCCGACCTCGACGACAGCCCGGGCGCGATCCTTCGACGTTGCAGCATAACCAGCGAAAGGCATCCGGAAATGCAGCGCGATTGGCGTCCGTGTCGTCGTCGTCGGTCCCATCGGTTCCGTCCCATCCTGCCTCGATCTTGGTCACGTCAAACAGCTGCATGATCCCTAGAAAGACGTCAGCTCCCATACAATCCCCCACTTCAGCCTTGAGGGTCACTCACCCGCATGATACCGACACACACCCAGCTCATTCTCCTCATCGACAAAGATCGCGTCACATTGGACACATATCCGAGGGTTCCCCGTCTTGCGGCGCTTTCGGGCGTTTTTGGCGGGGACGCCGGACGTTGGGCTGCGGAGGTCTTCGGGTCCGCCGCCTTCGGCAGCTTCCTCGAATTGGAGGAGGCGGTTGAAGTAGCGGAGGGCGCGGGATTTGACGCGTTCATCGTCGCAGAGGGTGAGGAGGATGGCGCGGACGAGGGGTTCGGGAGCTTGGGAGAGGTGGTTGAGGCCCAGGTCGCCGGGGGGTGTGAGGGGTGGTGGACGGCGGCCCCGGGGGCTGGGGGCTGCTGGTTCGCGCATTGGGGAGGCCACTGTGACGGTGTCTGAGTGGTGGTGGTGCTGCGGTGTCTGGTGAGACTGGTCGTCGGCTGGGGGTTCGATTCGATGGTCGTCGGCGTTGGGTCGAGTCTGGTGTGTCGCGTTGTAGCCTGACTCGCGACTGGTGCCGCAGATGGTGCCTGGAAGCACAGATCGAATGCAGCTGGTCTGGCAATGAGTGTGTCGAAGGACGGACGGAGGCAAGCGGCGCTCAAGGAGTGAAGTCGTGTTGGGGCGAAGTGAGTCGAGGTATGGTGGCCGCGATTTTTCGACAGGCAAAAGGGTGTGACGCGCCGCGCGGGGTTCAAGCTTGTGTTTGCCGATGGAGGAGGGGTGCCAGTGGAAAGCGGACACGACCCCGCGGAGGGAGGGGGGGCGCCAGGACCGGACCAGGACAAGACGACTCGGAGGTTCGACTCCAGGGCAGGGCAGGCCGCCAGGGGCAGGGACACGCCTGCAGACCGCAGTGCTAGCGGAGGACAGTCGGCCGGCCGGTGAGGAGTGCTGGCGGGGCGGACGGGATGACCTCACACCGAGGGGACATGAGGCTGTGGGCGGGGGAAGAAATGAAGAAGAGGATGAGAAGGGGAAGAGGGAGGAAAAGAGAGGGAGAGATGGAGAGGAAGAGGGTAACCTCGTGACTGGGGTCCAGCGTCCACGCCCCCTCCTCCTCACTCTTGCGAATGCACGATGCACGCACGCACGATGCGCGGGTGCGGGAGGATGGGATGGCGGATGCAAGGGGGCAGGGCTTTCAGGGCAGGGCACTCCGAGTCGGGCATACACTGGCACTCCAGTGACAGACAAGAGGCGGACGAATCTGGCAGCGGCAGACGCATCTGGAAAGCAGGTTTTCGAGGAAAAAGGATAAGGATCCCCAAGTAGGGGAGCAGCGGATCTGCCCCTCCTTTGGGCGAGGGAGGGGACGAGGGGATGGATGATTGCTTCGGATGGGGCTCCGACAGATGCGAGGCTTTAGGGGGCAAGGGGGGCATCCACCACCAACACAGCAGGGGGAGGCTATCGCAAGATGGGGTCGGACGCGGACAGACGGAGTGTGCCACCCCCTCTGCCCCTCCAAAAAAAAAGTCATGACCGTTACTCCCGTCCAGCTGGCATCAGTCAACCCCCGGCGATCGCCATCGTCCGGCTTCAATTGGATACATCCCCGGATGCAGGGGAAGAACAAGTCGTCAGGGGTGGCGGTTGGTGCAGACGTGGCCCGAGTCGAGAGAGAGGAGTGATGCGTTGGTCGTTTGCTGCAGATGTTGGACGGCACGGCTTGCGAGGGAGAGGTTCCGAGAGGTCTGTCGTGCGTGGTGCGACCCCTTTTTTTGCTTGCTGCGTTCCTGCGACGGGTTGTCTTGGGCTCTGGGGTGGACTGGCATTTTGTGCCACGCCGGCGACATGCCCTTCCCCCTCGTGGCAGTTCTAGAGGTGAGGAGGGGTGCCGCCCGGGAGTGCAGATCCCCTCGAAGCCTCCACCGTGGCGCACCTCCCTTTCTTCGGCACGGGGACGTCCCATTCTTCAACCCAGGGAGGGATGGCATGCAGCGGGTACAACTTTGGCCAGTGACCCGGCCCCTGTCAGGTCGCACGCGCCTTGTGACATGCCGCCAGTGTAGTCCTCCCTCCCACGAGTGCTGTGTAACACCGCGGATGGTTCCGGCGCAGGGCAGCATGGCACGCGCGAGGAAAAAGGCAATCTACAGTTCTGATGTGATGACAGGGCGATGCAGGAGTCGCATGTCCACGCTCACACGGCACTGCACAGCAGAGGTGTGGCATCCACGACGGCGAAGCAACCACCACCCCTGTACCACCCACGATGCCCCGGACCACAAAGCTCAGCCCAGGCAATGAATGTCAGCAGGCGAGACACGGCTGATCACATCTCACTGGCATAACAAGCACGTCGAAACTCTAAAACGCAAGTTATCGAGGGAGAATCGTTCGTTGCATTATGCCTGGGTCGGCGTATCCCGCTGACCACGATGGCTTCATCCTTTTCGTCGGCCTCTTCCAATGCCTCTGCCTTTTTCATGACGTCGCCACTTCGAGTCCCGCGGCCAAGCCCCTCCCGCAGCGCGCCATCACCACTGATACCAACCCCTGTTGATACACCTCCCTGCCGACGTCCCGCTGTCAGCGACAGACGTTGCAACACTGTCAACTGTCGCCTGCATCCAACTCACCGAGTAAGCGCCTTCCCGAAAAGGCATTCTCGCGACGTTATTCCCGTGGCCGTCACCCGCTGCCAACGTCGATCGGGGGGCGTGCTTTACGATCGAGTGGCCACATTCACGCGCATCAACTAGTTGTTCACGGCGCTGTCTACCCGGAGTTAGCGCCCGCTCTTGCTCCCCCCCCCCCCTCCCGCTGGGAGACAACTGACTTGTTTCCCGGTCGCCACGTTGAATGTGACAAGTGACAGCGGGCGGCCTGGATGGGGAAGTAGATGCCGCTTTGGATATCAATGGTTTGCTCGGCTTGCAGCGTCAGGTGGTCCCCGGTGTCTGTTTTGGGAGGGTGGTCATGGCGATCGCGGTGATGGCGATGGGCAACAGTCAGCTCATCCGAGTCGCTGGCATCTCGACCACGTGGACGGTAGACTTGAATGTACTTGAGAAATGTCTTGGTTTCGTCGAGTTTGCTATGGGGCTTGAGTCTCGTCAACATTCGCAGGGCAAGTCTGTGGTCAATTCGGCTCACTGACAGAAGTCACAGAACGACCCCTCATCTGGAGTTCGCAGCGGGAGTTTGGCCCCCACCTCCAGTGCTGCATTCACGGTCGGGCGGGCGGCATGCACACCACTTCACTGATCGACCGCGCCTATGGACGCCACCGTCTGTCGCCAAGGCCAAGCCCGGGGATCACCGAAGACCCTGGGCCAAGGATTTATTGCCAGCACACGACCCATCGGGGTCAAAAAGGCATGAACACGA
Organism: Plectosphaerella plurivora; assembly: GCA_020726575.1. Taxonomy (NCBI): domain Eukaryota; kingdom Fungi; phylum Ascomycota; class Sordariomycetes; order Glomerellales; family Plectosphaerellaceae; genus Plectosphaerella; species Plectosphaerella plurivora. Next base: position 328,632 of record JAGSXJ010000031.1, read on the forward strand.
GGCAGAGCACAAGGCTCACCAACCACCAAATGCCCTCATCATGCAAAAAGCTATTGCATTGTGCCTTGCCTGGATCGAACAGGCGACCTTTCGATTGTTGGATTGAAGTGGACTTCAGTCGAACGCTACTCCCACTGAGCTAAAGGCACAAGGAGATGAGGTTGTCGTCAAGGCGTGGGAATCAGGTGGGATGGGGGGGAACTGGCTCGGTGCGGCCCGCTTGTTGAAGACTGGCAATGGCAGTCGCCAAAGTCACGCGCTGTGGGCAGTGTAGGTGGAAAATTCGGTATCTGGGGGCTGTTCAACGCCCTCTTATATCTGTCTGTCATGGGTGTCGGCCTGAAGAATGGTGTGTGGCCAGCTGAGTTCGGCTCGCGAGGCAGGGTCACTGTGGGGAGGTTTTGCCGGTATTGTGGTGCTCCGCGGGCCATCTCACCAGGGCGACTTGGAGCGCAGGTGGAAGTAAACAAAATTGAAGACATGAATGTACTTCAGGTTTGATCCAATTGCGCGGGCTCACAGCTGCAATTGCAGGTTTCAATATTGATTGATCGAAATGGACGGCGACCGGGGGCGATTGGTAGAGGTCAAAGACGCCGAGCCAGCTTGGAGGCTCGCGACGGAATGCCGGACCCCTTTTCAGGGGAACGGCACCAAATGAGCGTCCCGTCGCGGTCCACGCTCACTGCATACAGCCGTCGCGTATCCAGGAATTCGTCAACACCGCCCAACAACATTTCCCTCTTCGCCGTCTGACAATTACTCTCACAAGTATATCCTGCCTGCCGAAATCACACTCACACAATCAATCTGTCACCACCAAGAGCCTCGGCTCCTCCCGAGCCAGATCCAGTCCCGCCGCCGCCCCATCCGATGCCTCCACGCAGCTTGTCGATTGTCAACGCGACGACGACGACAACGACGAGGAAGAGAGTCCCCAAGAGGATTCGGATGCTGTCAGCGGCCAAGATACAGAGGTCCCAGAAGAGATCCTTTTCCAGGAACTTGAGGAGGATTTCCCCCCCGAGGAGATCTGGTTGAACAGCAGCGGGGCTAGGGTGCGCCGCTGATTTCACACTTCCAACGGGATTGCCTTCAAGAGCACGCCTCATTACCACGTGTGGTATGGGCGAGGTCAACAACCTAGGCTGTCGGACAACCCATACGCCCCTGACCACGACACCAAGGTACATGCGAAGGACCCTTTGTTGAACAGTCTCGTCGCCTTTTACGTTCACAAGGCGATTGATCCGAAGTCTTGGGTTGTTGACACGCCCGGACCCAACTGCAGAGAGGAGATGCAGCAACTCGTCGACAAGTTGATCATCCGCACGCCCTTGTTCGAAGTTGTTCTCGTCAATTTGTACAACCAGTACAAGTTACTCGACATGGACGCCCTCATGACGTGGTTCGATCTCTAAGGCGGCAACATCCTGGTCGGCGACTTCAACCTTCATCATACGGCATGGGACAGCAGACTGGACCCCGGCAAGGTGGATGCTGAGGCAAGAGTACTCCTCAGGCGCCTCGTGTCGCATGGTCCCGTGTCGACTCCGAGGTCGCGTTGTCAATCGCTACAACTCGTCTCTCCGAAGCGCTGGGCCAGCCCGAGCACCTCAGCAGGACCGACATGTCCACCCCTGATGCCGCCGACAAGTTTACCGAGAAGTTGAACCAGGTCACATACGCCATCCAGGACGACGTAGCAGCCACCGACGCCCACGAGCCCGCAGCTGAGGATGCTGATGCCGGCAATGCTCCCGACTCCTTTGGCTCCGAGGTGCCAGCGACGGCGACTTTCTTCATCTTACCAAGGATTACCGCATTCCCAGAGAAACATACGCCTTGATGACACTTGGAGAGCGCAAACGCAAATCCTCGAAGTACCGGCAGCGCATGGCAAAGAAGGGCGGGAAAACACATCAGGATGCATTCGCCGTCAGCAAAGTTGGTGTACGGCTGAGCGAGCCCCGGGAGCCGTTTGGAATGCCCAACATCAAGGTTGGCGACGCAACGTACACGACCAAGCCGGAGAAGGCCGAGCAGCTCTTCAAGTACATGTGTCCTCAGGACGACGACCATGAATTCCCATTTCCCCGCCTTCCTTTCTGCAAGCACTGCCAGGCGCGAGAGCTTGGTCATCGAGAGCGGCCGTGACTCGCGAAGGATAGCCGCCAGCCGGACGTGGCCCGTCATGTGCCGAACTCGCTCAGCACGACGACGACCAGGGCCATATTCTCGCAGGCGGCTCGGGCCCGGAGGACACGCTACCACCCCATCCTCCTGACAACCGCCCGATGGCTCCAGCTGAGAGAATTCCGGTCAGCCCACCGACCCAACCTCCTGACGACTTGTAAGCTTCACACAAATGCTCCAAGGTCAGTTCCGATCCCAGACCTGTTGTCGACGCCAAGGTCCGAAACGACGAGATGTTCAAAATCTTGCGGGGACTCAAGATGAGAAAAGCCCCCGGGCCCGATGGAATCCGGAACGAGATCCTCAAGATTTGCGCCGCCGCCCTCGCCCCCTATTACTCGTTCTTGGTCGAAGCCTATTTGAACCTGCACCACCACCCCGCCATCTACAAGTTGGTCGACACCATCATGCTCCGGAAGGGCAAGCGAGACAGCTACACCGATCCCAGCGATTACCGTGGCATTGCATTGATATGTGGCGCAGCCAAGGTGCTCGAGAAGGTTGTCGCTCAACGTCTCACGGCTTTTTGTCGAGAGAGGCGCATCAATCCGACCCAACAGTACTCGTTTGGATCCGATTGTACCAGGGCCATCCGGGCAATGATCAAGCGGGTTTACCGCGAGCGGGTCAAGGAAGCCGATATCCGTCGACTCATCTCGCTTCTCAGTCTCGACATCACCGGCGCCTTCGATCGTGTCAAGCGGGAAGCCCTTCTCGCGACAATGGACGCCCGGGGCATTCCTCATTGGCTTATCCTGTTTGTCCAGGCGTTTCTTTCACATCGCGAGACCACCATCACGTTGCCTGGCAAGTGTTACAAGTCCCCGATCTGGAAGGCCAACGTCGGCATCCCTCAGGGAAGCCCCCTCTCTCCCATCCTGTTCCACATTTTCGCGGCACCCATGCTGGACCTGTTCGCCAATGAGAATGAGCTCACTCTCCAGAAGACGGAGCTTGTCGCTTTTGCCTTCGCGGACGACATGTACTTCATGGTCTTGTCCAAGAGCATCAAGCTGAACAACCTTGCGCTGGAGCATCTTCACAACCTTCTCAAGGTCTGGGCAGACGCCAACAGTGTCTCATTCTCCCCCCACAAGTACAACCTCATGCACTTCTGGTCGCCGCACCCACCCAAGGGCATGGACTGGACTGATGTCCCCAACATCGAGGGCATCAACAACAAGAAGTTTCTCAAGACAGCGTACCGGATTCTCGGTGTCATCGTCGACTGCAAGCTCAACTGGGAATATCACATTGTGACGATGAAGGACAAGGTTCTTGGCTACGTCAAGACCTGGCAGCGCATCACTGCGCCGACGTGGAGCGTTGGCCTGTTTCCACTGCGCCGCCTGTACCTTTCCAAGATTCGGCCCATGATCAGCTACGCCGCGTCCAAGCACTACGTCTTTGCTGTCAAGTGGGCGATTCGCCACTTTGGCATCACCCAGTTCAAGGTGCCGTCCAAGATCATGCCGGTCTACCCTGCGCCACTGAAGCGCAAGAAGCGTGTCAGAGCTGCCGCAGCTCCAACCGACACTGCCGCCCCGACTACTTCGTGCCCTCCTCCTGCCGACATGACTCCCAATACCTCACCTCCCCTCCTCCCGCGACGCTGCCCACCGCTGTCGAGTCGAATGCCACACTGCCTCCGAGCATTGTCGCAGCACCCGGCGAGTCCGTGTTGCCGCCCCTTGCACACGTCACAGTCGAGGCTCCAGAGGCCGTCGTCCTCCCAACACCCACAACGTCCGGTACAGTGCCCATCGCGTCCTCGTCGCCTTCATCGGACATTCCGTCGCCGTCCCCGGAATTCTGTTTAGAACTCGCCGCCTTGTTACCTTCCCCGTCACCATTGTCATTGTCCGTTCCCCCCGAGCCCAACCCCGACGTTACCATGACCTCCTCCGACACGTTTTCGCCCGCGGTTCCAGCTTCGTGCCCTCTACCTAACCTCGCCTGCCCACCAACCTCGCCGTCGTACAATATCTCTTTCTTGGGGTCGAGTGACTCTTCGTCAACCATCGCGGCATCCATGCATCCACCCACCTCCTCCGTCTCCTCCGCGTTGGCGTCGCCGTCCTCAGGCACAAGCTCGGCACCGATGTGGTCCTCGTCATCCCGAATGCCCATGCCGACTTTGCTGGCTGCCACGTCCGCGTCATCTGACACGTCGCTGATGTCGCGGCCGGCACTTAGCGGCAAATTCGTCCTTCGCAGTGCTGTCGTTCGCGAGCATGTGTTGCAGGACGTTCATTTTGAGATCGATCGTCTTCCCGAACTTGCTATCCGGGTCGACATTCAGCTTTGCGGAAACGTACCGCCATCCGAACAGCAGCAGTTGTATGTACACGCACCTGTCTTATCTAGGTCTACTCGCTTCTAATGAATTTTACAGCCAGTATTATTTTGATGCCCACTTGCTCGTTGAAGCGGAGATTCGTTTGAAAGCGACTAGTGGCCCAGTAGGGGGGCCTTCTGATGCCGCGGCTGCTGAGCTGCTTAGGCAGGGTGAAAGTGATGGACTCCCCGACGCCCAGAGGGACTGTGTACTGTAAGATTTCTCCTCTCGTAAACCGGCTGTAGAAGCCATGCTTACCTTTTTCCCAGGATGGCCTTCGTTCATTTCTACGGTTGATTGATCGGTGACTTGAGGGTTCTTGGAGTTGGTTTGGAGGATGGAGAGAGTCTTGGCGAGTGACCGGTGTGCGGGCACGAGGCCCTTTTTATGGTATGTTTGACTTCTCTTGTCTCCCCGCCTTCCGGAATGAATGGCAGTTGACCGACTTGGATTCCTTGACCAAAAGCTTGCGATGAGGTTTTGAGGCCTTCTCATGAGAGTTCATCCCGCGACACGATGGCTTGCGATGGCGTTGACTGCCTGCAGATATCCACCTCCACCCAACTGATCGGGAAAGCCCACCACATATACCCCATGAGTTTTCGCGGTTCTCTTGATACCGCCCCAACCAACTTCCGACCCCATTTCCAGTGATGTTTTGTCAGGCCGCGGCTTTCAATTTGTCTGTCCGTTGCTCCACGGGATGTCAATCAGCGCGGTCGGTGGTGTTGCGCAATTCTTCTTCGGTGGTCTGGCAAGCCACAGTGGCACCTATCATCCCACGCCTCATCAAGCTAGCGGTGGCTGGCGACAGCATGAAGTTCCAGTTTGGTCTGTTTCACGGCGGCCTCACTGTGGCTTTTTGGTGGACGTCTGCCTAATGGCCCATTGGCTATAAAGCCGGGCAGTCCCCAAGACCTTCGCTCTTTCCCAAACCCGCCCCGACTTGAACAACCTAACCCGACACTTGCCCCCTCCCAAGCCCCCCTCGAACAGCTTCCGACAATGGCCCCTCCTCGATCCCGCTTCCTCGATGCACCCCGCGAAATCCGCGACCTCATCTACGAGTTTCACGTCGCTGCCGAAGATGGATACTTCTACGACTTCAATAGCAACAAGCTTCGTACCCGAGACGGGCAGCCAATCGATCTGTCGCTGATGTACACTTGCCGATCCGTCGCCCGCCGAAATGCAAGGTCTCGCACTCGGCCAAAACACCATCACGTTCTCCACGTATGAAGCCGACCAGGAGCTGGCGAGTCGCACCAGGATCTACGGCGATATGTGCCTCAATATCGACAGGTCCAATATGCTATATGTTGGCTCCGTGTTTGGCTCGATGCTTGCAACGAACACGCGAGAACAGATGGCGGACAGGTTCCCGTGGTACGGGGCCCGCATTAATGCCGCAATGCGTTACATCGGCACGCCGTACCAGCTACGCAGCAGGCGAGCACACGAGTTCTATTACAAGCCAAGGGGTCATGCACCATCCCTACAGAATCAAGCCAACGCCCGTGCCTTGGAGCTGGCCTCGGCCGCGGGTCAACAATTCGTGGACGAAATTGATTTACATCTCGACTTCGACAAAAAGCTCTACTACGGCAGTCAACTCTCATCTTCCGCAATCGTCGTCAGCGTTGGCTATCTCAAGCCTTGGGCTATCCCCACTGAAGACCTTATTGCCGAATTGGATCGGAAGGTTCCCTTCAAGCAGATACACCGTGGTCCTGTCGGACATGGTATTTTTCGGCTCTCAGCAGCCGCAATCTGCGCCCACTTTCTAGCCACAATCCCAGCCGAAACACGATCGCAGTTCCGACGCATTGTGCTTAACGAGGATTTGCCGTCTGAAACGTCGCCAGAATGCCATGCTCGGGGCCTCATTCCCTTTTGTGCAGAGAACCCGCTCCTACGGGTTGAACGTCGTGTTTCGATTTGGCATTGCGTGTTGCACGGCTCGGTGTACGATTCACAGCCCCCAGTGGATCATTTTAGCGCCCAAGTGGCCTTATGGATCATCGAGGCCCAGGATCTTGCTTCGCTGGGCATGCCTCACGGCTCATTTTCGCTGCTACTTGATGGCGATCCTACGCCCGAGCACCCGGCTCACCTCTTTCAAACCATACTTCATCGCGACATCGCGTGGCAGCAGGCGATCGAGGCCTGGCAAGTACTCAAGCCTCAGCGAAGGCCCATAGAATGGCACTTGGCGTACGATGACCTGCCGGCGGTCATGCGGGATATCACGTCCGAAAAGTCCATCATCCGGTGCAACTTCGATCCCGGCTACCCCGTTGACTTTCAGTCAATCGTCGACGAGCACAGGGAGAGCACACGTCACGAATTCAAAAAGGCACACCGCAATCGAATGTCTCAATGTCGATTATATGAGACAGTCCCGCCGTTGCCCGACTTCCGAACCCTCAGCAATCAAGTCCGGAGGCGTGGGCCATGTCCGCCAATGACCCAAGACGACATTGAATATGCTGCGAGGGAACGTGAAAGATTTGACGCGCAATGGGTTGAAGACAGCGATTGGGCCGATGCCTCGATAGGGAACTAGGCGCTTCCTCGAGACGAGATGGAACGACCGACGTGGGAGGACGTGGGAACGAGACTAGTCTTGTCGGGGCGAAGAACAGCGTGGCGAAGGAAAAGTCACCATTTGGAAGGCAAGTGATCCCGATTCTTGTCATGTTCCTTCAAAGACTGCTGGACGCTCAACTCATATGACCAATGATCTAGACAAATTGGACTTCTACAGCCACACGCATCAATGCCTGCTTGTGCATGTCGGCTTGGTAGGTGAAAGGCTCGGTAAGTGGTGAGTATTTCTGCTCGCCGGTGCTTCCTGTGTCGGTGAGGTCGGTGAGGTCCGAATTTGGGGGCTTCCCCACTCGCTCAAATGTGAACACCGACGGTCGCGCTGTGCCAACACACCGCATGCCGAGGTGCTGATCCCAGAGAGCAGAGGGGAAAGACGACTCTTGGGCGTGACAAATAATGCAGGTAGTGCATGACAAGAACAGGCAGCATCAAGTACCATCCCGAGGCGGTCGCAATTGGCCTCAGTTGACCTGGGCTTGACGGTGTAGCCTCGGTGAAGACGTAGCTGTCTCATTGGCTGATCTCCCACTTTTGCCTTGGGCGGTCACCTTCCATTTCCCACGTCAAGGTGCTACACGCTCCCTCAGCAGTCCTTTGTACGTCCACGCCGAGCGCCCGATGATTTGACCGTCTCTAATCGTCGCTTCAGCTCCTGTAGGAGCATTTCCTCCCCTGCTTGCGCTTTCGACCGCCATCCTCCGCCGCCTGTCCGACAAATAACCCCCACGATCGCATCATCCCCATGACTTCGACCCACGACATGCCACACGGCTGACGTCACGCTCGGAGCTGTCTGTCCACGAGACTGATCGTGAGCTTTCCAAATATGGCTATCCGATGTCCTGCGAAACGCGATGTTCTATAAAGTGAGGGCGAAGTCGCGTCGGTCGTGCCTGATGCTGTTCCAGTTTGCTCCGCATGTGCATCGATTCCCGACAAACAGAGTGCATCCACTGTCCGACAATCCCGCCATCCGACGAGGGTGATGACGTCCCCGACCGAGTAGACGGCTTCATCAGAACACAAGGGTCGAGGAGCCTAACGGCCGGCGACATCGTTGCAGGGTGCACGAAGAAGCTTTCGGTCGGAGGAGAGGCAAGGCACTCGTGTCCAACTCTTTGGCAACGTTGCCATCACCGCGGCACCCGCCCATCGACGCCCGCTGGCCGTATCAACAGACCCGCACCGAGCATGGAAGTACAACAGGTCTGCCAAGCAGCAGCCTGCGGCCGAGATGCTACCCAGGCGTGAAGAGATTGACGGGCGGCTTTGCACCGGCCATTGCATGCTTCGGCTACCGCGTGTTCGTCCCTATTCTTTTTCGTCACGTCACCGGAAACTGGCTTGACTGGCTCGACTGGTACGGCGTCAGCAACCAAAAGCTCGATTGATTGACTCGGGCGGCCTGCCATCGCGGGCGGTGAAACCCAGCGGCCCCACTTTGCGCGTGCCATCTCCAATTTTTCTGCCCTCCTCTGACGACTGACAGTTGGTGTTTTGGACGCGCGAGACAACGACCAAACTCCAAGTGCTTGCAGCCTCGCCAGCCGCTCCACGCTGACGTCGATCCCCACTACCAATGCGTGCTGGAGGCACCGAAAAAGTCTGAAAGCCCCGATTCTTTCTCAGGGGCCATGATGTCAGCGTCGATCTTCGACGTCAGGCGGGCCTTTTCTCGCCTGGATTGGCCTGATGGCACAGAACTGCCGGCACCCATGCGCCAGGGGAACGGGAGATTGTCACAGCGGGTGCCTGGCAGCAAGCAGCAGGCAGCCATCGGAGGCTGAATGCAGTTGTGCCTGCCTTGACCTGCCGAGAGGCACACGCAAGCAACGCGAACGACGAGAGCTCGAAGGATGCAGCACGACACGACAAACTGGCTGCCACACGCCGACCGCATCACCACCTCTCTCCCACCACCTCTCTCCGTCATCACGGCCGCCGTGCCGTGCAGCCAAGACTCGGTGTTTCTAATCACTGGAGACGCGATAATGAACACTGGAGACCCTGATAAAATGCCGCAGACGCCCGCATCGCCGTGCATCCACCGCAAGCCCACCCGTCTCCAGATATCACGACACGTTATGGCCGTCGTGTCCTGAGTCGCCCGCGACGCCCTTGGTGGCTCTCCGCAGGCTCCGCCGGAGGCCCGCAACGGCGGCTGCCAGACGGAGCCGGTGCTGTGCTCGGCGCAGGGACCCGCGCAACAACAGGCTTCGCACCTCCTCGGCACTCTCAAGGCTGGCCGGCCCGGGATTATCTTTGTTAGGTCAAGACTTTGTTTCGGCGTTCTGGCAAGTGCTTTGACAGGCAATCCCCCCAAGTTGGTACATTGGCTGGATGAGCCTTGCTAACATTCAAGGCGGAAACCTCATACTGATATCGGTCAGGAGCAGGAACGTGCTGGCCCAGGATCTCGACACAGCACAGCATCGGCACCCCATTACTACATTCACTTCCTGAGGTGAGAACTATGCCTGCCCACCCACAATCAGTTCCCGAAAGGTCAGATTTTGATTCAACACGAGCGGAGCACTGATTATCTCTTCAGGATGAAAGCTCTTCAATGGTGGTCGTCCGATCAACATCCTCCTTCTATATAACCCGACAGATCCTGCTCCGAGTTTCAGTCTTTCTTCCCTCCACATCAACAACAAGCACCATTCTCCGAGCATTTGTCCCTTCTTGATACCCCTTCTCTTGACCCCTACATCTCAGCGCTCCAGCCAGAACACCAATCGCTTCAACCACATCCAAGTTCCAACCAAACCCTCCTTCACAATGGCCCCCTCCGCTATCTCCCCTTCGACCTCGCCCGACCGCGCTTGGGAGCGCCCCATTCCTCAGAAGAAGGGCTCTGTCTGCTCCGTCGCCTCCATCGAGCTCAACGACGGCAACATGATTCCCCAGGTCGCCCTCGGCGTCTACAAGGCACCCAACGGCCAGGAGACCGAGGATGCCGTCACAGCCGCCCTCGACGCCGGCTACCGCCACATCGACTCGGCCGCCCGTTACGCCAACGAGGAGGCCTGCGGCCGCGCCATTCGCCGCTGGCTCGAGAAGACGGGCACCCCCCGTGAGGAGGTCTACATCTGCTCCAAGCTGTGGGACGCCGACCACGGCTACGAGGCCACCTTCAACGCCCTCTGCTCGTCCCTCGACAAGTTTGGCCTTGACTATCTCGACCTCTATCTCATCCACTCGCCCGCCGACGACGAGGAGAAGCGCCTCGCCAGCTGGCGCGCCCTCGAGACCGCCCAGAAGCTGGGCAAGGTCCGCTCCATCGGTGTCTCCAACTTTGGCGCCTCCCACATCCGCAGCCTCATCGACAAGGCCACCGTCGTCCCGGCCGTCAACCAGGTCGAAGTCCACCCCTTCTGCCAGCGCGAGGACCTCGTCGAGCTGTGCTACGAGCACGGCATCAAGATCGAGGCCTACTCGCCCCTCGCCCGCGGCAACAAGCTCGAAGACCCTACCATCACCGCCATTGCCAAGAAGTACGGTCGCACCCCCGCCCAGGTCCTGCTCAACTGGAACGCCGCCCGCGGCAACGTCGTCCTGCCCAAGAGCCTGACTGCCCACCGTATCCAGAGCAACCTGGAGAGCTTCGACTTCACCCTCGCCCCCGAGGACGTCGCCACCATTGATGCTCTCGGCAAGGAGAACTACGTCACCGGCAGCATGCACAAGTCGCACGACTAAATGCTTGGTCGATACTTGTTTCTTTCGCGTAGGAGCACGATACCATGGCGAGAGCTCGGTGCTGCACATCTTGGCCGGCTTGTCCTCTGGACTTTCTGGAGCGGTCATCTCGCAGCGGCGCCAATCAAAGCGTCAAGTTCCCGACGGCAATGCCTCGGTGGAGCATGGAATCTCGCGCCGCCCGGCGACAGGCTGGGCTGCACGACACCGCCATTGGACGGATGTTCCTGGACATGGCACATGGGATAGAGGTATAGACTTTAGACAAGTATGACATCAACGAGACCATGACAATAGATTTTCCACTTTGACTTTGGGCCTTGGTGATGTTTTCGGTTGTGGGCGAGGAGGACTTCCACGAGGACTCCACTGGTGGCATCCTACAGTGGAGATCTGCGGTCCCTCAACAGCCAAGATGTCTCCACAAGACCATCCCTCGGATGTGGCCTTCCGAGTCATCCCTATCCTCATCCCCCGCATTCCCTCGTCTCGGAACCGTGAACCCGACAACAACGCCCTGGACGAGGCCCTACTGCATGGTCTGTCGGAGAAGCAATCATGCAAACGCCGAGATGACAGCCGATGCTACAAAGGTGACCCGAGCCAGACAGCGGGTGACAAATGCGTAAGTACATCCGCCTTGGAGAGCAGAATGACAGCATGGCTGACGGACGGACAGGTGTCGAGCTTGCAGGCAGCGCAAGGTGAAGTGTACCGGGAACGACCCATGTCCTAGCTGCAACCTTCGTGGTCAGGAGTGTATCTATGATGAAGCTGAACGAAAGGTTGTTGTGCTGGAAAGGTCTGTTGGCAGTCTACGCTCGGGTCATTCGTCGGGCATGCCGTTGACAGTGGACCGCAGACACCTTCGAGCGCTGCAGAACCGAGCGTCTGGGCGCGTGCCTGGAAGAAGAGAAACGGTAGAAGAGGCAGATGATGCTGAAGCTGAAGAGGCAACCATTGTTGCTGCGGCCTCAGCTTCAGAACCCCTTTCACCGGCAGACGAGGAGTGTGTCACGGGCAGTCCTGGCCCAGAACCAACACTACGAGCAGATGCGACCGAACCTGGCAAGTTTCAACTGTCAGCAATAGTCAACTGTTTTTCTTACCAGACGACAGATTTCATCAAGTTCAGTCCCTGGGACCACATCACTGCAGCATCTCGGGTCTCAAACGAAAAAAGCGTCGATACAACCGAAGATTACAGGACCTTTGACTTCAACTATGAAATTACGGTCCCTCTTTCGCCGGATCCCTTTCAATCACAACAAATGCCCTCTCTAGACGTCATCATCCACCTGGCACGAGTTGCAGACTTCCATCTCAACTGTATCTTGAGGTTTTTTGACGTCGAGGATATTCTTCATCGAGTCGAATCAAGTGCCGGTGTCTCTTGCCCGAGCCACACAGAAACATGGCAAGCACAGATTTTTGCCATCATTGCAGCTGGAAAGCTGTACACAGAGAAAGGAGCGACGACAAGGGGCCCGCCGGGGTTCAGTGAGTTCCTATCAGCCGACCGAGCACTCCCCTCAACCTTGCGCCAAACATTGGACCCTATCGGCGCGGTGGAGACACTTTGCCTCTTGTCTTCGTACGCTCAAGCTGCAAACTTGCATGATATGGCTTATGTCTATGTGAGTAAATGCATCGAAGGCCCCGAGCTCGACTGACTGGCGTTGAGGTTGGTCAAGCATGCCGAGTTGTCGACACTTTGGCGTTCCAAAATGCCCTGAAGGCAGGCTGTAATCTCAGAACCAAAAAGGCATCTTATTTGAGCAGTTACAGCAAACGGTGAGGATTCTGAACCTGAGAGTATCGTCTACTTGTGGGCGTTCCAGCGATCTTGCACCATCCCCTTCAACCTTTCAAGATACGTCGTCAGACTCAGTGGCATTGGAGATTGGCCTTGAATTGGCAACCCTGCTGAGCAACAGCAGCAATGGCAAGTCCCCTCACTCTAGGACTGCGCACATGCTAATTCGAGATAGTTTTCGATCGCGTCGGGGCTGAAACCCAAAATCAGCCGACCGAGGGCTCCATGGCGACATCCTTGGAGTCTATGCGATTGGTTGGCACGCGGATACATGGGCTGCAGCAGAGACATGAGAAGCCCATGACGAGACAAATCCGGTTGCTTCAGATCTGGTTTTGCCATGTGAGTATCGAAGACAGATGGTTCAGCCTAGTCTAATCACTCTCAGGGAATCGTGGCTGTGACGAGGCCGGCACTGCTTCGTTACAAAAGTCAAGCACCTTCTCAACCCACGATGTCTCGCCTGGCCGAGATCTGCGCTAGATACTCGTTCATTGCGCTCAAGATGGTGTCAAAGCTTCAGGAAGAAGGCTGTTTAGGTTCGACGCACTGCTCTCTGACACGAAATGATTCAGCTGACCTTGCTCGAAGAGTCATACTCGTTTGAGCTGCTTGATCTCACAGCAGTCAGCGCTGTCTCAGTTCTCCTACATGACAGCATATGCCCATCCCCGGATACAGCTCATGCCTTGCGTACAGCAGAGACTGTCTTTGTCGACATGGAAAAGAGGGGAAACATGACCGCTGAAGGTGTGCAAAGAGCGATCAGCAGACTACAAAGGCTGACGTCGCCCTTAACGGGAGGCGAAGCCCCTATCGGCACCTCATGGGCTGATTGGGATGGAAGCTCACTGGACGATACCATGCTCAGGATCTCTGATCCGATGGGATTGCCACACACTCTGGCTGTGGTACGGGAAACTGATGTCACATCAGGGCTTTCTCTACTCGGACAAAGCAACGCCCTGACGGACCATGGGCCATTTCTTGAGGATCTTGGTGAAAACCATCACTTCACTTTCGACGTGGAGGATCTTCAGTGGCTAGATGCTGTTCAATGAAACAAACTCGCTGTTTGATGGCAAACTTGTATCGTGGGCATCGGATGCAAGACGAGCCCCCTCGGATGTGGGGTTCCGAGGAGCGGGGAGGGCGATGTCAGGCATCTGTCCCTCATGGACACTTCAAGCAAAATTACCGTCCTTGGATCATGACACATCCTTCAACACACAATCGATCAGTCAAACTTCCATCATGTTCGTCAACAAGCTCATGGCAAATGCTGCAAATGGCGTCCTCACAACGGTGGGTTGGCGATCTCGCAGCCTCAAGATGACATGCCCGCTGATCCGCTGACCCGTCTAGGCTGTCGCCATCAAGACTATTCCCAGTGCAGAGGTCATCCTTCTGGCACAAGCCGCTGGATATGATACCGTGTTCGTCGATCTCGAGCACTCGACGCTCTCCATCAGTGACGCAGCCGCCCTGTGCACAGCCGCCATCTTGGCCGACATCACACCATTTGTACGGGTACCCAGCCAGTGTGGGAGTGGCTTTATCCAACGCATTCTGGATAGCGGCGCAATGGGAGTAGTTTACCCTCATATCAACACAGCTGGTATGTCTAGAGGGTGAGTGACATGCTGGGCATATGCTGACGTGAAGATCAGAAGAGGCTAGGAATGCGGTGGCGATGACGAAGTTCCCGCCCCATGGCACTCGCTCGCTTACAGCCGCCCTTCCGCACTTCCAGTATCGGAGAGTGGCAGCCAAAGACGTCATAGGACAGGTCAACGCCGTTGGTTCCACGGTGTTCGTGATGATCGAGACCGCAGAAGCCCTGAAAAACGCCAAGGAAATTGCGGCCGTCGAGGGTGTCGATGTCTTGTTGCTCGGCGCAAACGATCTCTCACTATCACTCGGGATACTGGGAGAATGGGACCACTGGAAGTTCAGTGAAGCTTTGAAGATGGTGGCGGAAGCCTGCCAGCAGGCGAAGAAGGTGTTTGGCATTTCGGGGATCTATGCGAGACCGGACATTGTTAAGCATGCAGTCGAGAACCTGAATGCCCGATATGTTCTGGGCCATTCTGACATGGGATTGATGGCTGTCGCTATGAAGAAGAATGCAGAGATGCTGAATGGTTTGAAGTAGGGGATGCGACCATCGATATACGGGATTTGGTATGATGGGAAAAGATCAATACTCTCTCATTGCTTGCTAGCTTCTTCATCTCTCTTCTTGACCAGATCCGTCTCAAAACTCAAACCTGCATCTTGCCTAACTGCTCCGTAGAGTGAGGACGAGTCGAGAGGTCTGCCTTCCTTCTGAGAAAACCCCCGAGCGTCCTTCAAATGATCCAAGGCCACCTCGGCAACCTTCAACCTCGTGCCCGACTGCTCGGCACACGTGACCCCGTGACCAACGTCCTTCAAGGCCAACTCGAGGTCAGACCAAGGCCTGTCACCCCTGGCTGGCATGTAGGCTCCCGTCGTCAAGCGTTGGGAGGTAGCGAAAGCCAGGGGACCGTATTGCTGCTCGATCAGGGCTTCAAGGTTCTTGCTGCCGAGCCCACTCTTCTCGGCAAGGACGTGGGCTTCAGCGATGACCTCCATCATGCCAGCAGTAATGAAGTTGCTAGATGCGCGGTCAGTCTCTCATACAATTGGGCCTGGACATCATAGCCTCTCACCCTGTTGTCTTCATCATGCTGGCTTGCCGGACATCCTCGCCGACATGGATCGTCCCTCGTCCCATGACGCCATCAATGTAAGGCTTGATCAGGCTGACGGCATCGTCATGGCCTGCGACGATCCAGAGGAGACGTCCCTGTGCGGCAACTGGGCTGGCCCCAAACACCGGTGCCGCGACGAAGCTGGCTCCCTTCTCCGCCAGTCTTGTTTGTGCCTCAAAAGACGAGTCGGGGTGTACAGTCGAGGTGTCGACAAAGGTCTTTCCAGTGAGCCGATAGGATGGATCTGAGCCAAAAATTGCGTCCAGCGTTGCCTTCAGCGCCGCGTCGTCACTCAATGAGAGGAAGACAAGGTCGCACTCGTCCACAAGGTCACGAGGAGATGGCTGGGGACGGCCACCCATCTCCTTCAGAGAATCGCCGCGTGAGATGGTCCGGTTGTAGAAAATTAGGTCTGGTGTATCTGTTTTTGACAGATGCTTTTGCAGATTAGTCGCCATGGGCAAGCCCATCGAGCCGAGGCCTGGACGTGCCAAGGTTAGCGGTTGTCGAGAAGTCAAAGGTTCAGGTACTTGCCGATCCAGCCGATTCTTGGAGATGCAGTCATTTTTTCTGGCTGGGATTGAGGATGATGGTGATGAAGAAGGGAAGAGGAGGGTTGGGATCGGTGAGATGAAGAAGATCTTGGGTCTCATTGGACTTTGGACGTGGTGGATGTGAGTCAGCACATGGTTCGGGTGTGTTCCGGACTTTTGTGGGTTCAGTCCGGGTTACAGCCGGCCGGTAAGCCGGCGAGAAACTTGGGACGAGCAAGTAAAGAAGCAAACCTATTGGATTGAAGAAGTCAAGCGGTCTAATCGGGCTCTATGAAAATTCAAACGAGTGTCTTTCCACCATGTCTATTCCACCTTTGTGCCCAAACATTTGCCCCTTGGAGGTTGACTAGCAGAAGAGCCTGCCGTTCTGGTCCTCCATGGTGAAGCCGGACACTCCGAACATGTCAGGCATGGTGTTGTTGACATCCAGGAAGGTCAAAGGCGCAGGGGCACCTGCCTGAGGGTTGTTGGCGGCCTGGAGCGGCATGAAACCGATGCTCTTGTTGAGATTGTACTCGAGGGTAACGTCGTTGGGGAGGTTGGGGCTGCTGTAGAGGGTGCACGACCTCTTGCCATCATCGCCGTCCATGAAAGTGTGCTTCCACACCCAGTTGGTGCACATGTTGGAATCCTCGAGGCACTTTGCGGCGCAGTCGCAGGCGTTCTCGAAGCCGTCTCGGAAGAAGAAGTGCTGTTCGGTCACGACACCGGTAATGTCGATGCCGCGGAAGTAGCGGACGCAGCCGCCCTCGTCATCGGGGGCAGCCAGGGTCGGGAAGCGGTCGCGAGAGACTTGGCCCCGGCAAATGGCCCAGTCCTCGTAGCGTTGGGCGTCAGGGAAGATGTCGTGAGACCCGTGGTGTCCGTCGGCCATGGCGCCAGTGGCGATGACGAGGGAGAGGGCGGCGGTGGCAGTGAAGCGCATGATGGCGGTTGTGGAAGTTGACGTAAAAGGTTTATGGAGGAGTATGATAGTGAAGATTCGAGGACTTTTGGTGATGGTGCAGAGGAGAGAGAACTTTTGTTGGATGTGTTGGATGAAGAAAAAAGAAGTTGGCTACAAGGAATCGCCCTTCTTATACTCATCTTCGTCTATTTACTTACAACCGACAGCCACCTTCATTGCTTCATCGTTGTTGATGTCCCAGTTTAGCAGCACTGTTGTGGTGTTCGGCGCCATCGTCGCTCACTCCGATATAGGCGATATTTTGGGCTTGTTGCCGGCAACGCCACCATGCTCTGAGAAACAGGCGCCACCCCGTTGAAGGTACCACAGTAGACATGTGGTCGGCAATGTTGCTTTCGCATCGCAAAATATCTTCCATATTGTCATCTAGGCTCCATTTGGATGCGCATCTATCTCCGACCTCACCTCTATGCACGCATGGAGGTGGACGTGGACGGAGCAGACCGAATATCGGTACATCCAGTCAACCAGTGGCACCAGACTAGCAAGTGAGCCACTTGGGCACATCATGTTCCAGCAAAGGCACTCCAGCAAAGGCACGGCAGCACACCACTTCCTACGAACTACTCAGGTCCAGAAAACCCCGGCATCGGATCAGCCGTGGAGACTTCCCCCGCAATGCAGGTAGATGGTGTTCGGTAGTGGCCGTTGGATGGTAATGAGAAGCTAGACAAGCCATGTGGCGTGACTTCGCCAAGAATAGGGGAACTAACAGAGCGGCTGAGAGAGATCCGGCAACTACGCGGAGCCCTAGGACCCAGCTGTAAAGGGCCGATACGTCATGTCAATAGATCAGACGAAGGGTTGCGTCAAGACCCAGGCGATAGAAACTCCAGTTCTGTGCCAAATCAAGAATGCTATTTTGCGCTTCACATACCACAACATTGAAAGGTGACTTGTCCCATAGCGACAGAAAGGCTGCTTCGCACGCCAGGCCAAGCCGATTTCCGACTGCCCTTGACTGATCAGAGCGCAGGAGATGGCAAAAGTACACGGCGAGAACAGTTGTGTTCAAGGCCCTGGCGAGTCAATCCGAGAAGCACCCGAGCGTCCGCCCTCCTCCAGACCTCAACCATGACGGAAGCCAGGAGAGAAAATCATACCAGCCCGCCCAATGGCCCATGGACATCTGGCTCTCCCCCAGAAGTGCCGTAGCTAAAAGTGCCGTTGCTCCGAGGCGGCAAAGTCGGATGAGTCGTCCCAGTCTACCCCGACGCCCGAGGATGGAGGTGCCAAGGGTGCTTCTCTTTCCTATCGGCCATACCCCAGACAAATACCCTTGCACAAACGGCGCGGCGTTCTGCAAGTTCGTCTTCAGGAAGACCCGGACCTGGCTAATTCGGCAAGCTCCCCACTCCATACCCCGGCCTGCACGTCATGACGCAGGCAGCTCGGCTTCCATTTCCCCGCGGGACGAAAAGATCCGGGGACCGGTGCGGGGGAAACATCGCCCTCAATTCAGGTCCGTCGTGATGCGTACCGAGCATCCCCTCTCAGAGCTCTTTGCGGGGGGGGGGGGCAGAGTGCTTTGCGGGGAGGCGGGTATTTCCATGGCTATAAGAGCTTCCCTCAGCTTTGCAGAACCTTCAGGGTTGCTCCAACCGCTGTCATTGAGCGAAGGCGTTCGTCACAATGCGGTCTTTCAGTCTCAAAATTGCCACGGCTTTGGCTGCCTTCTCGGGCGTGGCCTCGGCCGTTCTGACAACCGGCGAGAATGCGACACATTACACCCTTCGAAATGACCGGCTTTACGTCGCGGTGGCCAAGGGCAACGGCCAGGTCGTCGACCTGAGCCTTGACAGCGTCGATCTCCTCGGACCCGTCAGCGGAAACTCTGGCAAGGGCCCGTACCTCGACTGCTCGTGCACCCCCGCGGGATTCTGGACGCCAGGAGGCACCGCCCGGTTCGAGCTTGTCGAGGGTGTCGACTCGACTGGCACGCCGTACGGCGGCATCATCATGGGCGACACGTATGCTCCGACAAACCAGTCACTGTACCAGTACTGGTTCCTCCGCGGCGAGGAGACCGGCCTCCACATGTTCTCTCGCGTCACCTACTTCAACGAGACGACACCCTTCCTGCGCGGCCTTGGAGAGCTTCGTACTCTCTTCAGGCCCAACACGAAGCTCTGGACACATCTCGTGGGCAGTGGCGATAATTGGGCGCCGATGGTGTCGGCGGCTGGCTTCGCAGCGGGCGTCACCGTTCAGGATGCGACGACTTATGTCGGAAACACACCCGATGATCCCTACGCCTCGCAGTACTCGGACTACTTCACCAAGTACACCTTCTCTGAGCTCTGGCGGGATCACGATGTCCACGGCCAGTACGCCGACGGCAGCACGTCGCCGGATGGAAACACCTACGGAGCATGGCTTGTGCACAACACCAGGGAGACGTACTATGGCGGACCTCTTCACTCGTGAGTACATGGTCTTCCTGCGTATAGGTTGTCTCTGATGCTAACTTTCGCCCTCCAAGCGATCTTGTCGTCGACGGCATCGTGTACAACTACCTAGTGTCGGGCCACCATGGCGCCCCAGTCCCCAACATCACCCACGGTTTCGACCGCACCTTTGGACCCCAGTTCTACTACTTCAACTCTGGCGGCCCCGAGACCTCTCTCGAGGCCCTGAGGCAAGACGCTGCTCAGTTCGCTGATCCCGAGTGGAATGCGGACTTTTACGACAGCATCGCCGAGCACGTTCCCAACTACGCACCATCTTCGGAGAGGACAACCTTCAAGGCTACCATCAAGCTGCCCGAAGGGGCCAAGAAGCCTATTGCCGTGCTTTCTGAGAACAACCAGGACTTCCAGCTCAACGTCTTTGACACCAAATCGCTCCAGTACTGGGGTGACATCAAGTCGGATGGGACGATTGAGATCCCGCGCGTCAGGGAGGGCACCTACAGACTCACCGTGTTCGCAGACGGTGTGTTTGGCTGGTTCATCCAGGACGAAGTTCTCGTGACAGCTGGCAAGCAGCGCAGATCGCCCGGCGGGAGGTGCGGGCTGAGCTTCGTGTGGGAGGAGGAATCTTCTGGTAAGGAGGTCTGGCGTATCGGCACGCCCGACAAGTCGGCGGGCGAGTACCGTCACGGCTACGCGCTGGACAAGACCAAGCCCCTGCAGCCCGAGGAGTACCGCATCTACTTTGCCAACTGGGACTTCCCAACCGACTTCCCCGACGGCGTACGGTTCAAGGTCGGCGAAAGCCGCGAGGAGGTCGACTTCAACTACGTCCACTGGACCGTCTTTGGTGGACGAGGCAACTTTGTGCGTCCAGAGCAGGTGCGCGATGGCATCAACAACTGGACGGTGGCATTTGACCTGGCTCGTGACGACCTCGGCGCGGCAGAGACGGCGACGCTGACGGTGCAGCTTGCGGGTGTCAAGACGGCCAACGGCAACAACAAATGGGGCGGCCTGCTGCCTGGCGAAAAGTACAGCAACCTGCCGTACACGGTCTCTTTGAATGGAGCTGCCGAGGAGACCTGGGTGATTCCCTACTGGCGTTCTGGGTCGTGCGGCGTGCGAAGCCAGGTCGTCTGCCAGAACATCGAGTACAAGTTCCGCTTCCCGGCCGACAAGCTGCGCGAAGGGGAGAACGAGCTGGTGCTGAGCCTGCCGTACAACGGGACCAACACTGAGGGCGCGCTGTTGACCAATGCGCTGTATGTGCAGTACGACGCTCTGCGGTTCGAGCTGGAGTAGGGAGTCAGTGAGGGCAGAGCTAGGGTAGTAGGGTCAATCCAGTCGAGATGCTCCAGTTTGCGAGTCAGAAACAGCCGCCCACAATGATTCTGCATCGCATCAAGCCGGTTGCCCGGCTAGCTCAATCGGTAGAGCGTGAGACTCTTAACAGAGATCACATCTCAAGGTTGTGGGTTCGACCCCCACGTCGGGCTCAATTCCTGACGTTTCCTGCTCGCAGGATCCTGACGATTCTTTTTTGGGTGTGTTGGGGAGGCTTGTCGAAAATTTTCGTGTCCAATCAATCTCGTTGTGGCGCCTTCATTTTTTTGCTCAACGCACGGCGATAGGGCGGTGGCTCCAGCCGATAGGCAATGAGTCAGCAGGCTAAGGGCGTCAAAGGAGTCAAGTGGCGTGGCCCACGCAGTTCGAGATTTCTCCAAGCGCCCCCAACATGCCGAGTGTCTTCCAGGCAGCAAGACCACCTTCAACCCCCCGCCTCCACACATCCACAGACGAGAATCTGAGTTCAGCCGTGTGTAAAGATGGAGGAGGGGGGTGGGAAGACGTCGCAGTCACACCGCAGCCACCGCGTAGACGACTGCGAGGGCTACGCCACTGGCTCGGTGTTGAGTCACCGCGAGAGGCCTTATCTGGGCCTCATGAGATGAATTGCAAACATCACTTGATGAATATTACCTCCATTCGCTTTCCTCCTCTTACTCGCAATTGTTCGTTTCAGCACCGCATCGAACAACAGACGGTCGTTCGTCCCCGAATGCCACGATGAAGTCCCCTCGATCGCCCTTCCTCGAAGCCCCCCGCGAGATCCGCGACCTCATCTACGAGTTCTATGTCGCTACCGATGATGGCCTCGGCTTTGTCTACAACTTTGAGACCGGCAAGGTCCGGCCTCGCAGCGGCCTCCCAATCGACCTCTCGCTCATGTACACCTGTCGTACCGTCGCCACCGAAATGCAAGGCGTTGCACTCGGCCAGAACACGATCACCTTTACCACCTTTTACTCTGAAGAATTGTCAAGCCGTGTCGCCGAATACGATTCATTCTACCAGGAAGTCTGCCAGCTTCAAGTCGGAAGCCTAGCGTGCGCAGAGACGTCTGTCATTGCCACCAACGCCCGCGACGAGGTCACTCGTGACTTTTCTTGGTTCGGGGCCGCTTACGACGCTGCCATGCGCATCCAGCCCACGCAAGACATCTACCACCGAGACCCCTATGACATTGCTCGCTACCGAGCCAAACTCCTTCTCGTCAAGACCGGCGGTCCGGCCCCGTTGTTGCATTTCCAAGCAGTACTGCGGGCGTTGACGCTGGCCTCCGCAACTGGCCAGCAGTTTGTCGACGAGGTTGGCAACAAGCCTTTTAGGATGGAAAGGGACGCACTTTGTCCGTTGGACCTTGCGCGACTGGGACATTTGAAGCCCTGGGCTATTCCCACTCGAGCTCGGCTTTCTGCTCTGAAGAAGGCATGGCCGAAAAGGTGGTGGTTCTTTGATGAGCCGGAAAAAAAGCAACGTCTTTCCGCCGCCGCCATCGCCATCCACTTCCTGGAAACATTGCCAACCACGACGGCATCTCAGCTGCGGCGGATCGTGTTAGACGAAGACCTTCCTTCCAGTCCGGATCCCTGGTCTCATGCTTCCGGGCTGATTCGGTTCTGTAAAGCCAATCCTCTTCCCTGTATCGAACGCCGCGCCTCTGTTTGGAAGACGGTGTTACAGGACAACGACGATCAGAGCCCAATTCGCGCGTCCCTGCCTGGCTTCCAGACGAGTCGATGGATCGCCGAGGCACACAGTCTCGTGGCGCAGGGCATGCCGAATGGATCCTTCTCGCTCCTCTTTGACGGAGATTCTGCGCCGGCCGAGAGCGCAGCTTTTTTCCAGTCTGTCCTTCACCGCGATACTGCCTGGCAGGAAGCCTTCGCGGCTCTGAGGGGATTGGGCATCGGCGGCTGGCGTCAACTCCTTTGGCACACGCACTTTGACGGGATGCCCCAGATCATGCGGGATATTTCCTCTGGAAAGTCCAACATCCGATGCAACTTCGACCCGGGCAAGCCAAAAGACTTCCAAAGGATCGTCGACAGGCACCGGCAAAGCAGCCGGAGAGATATAAAGATAGACCACGCTTGTCGACAGCCACGCTTCATCGAACAGCTTGCGCCCCCCGATTTTCACAAAATCGGCCACGAATGCTGGTGGACTACCCCGCCCGAGATGGATGACGCGCAAATTCGTCGGATGGCGGAAAATGACCTGAGCAAGGGGTGCTATGTACGTTTGAGCGATGATGAGTCGTGGCCCTTGCTGTCGATACGGTGCACATTCCTCAAACTTAGTGCGGTCACGCTTCGCAAGACCCCTAGGAGTATATTCTTGCCGACCAGGTCACGGCGGAGATTCGTCCTGAGATTGGGGGATTTGACATGCTGGGGGTACCATTTGGGTTTCGCGGGAGGCAACTTGTCCCTCTTCACCAACGAGTGCAGCTCGATTAACTGGGCTTCGAGTGCTCACCTAAATCGTTCAATTAAAGTCAATCTGTCTGGATATTCCATCGGTTATCGCAAGGAGAATGACTTTCCTGCTATGGGTGTTCCGTCGTCGTTGGCGGCCAACGAAGCATGAACTTCGAGGGACGTATGACAGCACCTTCATGCTCATGGGCCCTCCTACGGCAACTCAAAACGCAGCCAGGGGACATGGTCGATCTTATCGGTCAGTAGCACCAGTCAGTCGATCATTGCAGTGTCTCAATCGCGAGTAAGGGAAATGAGATTGAGGGACTCGGACGGCGCCAAAACCTCTGATCGCCAACGACGACGTTTGGCAGGGGACCGACCCGCTGTTCTGGGCGGAGATTTCATCGCCGGCGTTGGCTCGGACGTGCAGCTTGTCTTCGGGGAGGCCTTGCCGCTGTTCCCGCAGGACCCTCGCTTCGATGTGCGATCCAGCTGAGGGCAGTGAGCGCCCGAGGAGAAGATGGGCGACTCGGACTCGCAATGCCTCCTTTGCCAGTCACAGGCAGCACAGCCATGGATGATGACTAATGAGCCACAGCCAACAGACTCCCTTCCAACCGTCACTCCTGAAGATGTCTCTGAATCTGCTCCAAGACCAGCAAACTCAGCTCGCTTGCCAGCGTAGGGCGGGCAATTGGCAAGGCGTCATTACTCCGAGCCGTGCGCCCAGACCGCTCGATCAGCGGGAGCGCGCGGCAGGGCCCTCCTGTTCATGCCCACGCGGCGACCAGTCCGAGTGTCTCGCGCGCACGGCCATGACGCCGTTTGCTTTTCCCAAACAACGAGCGATAAGCCAAGTCTGCCAATACGGATCATCCAGGAAAGGAGAGGGGCGAAAATGCCTCATACTCATACCTGAGGAAACACAGAGGCGGACAGGTTGTCTCGTCGGCTGCGGCAGAACGTGGTGGGACAGAGTCACACAATGGCGGCAATAGAATGTGATGCGGCCAGACATGTCCAACATGAAGAGAGACCAGCTCGTAATAAACATCGAAAGGCAAGACGGGAGGTGATGGTCATGGTCAAGTTTGTCCGTAGACGCATTAACATTATTGTACCAGCTCAGTGTATTTGTCCAATATATCTACATTTGCCAGTACCGTTTTCCCATCGATGCATAGTCCTGTTCCACCGCCAGGGCCGGCACGAGCGGATGTGACACCGCGCCCGCGCCAGGACCCCATACCATTACCGGGAAGAGCAAAGCTGGCCGCTCATCAGGAGAGACGAGTGACTGCGTGAGGATGATGCGCTTAGAGGGCGAGGGCGACAAGGCCGGCGAGGGCGGCAGCGCCCATGAAGCCAGCCTTGGCGGCACCGGCCTCGACGGGGCCGGAGGTCTCGGCGGGGGGAGTGACGGTGCCGTTGCCGGTGGGAGTGTGGGAGGGAGCGGCCGAGGCGGAGGGGACGGGGTAGGAGTCGTCGTCCGAGGGAACGGCCGAGGGGAGAGGGTACGAGTCGTCTCCGGAGGGGGCAGCGGCCGAGCTGGCGGGAGCGGCGGCGGAGCTGGCAGGGGGAGCGGCAGCAGAGCTGGCAGGAGGAGCAGCAGCCGAGCTGGCGGGGGGAGCGGCGGCGGAGCTGGCAGGGGCCGAGGGAGGGTTGGCGCAAAGGGCCTCGGTGGCGGGCTGG
Organism: Plectosphaerella plurivora; assembly: GCA_020726575.1. Lineage (NCBI taxonomy): Eukaryota > Fungi > Ascomycota > Sordariomycetes > Glomerellales > Plectosphaerellaceae > Plectosphaerella > Plectosphaerella plurivora. The sequence goes on from JAGSXJ010000031.1 coordinate 353,423, forward strand.
ACCTGGCCTGGAGGGAAGAGTTAGCATGTATCTCGAAATAGAGGCTCCAAGCTGGACATACCGATGGCGACCTGAACACCGCAGGCGGAGATGACGCAAGGGGTGGCAGCGGCGGTGACGGCGGCGCGGTTGGCCTCCTGGCAAGTGCAGGCGAGATCGCCGAAAGTGCAAGTGGTCTCGGACTCGGTGGCGTCGCGGATGCAGCTGACGGCGCACTCAGGGAGCTCCTGGGCAGAGACGAGGGCGACGAGCGCGGCGAGGGTGTAGAAGTACTTCATCTTGACGGTGGTGGGTGGGTTGGGTTGATATTAGGCGTTTGGAAGATTGAAGATACTGGATGTTGTACAAGAGCGAGTGTACAGGTTTGAATGATGCCAAGCGAATGTGGATGAGGAGAGGAAAGGAAAGAAGGGGAGAAGGGAGGGCGAGGCGGGTGTGTTTATATGCACTTGAGGGGAGGTGAGAGTGGCAGTGGTGTGTGTGCGCGTGGCGCCGTCAGTGTCAGATGGGAGGAGGAGGGTACGAGAAGCACGGCACGGGCTGGGTTGGCCGTGCCCTTGCAACCTTGCAGAGCTTAGCTAGGCCAGGCCCGCTGCGAGGTGTGTGCGTGCGTGCGTGCGTGCGTCCATGGTTCGTCGTCCGGTCCCCTGGTGGTCCAAGCCCACTGCGGGAGTGAGTTCAGTCTGATCATCTGGCAGGGCCGGCCGTTGTGGTAGGTCCAGGGGAGGGGGCCCGGTGGCTGGGCCGGGGGGAGGGACAATGTCCGGTCTGGGGGGTAGGGGGGCTGGTCCACACCACCTTGGTTGGGGAAGAGCTGCATGAAGGGCCGGGCTGGGTTCCCTGTAAGCATAACCGGTAGCGCGAGGGCGAGGGCGAGGTGAGGCGGCTTGTGAGGTGACGGTCGTTGAGAGAGGCGGCGGCGATGACGGACGACGGTCACACGGTGGACGGGGTAGGGGCCGGGGGCATTGCCGGATTGGACAAGCTGCTCCGCGCCGATGAACCGCCCCCCTTGCAGCAGGATGCGGGAGGAATTCATTTGGCTGAGAAGCTGGTTGGGCTGGACCTGGCGCATCAGGGGGGAAGGGGTTCGATGCAGGTATTGGTTGGAAGGGGACGGCATGTGAAAACGGCGATGGGAGGATTTTGGATTGACTTCGTAATCTCGGCGGTACACGCCCCTGATGCATCGAGTCGTGTTGGTTTTCTAGCCAGGTTCTCCGTGGTCTGTGGCGGTTCTTCCTCTCCAATGACGATCTTACGGGACGGGAACGAGGACCTGGTGGCGGAAAATAGAGTGGGTTGCGTACTGGAGACTGCATGTGGTTTGTTTCTTTTTGGTGCTGGGCTAGAAGGAGGACGCGTGGGAAAAGGGGGACAGACGTTGGATTGACGTTGAAGAGGGAAAGGGGAGGGCCCTGAAGGAGGGTCTGCTGGGCGCGGGCCGGTGCCAAGACCATGACCAAGATCCAGTACAGGGCAAACGGGGCCTGGGGGGAACAGGGCAGGGCGCCGGGCAGCAGGGCATTCCAGGGCAGCAGCGACAGGCTTCCCCTTCTTTTCGGGGGCCCACGGCGGTGGAGTGTCCCGTCTTCCCCCTTTGCTTCCCGCGCAAATCCGGGGTCAATCAATCACAATCAGCTCGCCTTGCTCATCTGTCCATAACCCCTTTGTCAATCTGTGACTTCCTTGCCAACCACCTCGACGTAAATAACCACACAACATGAATTGAAATGGCCGGCGCCCTCCAGACGCAGGAACAGGAACAACAAGACCCAACCGGTGCACCACACCAACAACAAGCCCGTCCGCTAGCCACGCATCTCCGGCACTGCCGACACTCCCCCCTCTCCCCTCCCCCCCTTCGGCCCCCCGGCGTAACGGTGCTGGATTGGTCTCGACCTGCTTCCAAGTTGGACCGAGCGTTGCAGCGCGCATTTACCACCGAGGGTCATGCCCATCTCGATTGGCCCTCGACCCCCGTTGGCGCCCCTCCTTCGGCGGGAAAAAAGAAAAGCAAGGCATCGCATCGGGATGGGGACCGGACCCAGATGCCCATCTTCCAGTCCTTCCTCTTCCACACCTCCACACACACCTCTTACAGCCCCCTGCCCCCCGGACCAACGAGAATGTGTCCAGCCAGCAACCCCCCTGTCCATCGCTGCACTAAATCCTGGGGTTGGCCGTCTGGGCCGCCGAATCACAATTTCCCCCGCACGAAGCACCTCATCACAAGCTGCGATGCTGGGCGGGTGCCGAGGTGCCAGACGGGGACGGCGGATCTCATGGCACTGCACTTTCACCTCCAGCCTCTCTTCCCTCCTCCTCGCCTATGACGGCGACGGCCGCGTACTTCTATCAATGGTCGGACGAAAAACAGCCGCAGCACGACCCAAACATGACGCCAAACAGGCAGGCAAGTAGGCAAACTTATCCCATCCGGTCCTCTCCCCTCCCGTCGGCGTCCACCTCCCGTCCGATCCCACCCGTGAATGCAAAAACTCAAAACCATCCATTCGACGTCGACAACAAGAGGCAATCTCCCCCGAGCCGCGGGCAGAAATCTCCCCCCTCCCCTCGCGGTGTCACGCTGCCATCGGCTACACACCTCCTCGCCCCCCCGTCCTGCCACCATTGTCGATCCTCCCAAACGGAGTGACACTGCCGCGCCGCGGGTAAAGTATACGAGAAAAATAGAATCCCCGACACCCCCCTCTCTTCTACCGCACCGTAAAAACCAAGTTTGCAGATGCAACCCAATGATGCATCCGCCGCAGACAAAGACATCACAAAAAACAAGGGGGAGGCGAACAAAACTGACACGGTGACACCCCTTTCCAGAACGCGCCACATTGGCCCTGCTGTGACTCTTTCCCCTTACCTAAACCCCCTGCCATTCTTCCCCCTCTGGGAACCTTCCACAGGGCCCTCAATTTCCGTAATACGCTCTCCACCTCCGGCCGATCCCCCCGGCCGGGGACCTTCCAAGTCGAGGCCACAGCGCGTGGAGAAGCCTGTCAGGCCCCGTTCCTCTTCCTCCAGGTTGTCAGCCCACAAACGGTGTGGACGGCAAGGGGCCGGGCGCCTGTGGCAAATGACGTTGCATCTTTCATGCGCCTGGCCACCCCGACGACTATTGAACCCCGGGATCCACCACCAAATCCGGCAACATACAGACACACTCACCAGACGCCAGGCCTTGAACTGGAGACATCGCCGTTGGGAACCCATGGGAACCACTTGCCGTCTCTCCCGTGCCGTGGTGGTGCATCACATGCGAGGCGAACCTGCCTCCAGCTCCTCATCTTTGCCCTGCCGTCTCTCCGTGATATCAATAGACTTGGTCTCGCCGGAATCCCCCCGGTTTGCTCATTTCCCCTTCTGACGTCTATTTCCCCTTGCATCGATTTCCAAGCGAGGATGCAATTCGACACATGCTGCTGATCATTCCTGGCGGGTGATGAAGCGAAACGACGGGCGTTGGTGATGGTCGATCCTCTCACATGGAGATGTTCCTGGTCAGGCTTTCGGTCTGGAAGGATGTGGGCTAGAGAGGCGAGTCAGCTTGGTTGCACGTCGGTGACGGCCCGCGGCTTGTGAAAGTCCGGATGGCACGTGTCAGCGCGGATAGACTGTTGCCGGGCGTGGCCGTGTCCAAGTTGGCTCTGGTTGGGGCCCGGGGGGTGCACGCTGGTCCAAGGCAGACAGTGTTGGCTTTCTCTGGGTGAGGTTCCTCCAACCTTGTCTGTTGACCTCATGAGCTTTGCAACCTCTCTGGCAAGGTGAGTTTTCATCTAGATGCTTTGAATTTGTCTTGCTGAGCATCTCTGATCTTGTCTCTAGACTCTTCACCCGTCATGGCAATTCTCGCCCTTCTCCTCATCGAACCGACCCTGGGTGCATCTGCACCTCTCATGCCCTTCCTCCAGAAATCTCGATACAATGCCAGCGGTTGAACTGTCCTGAATCCCAAGGCTGTTCAGGCATACACACGGCTCACACACGATAAGACCTTGATGGCGATGCCATCAGATAATGGCCTTATCGCCATATCAGTCAGTGGGTGCACGTGGGCAATGCGCTGAGGCGGCAACTTGAGCCCTGAGTTGACGCTGTCTGTTTGCAACTCGCCCTGAGAACAGGCGCCTTCCAAAAATTGGACGCGTCCAATTTTCAAACAGCGCGCACCTCTCCTCCGCGGTTTCGCACAATACCATCACGCAGTGCATCTCCCAGCAACGAGAGATACTTTCGGACTGCAAACGTCACCATGGACCCTCCCACTCGTCCCAATACCGCTCAGGCTGAGCAGGCTGAGGAGGCTTCCGAGCCCGCTTCTTCGGGCCCTGGAAATACCTTTCTCGAGCGTCTTGCTACCTTCTTCGAGGACAACGACGAGGGCGCATGCAAGTGGCCAAGCCATCTCCCCACCCCGGAGGATATGGCTGCTGCCGGTTTCATTCTGAACCCAACCGGCACTCTGCTTGACAACACCACTTGCATTCTCTGCAACCTCCAGTGTTTCGAGTGGAAGTCGAAGGACAACCCCTACGACGAGCATGCAAAGAACAACCCCGACTGCAGCTTCGTCCTGAGCAAGGTCTTTGCCAAGTTCCGCGGCAAGTTCCGCGCCAAGCGTCGCATCAATGCTCGCAAGTCGCCCAACTCCAACACTGCCGCGGACGACGGAATTACCCCCAAGATCTTACGTCGCCGTAAGAAGAACACTCTTACCAAGGTTCAGACTGTGGCCGATCTGGAGCCCGTCGCCGTGTTCGTCACCCCCACCAAGCCCATGCGCATTCAGATCTCGAGCGGCGGTGTCAGCATGGATCTGACTGTCAACGGCAGCGACGTCATGGAGACTCGTGAGTTTGTTCCTTGCTTCACACCCTTCAATGTACTGACACGATCTTCCCTAGCTACCAAGAAGCGTCGCTACCACTAGATCAGCCTTGAAGACCTGAGATCCTCCACCGCCTACAGAATCCTTCAGAATCGCATCTCGCCCTGATGACAAACACAAGGCCGTTTGCAAGGGGAAGCAGAGGAGATTGAGCTGCAGGATGAGCGCAGGGGATTGCTCCGAGGACCCGGCATGACGACATTACAGGAACGCCAGGGAGCTCACGTGGGAAGAAGGGTCGATGGTGTGGCTTGAGCATGTGGAAAGAGTTTACATTGGGCTTCTGTGCCAGGTTATTCTCCAGGACTGTCTTGCAGTTCTGTTTACCAGGCGCTTCTCCGGCTCATGTACCTAGACTTGTTCCGCATGCACATGCGGACAGCCGGGCATCAAATGCCCACTGAAATCACCCCACGTCTGTCTTGATCGTACTCTTCCATAACCACCCAATCATCACCGAGTCGCCTGAAGTCATTGTCGGGGAAGCGGCTGATCCCTAGGGCAGGAATGGGTATGTATTGTCGGACCTGGGGGCCAACCCGGTGCCTCAGATAGGCGCAGGCCGTGGAGTCCGCGTAGTGCGGCGCGGCTGAGTCCGCCCAGTGCGTCAACACCGCGCAGTGCGTCCAGTCCCTTCTGCTCCAGATATTAGGACTCCCCTGCTCCAATGTTCCCTGCTTGGACCAGCAACTATAACATTACATGATTGTCTCCCTTCAAGTTCTTCGAATCACTCCTCGGTATCTTCTGGTTCTATTCGAACAAGCACAGCTTCGAAACCCAGTGTTGCCAATCGACATTGCGGCAAGCGCATCTCGCGCAGTCTCGAAAGCATGCATCACCTGTCTGAGCTTGCGTCTCCACTTCGGAGCATCGGTCAGGCTATCTCCAGGCCACGGAAAGCTTCTGCAGTTTCTCTCGACTGGGAACTCGAAACCTCGCCCACCATCCTCCTCGGCAGAGGTTGCGAAAGCCTGCCATCATTCTGGTCCGGAACCATCTCGACAACTGTCAAAGAACCCGCGGCGGAGATCATCGGCTTTTACGCTGTGCTCAAGGCTCACACTATTCAGAAAAAGCCGGCCAGAAACCGCTGCGCGGAATGCAAGTACCAGTACTTCGAAATACAACACTGGTCTTTCCTAAGCCAAGACACCGTCCTGCAGAACGGCACCCACACTTTTCCATTCTCAACCCTGGTGCCAGACCATCTGCCAGCCTCCATGAAGTCAGCTTTGCTTTCCATTTCCTACGAATTCCACGCCGAAGTCCACTTCAAGTCTCCGGGCACACCGAAGCACACACCACAATCTACGACCTTCGACCGAATCTTGACCATCAGGCGCCACATCTCCATTCCAACCTTCCCTTTGCAAGCGACTCGCAGTCTTCCAGTCACGGGCATACAGGTCGAAAGCTCCATCAACTCGATCATTCGTTCTACCGGAGTCAACAAGACCTCTCTCTCCCTGTCTGGCCTCCTCTCCTCCTCAGTTAATGGACAGGAGGACTACATCTGGCGGTTGTGGCAAGGATCTTGGAGGCTGGAGGAGAAGATGGAAGCCATTGCGATCCCTTGCGACCGACACCGATGCTCGACGCCCGAGCACAAGAAGAAGGACCTGCTTCGCAGAAAGATCCGGAATCTCGGCCAAGGGGTGATACACAACACATGGGAGGAACGCGAGGCCGAGGGAACAGCGCAGGTGGACTTCAAGTTCAGCATCCGGCCACACTCCATCAACTCCGAACGAAACTACAGCTACGATACCAAGAACCTTGACGGCACCGAGGTGATCCATATGCTGGTCGTCGACCTTGTCCTCGTCAAGGAGAGCTTTCCACATGGAAAACCTCACTCGTCAATCCGAACGGGTGTCGCCAAGATCCTGACCTTGCCCTATCGGGTGTTTTTGGTTGATGATCAGAGTACAGGGCCAAGTTGGATCGTGGAGAGTTCACCGGCCTACCAAGACAAGGGATCAAGTCCGCCAGGATACTGGGATGGGGAAGACATCGCCAAGTTGGAGAATTCTGGTAGTAATGCCGCCTGAGAGATTTATCTGCGGCCCAACGGGTATCTAATATCACTTATCAACATCCTGCAATGCAAACCCCGCTGCGCTTCCATGCCATTCTTCTTCCACCGTATCACTCCTTCGGCCAACCCTTCACCTCCAGTTGCTCGTCACCAAAGTGACATCCATATGGCGGTGGCACCAACACGCCTGCGCAGGTGGTGACTGGACTTGGAGATCGTGTTCTGATGAAGCGTCCTTGAGCATTGATGGGCATTGCTGGTGACACGAACAAGGTGATCGGGATCGGGACATGGCGCTGCAGTTCGTCAGTGATGTTGGCAGTCGACTCGAAGGGAGGCCTTGCTTACCTTGATGACATCCCCTTCTTCGTTTTCAATCTCCAAGTCGACGTGGAGCATATGGCTGACCTGGATGCCGAGCGCGTCGACATCTGGCGAGCAGTGACTTGCTTCCCCTGGCAGCGGCAGCTCCTCTGCAATATGCAGCCCTTGTTCATCCAATTCTTTCTCTGGGACATCATCTTCCCGGTTCTGCATCTCCAACAAGTCCCAGCCCAATACTTCTCGAGATGCCGCGTACCCAACGTGGCCGGTGATCTCCCTGCCTTCCAGACGATGGACCTCGACCAGCCGACTAGTCACTGACTTGGTCCGCCAGCCTTCTTCTGGTAATGTCATGTCGACCTCGACGGGAATGCTGGTGCCAAGAGCCACAGCCTTGTGTGAAACAGAGACGGTGTAGGCCATCTTGCCACCACAGGTTCCCTCGACAGTGATGGCATCCATCATTTCAAAGTCCGCTGTAGGAAGCGTCCGCATGATGCGGATGGCTCTGATCCCTTGGGGTGGGGAGCCAGGCTTGTCTCTGATGGTGTCGGCCTTGAGGTAGTACGCGATGCTGCAGCGAGAACATCCTTTCGTCGTCTCAGGTGTCGCGCCGGGAATGAGGAGCTCAAATGGCCATTCGTAGTTGCCAGCGGGTATGCTATCGTCGTCATCCGTGTGGGCCAAGGGCTTGATGTCGAATGGTTCCCAGGTGTGCTCGAATCTTGTGGTTGTTTCGGAGGTGCCAAAGGCTGGGAGTGATGGCTCATGACGTCTATGGAGGATGTGTTAGAAATGAAGGAGAGAGTCGGCGGATGGAATTACTCACGCAACTCTGCGATGTCCCACCATGGAGAGGCGGACACCTTGAATTCTTTGGGGTGTCGGCAAACGAAGCAAGATGGTTCCTTGGAGGTATTGGTCTGGGGCTGTGGTTTTGTCGCCTCTGAGGACGACGAAGTCCTGGCTCGGTCTGTGTGTGTGTCAGATCGACAACACCTTATGTAGGAAGAAACTACTTACTGAATCCGAATCGAGGCATCGTGGAAGCCTCCTGTCAGGCGGGAGATGATGGAGTTCATGAAGCGGTTGTGGGAGTAACACATTTCTGTGCTGGAATCTGATGGTGTGGAAAAAAGTAGACGGAGAAGCCTCGGAGTTTGAGCCTGGAGAAAAGGCACTGGTATGTGGAGAAAAAGGGTTCCAGCCGACAGGTTATCAATGGCCCTGACGCGGGGATGTCGCTGTGGCGGGTAGTGCCCGACTCCCGATGCTGAGAGGCTCGTATTCCTAATCGGGCAGCTCCGCGGTAGCCCGCGCCATCGGGGGCCAGCGTTTTTCTTGGCTGACTCTGCATCATGACATGATTCGGCTGATGTCCGAGGACGCGTGACTGTCGGAGTTGGAAGATCTTTCTTGGTAATGAGTTTTCGGGAGTAGATGCGGCGGGAGGCGACATGACGGTGAGTTCAATGGTGATGGGGCTGAAGGGCGGTTTGTTTGCCCGGCAAAGAGGACACACCATGTCGGTCCGACATGTCAGGTTTGTTTGGAGGAATTGCTGTGCATTTAGTTCCACAAGGATGGATTTGTCTTTCTCCAAAGTAGAAGCCCTGGCCGGCAGGATTCGGGACCTCATGGTGCGGTTGAGGCTCCGCTTATGATCGTGGCTTTCACCTTGGGCCAAACATCAGGACACTGAGGCCCGCAGGATCCAAACATTCCCACGAGTTAATAAACTTCAATAAAAAATAAGGACGCAGAGACTCCTCCAAGCAGCTTCTGAGAAGTGAGAATGCTGGGCGTGTTTCTGGGTGTGCAGGCCGACGGGACCAAAAATTTTGACCACCGCAGGGCTCGAACCTGCAACCTCCTGATGAAACTACTGATCGTAGTCAGATACTCTGCCAATTGAGCCAGGCGGCCATCGATGAAGATGGACGAGTTATCAGTATCCAAGTAGGCTACAGCTGCGGATACTCTTTCGACAGGTCGTCTACGAAGACGGTTGAGAGGAATCTAAGGCGTGGTGGTGGTGTGTCTTATCGGAAGGAGATTGAAATGTTGGCAAATCGTATCATCAGTGGGTTTCAACGTCGGTCAGTGTTTGGCAGTTGACGGCCTGTGACTTCGATGTTGAATGGCAGGTGGTCGTGACGCCCCGCGACCGGGCGCCTGTCTTCATGTTGGTGATTCAATTCATACGCCACGTCGGATCACTGTGACGATGAAAGAAACGATCGCTCGACAGCATCAATCAATTGGAAGCCAGAGGACTCATCCACATCGCATGAACCTCGCTGCAGTGCCACCCAGAGGAATGGAACTTTTGAAGCGAGTCCTCCCTGTGGCCTGCCCCGGCTCCGAATCCCAACTCCGAATCTCCATCCAGCACCCGCAGCGACAAGACAGCCTAGCCGCTTGGCAAATGATCCGTCGCATTCGCCGAGCGGGACGCGCCGTAGGACGAGGGCGATTTGAGGACAGCTCGTGAGACAGAATGTCTCAAAGAACCCTATATTCAGGGCGTCTGGACGCGATGGGTTGTCGTGGTGGTTCTGCCCTCCTCAGGCTCGGCCGGGCGGCCAGGCGTCCAGGCATTGCATGTGCAATTTGCCAAGCCGGGTCCAAACATCGCACCGGCGGAGCAGATTCCTCCTCGCCCCTGTCTTTTCCCTCTGCACCAAAGCCGATCAGCTTCAGCAGTACAGCCATCTCATGTCCTGGTGTCACCGCGGCCCCTGAATTCGGGGAATCTTTGCGCGACAACCATCTGCTGTATCCCGCCATAAGTGTAAAACCCCGAGCAACACAAAAAAGAACAAGCTCCGAGTCCCCCTCAAGATAAGGCTGAATTAATGACGGCGGGGTGTCAGAGGTGACTTTGGTCTCCCCCTGAACTGCACGTCCGTAATCAGACTCATCCATTGGCCAAATCGTGATTATCGCCCCTCCCCCTATCTCCCTGGCCCGTCTTCAATCGCAGCCACTTCGCAGTTGGTCACCTCCAGGCACCCCCTGTTGGATGCGCCCCGTTCGGCAGGTCACCGCGACAGCCCGACTGGGCGGCAGGAGGGCTTTCAAAGGCGAAAAATCACTATGACGCCAAGCTTCCTGCTGGTCCACTGCCGTCCAGTCGCAGGACAGGCAGCCAGGAATAATCTCACTGCCTCCTGGCGCATCGCCCTCTTCCTCTTCCATCCCTTTCCCCTCCAACAATCATCGTCGCTCACTCTTTGTGCATTTCACTTCTCCATCACTCGGTCAGCCCTCTGGGCGCCTCATCTTTGAAAATGGCCGGCCGCCGCATCTCCCAGCGGTCCATGATCCTGCTCGTGCCAGTCGCCACATTCCTCGCTCTCGGTGTCCTCTTCCTCCTCGCCCGCCCGGAGCTGCCGCCGCTGCCGGGCTTCAACCGCCATCCTCCTCCTCACCACCCACCACCACCACCTCCTCCGCCGTCTGGGTCGCCACAGCCCAAGGTATGGGAGCCGCCGACGGTCGACCCTCTTATTCATGGCATGCATGCCTCCGACTACGCAAAGACCAAACACGCGTACAAGCTCGAACCTTTCCCACCGTCGCCTCTAGGGTCTCTGCCCCCCATTGGAGCCCAGGATTCCGATTCACCCGCGCCATGGCTCGCCGCCGTCATCTGTACGCCCTGGGACGTGGAGCGACGCATGCTCATCCGGTCCAGCTGGATGCGACTCTACCAGGACCTCCCCTTCGACGCCCGCTTCGTCGTCTCCAATCCCGGGCCTCAATGGATCGAGTCCATCCGTCTTGAGAACAGCACGTTTGGCGACATGATTGTGCTGGATACGCTGCGCGAGGACGACTTTACCGCTAATACCGTAAAGACCCTCGGCTTCTACCGCTGGCTCATCGACCAGAGTCCCCGTCGCTACGAGTTTGTCTCCAAGATGGACACGGACCTGTGGCTCAACGCGCGCGGCTTCTGGGATCGCTATCTCAAGCCGCGGCTGTCCACCACAGACGGCGTCCAAAAGGCCACGGTGGAACAGACCATTATCGGCCAGCTCTACTACTCGCCCCCTCACAAGATCGTCTTTCCTCACGGCTCCATGTACACCGTTACCTGGGACATGGTCTCCCTCCTCGCCGACCTCCAGGATGAACACCACGTCGTCGCCGGCGAGGACATGGCTATGGCCGTCCTCATGCTCAAGGGACACCAGCAAGCTACCGTGGTTAACATGCGCGGCAGCGAAAAGTTCGACTTTGACGAGCGCGACACCCGCCACGACGGCACAGCCTGGGCGGTCGAGACCACCCGACCCACCGCTGCCGAACACGCCCTCTTCGGTCCCGATGTCATCGCCGTCCATCAGCTCAAGTCCAACGAACTCTGGCTCAAGGTAGCCGACTGCTTTGACGAGCGCGGAATCAAGCCCATGCCCCAATGGGTCCCGCCTCCAACACCGCCCACGCCCCCAGAACCAACGCCCCCGGCAGACATTCCCCCCAACGCTGACGAGGAAACGCGCAAGAAGCACGAAGACGCGCGTAAGGCCTATGAGAAGGCGCGCAAGAAGTTTGACGCCGATGCTGAGGAGGCCAAGAAGAATGAGATGCGCTACAGCCGCTCTCGCTTCGACGCCATCCCCAAAGACTACTGGGAGGAAATTGGCGGCACATGGCTTTGCAACGGCATCTGGAAGACCCCCGAGGGCGTGGACCGGAATCCAGAGCTTCGGGCGTGAGGGTAGCCATTGCATATATATACGGCCTTTTGCATTTTCTCGTTTTGGAACAGGATATCCACGAGGCGCTGCGGCGTTGGGTTTAGCATTTTCTACGTAATAACATAATGAATCAGTTGAATGCTGAAGACGACGTTGGGATAGAGGTCACGGCATGACTCGGTGATGTGAGAGGGTGGGTGGCACGGCCCGGTTCCGGTGTTGTACGAGAGGAAGAAGGATTTGCTAAAATGCAGTGGTATCATGATGGTACGGACAAACTCCCATATTTACGCCCTGCGCCCTCGAAACAATTTCGTCGTCAATGACCGCTTCTTCGGGTGCATATCCCTAAGCTGCCAGAGGAACCCAAGGAGGGATGCCACCGCCAGCTCGGCTTCAACCTCTGATCCCCCTTCCGGTAGTAGCAGCACGCCCTCGCTGTAATCGGCCGGGAGGTTGAGACTGACGCCGACATGGTGGTAGACGGCGACAACCTTGGGCTGCAGGTCGTCGCTGGACCGAACGAGTGTGTAGCGGAGTGCGCCGTGCTCGCAAGGGTGAATCTGCCACTGCCACTGCTCGCGGCCACCGATGTCGACGTCAAAGTACGGGAAGCGGATGATGCCACCTGGTGTGCGTTGGTCCGCGAGGGGGAACGACGCCGACACGTTGGTCCTCCTGTTTCTCCCCGAGTCGATGGCAAACGTACCGCTTCCAGAGCCTGGAAGTGCGCTGCAAAGCATCAGTCTCAGTCCAGAGGAAGGCATCTGGCAAGTCCCAAGGCGTATCTCTGGCACTTACATGGTCGTCTCCGCCGGTGCATCCCCACCCCGCCTCTCTAGAACGCCGCGAACGCCTCCGTGAACGGTGAGAAGATGGCTGACAATATCCCCATGCCCATCACCCGTCGGACGCCTCATGAGCGCCAATTCGACTCTGTACTTGCTAGAGCCCATTGGCGCATCGCCAACGGCCCTGGCATATGCGGTTGAAACGTCGTACAGCGGCAGGTGGGCGATGTGGCGGTCGTGGCGGGGGATGAAAAGGACCCGGGAAAAGTGGGCAGGCGGCGCAGCGGCCACGAGGTCTCGGCCGAGAAGCTGGTCCACGACATGAGCCGGGATGTTGGTATGGCCGATGGACCGGCCGAAGGACTCAAAGTCAGTCCACCGGGCCTTGCTGGAAGTTGTGGTCGAAACTGAAGCCATATCGGAGTCTGTAATGTAATGGGAGGAGGTGTCGATGATGATGTCTGCCATGATATCTGTTTGCAGGCGGGCGCGGCTGATGATATAGGGCTGTCGAGCCAAGGTGTAGCTCCGCCGGATTCCGCTTCTGTCAAAGTCTCAAGCCCGGGTCGGTGTCTCGGCGGAGATTCCCATCGAGACACTTTGATGCCGGAGACGTCGTCAGATGTCGGTGACGATGAGAGGGGTCATTTTTTTCCCTTACGCCCTCCTTGGGGAACTACCGATCAGCCGCATCGTCGGTGGCCGTGATGTGCCGGTGTCAGGCGTGGGTGTGACATGACGGTGAGAGTCGCGGAGTGGCCTGAAAAGGCAAGCGGCGACGGTGGTGCCCGATTGGGAGTGTACCGCGGCGGAGGAGGGCGGTGCCGTTTTGGGATACTCCTCTGGAGGTACCCGATTTGGAAGCTCCTGAGCAGTGCTTTTGGCCAAGATCTTGACCTGATGTCAAGAAACTTCAGTTGCGATGTCAAGAGGCTTCAATTGAATTGTCATCAGGCGCCATGATGCACCGGCTATCGGGCGGGCGTGAGTCGATCTCAAATTGAATTGGACGACATCAACTACAGCTGCGAAAGCGGCATTCCCGACATCGGTTGGCCAACGTCTGGTGCTTTCGACGTCGCGTCCGTTTGTCATCCGCCGCCGCCGAATGAAGCGATCACGAGACTTCACCACGCCATGCTGTCATGTCAATTGACACGATTGCACCGACCTCACCGCACCCCTCGTAACGTCTCCACCTACGTCGACATTTCGTACCCGCCAGTTCGCATACGCGGAAACGGCGCCGATCGTTGAAATCAAGCTTTCTCCAGGATTTCAGCGCCCGCGAAGGATGCACTCGCGAACCAGTCGAGGAGCGATTTGCTGTGCAGGTCTCGCCCGTCCTGGCAATTGATGGACGTCGGCGCCGGTTCCAGGCAGCGAGAGGGAGGTCCCCGGGCGGTGCGCGCAGGTGATGTGGTTGCACGTGGAGGCTTGGCTGTCCGCGCGATGCCCCTTCAGTGGTCAACGGCCCTTGTCAGCAGCCCGAAGAGGGAAATGTGGTTGGAGGCGCGGGCCCGAGATGACTGCGGCCACTGTTGCACTGCCTCTTGGCACCCCGGCGTGATGTCGACCCCAGGAAGACAGGTCAACTGACGGGTTGGAGAGGAGGAAGGCGAGGGAATAAAAAGGCGACCGATCGCGCCGTTGCTTGGTCCGTGTCTATTTTGCATTGCAAGCAAAGTCTCAAGTCAAGACAAAACAGTCGCACCGAAACACCAAATGAACTCGTCACAATACCAACAACACCAGCAGCTCGTCGTCCCCCGGTCGGAGGCGAGCACGCACCAAGTCATCCAGCCCCGCCGTCAGAGCCAACAGGATTATCGCCAATACGAATACCAGGACGAGCGGCCTCGTCGCTACTCGGACGACCACTACTCTCATCACGACAAGCCGCGCCGCCGCGAAGAGCGGAATCCCCTCATGACCGTCTGGCGGGAGACGTACGAGGTCTGGGACGGCGTGCTCGAGGTCGTCGGCAAAGCCTGGTTCAAGATGGGCGGCAAGTGAGCGATCGACACGAAATAAAAAACAACCAACTTCTTCAAGACACCAACTCCCTGGCATGCCAGCGCGCGAAAGCCTCATCATTCGCCGCATGAGGCGCTGGGAGATCACGGTCGGCATGATCGACCGTTTTGCAATCTTGCCCTGACACGCCAAAAACAAGGCGGCCGGGCGGGAAGTCTGGAACTGGGTCCAGTGCTGTTCCATTTGTTCCACGGGCGGCCCACTGGATATTTCGAGCACTCGAACCACACGACGAAGGACACGGCCGGATCACCCGGCTGCCGGCAGGCTCGAGCGACGATGGGCTCAGTGAGACGCGCCAGAGACGATCCCGTGCCCCCGGGCGGCTGGCTCAGCCCACGAGGATAACGGGGAATGGCCCAGTTGCTTTCATCTGCGGCTGGCGGGGGCTGGAGAATATCACCGAGGGGAGACATGAGGCGGACACCGTCGGTGGCCGATGCGTCTTTGGTCAGAGGCTGAGGTTGCCGCAGTTCGCATCGTCGATGCATCGACCAAGGCGAGCGCGAATGGTGCGCCGCGTCCGATACCTTCCAGCACGAGCATTGCGAGGACCAGACGGGCTGATGAAGCTCAGCATGTTTGGATGGAGTGGATGAGACGGTGACATCAGTGACACGAAGCAAAGAAATGAGTACCAAGTAACACATCTGAATCAGCAGTTGGCAATCGCAACGTCGAAAGCGAGGTCTCGCACCGCATCCGGGCAGAACACGTGAGATGCGCAGCATAGGATACGAAGTCCGGTGAGCCGTGGACGGAAGCGAAAGAGAGGGCAAAAAAAGTCGTCGTAAGCAAGGGTGGTCGGGGTGGGGAGCGCATTGCTGATCGTATCCCCGACCCCCAATTTTCCTTCGCCGGTCGAAATTTCGCAGCTGGCCTTGGACAAGAACACTGCCTCAAAGCCCAGAAGTCTAGACAAGAAAGTGAAATGGCGCCCAAGATCTTGGACGACCGGCGGGTGAGGTTGGCGGTCTAGGGGTTGACGAGGGCTTCCAAGGGCTTTAATCCATTCTTGACCGTGGCCAAGACTTGTAGCTCCGGGGGAAGAGGACTCGCCCTGGAGTGGAGATTGGCCCCTATTCGCGGCACGCACGCTGGTGCAGTGAGGGAGTCTGGGCATCTTCAGGGCCCCGGCGCGTCTTGGACGATTCGGTCAATCCCCGTATTCCTGGGAGCCGTGCCGAGAGTGCGAGGTGCGATGGGTTCCGACGGTGAAAATGCCCCTATTTCAGACGACAGGCTAGCACAGTCGTGCCAAGCTCTGTTAGGACATTATCTCCATCGCTGCTTGGAATTATCACTTCTGGATCCAATCTTATCCGGCCTTATTACTGCCCCCTGACTACATCCCCATCGGTCATACTGTGCCCCGCTGGTACCCCCTGGTGAAACGAGATGATGCCCGGGTACCTCCCGCCTCTGTCCTCCGCCGCCAATCTATCGTGCCGCAGGGACCAGCGCCAGGTACCCCCCTCCATCACAAGGCAGGAGTGGGTCCCGGGTGTGTCGTCGCATTTCGCCAGAGGCAGCTGCGCCTTCCTCATTCCCCGCCGTGCCTCCATCGTCGCCATTTCATTGGCCAATGTGGTCCGCCCTCCCTTTTTTCCCGCGGTGGGCAGGTGCAATCGACAGGCGGTTCGTGGGTGCGACGGGTCAAATCGCCCCCCTGAAAGTCACTGCCGTCACAGCCCAGACCCAGGACTAGGCCAGCCAGCCCCTTGCCTCCTTGCCCAGATCCAGAAACAACGACCGCCACTCGTCCTCGGCGGCAGCTGCTTCCTAGCACCAAAACTCCATTTTCCCCTTTCCTCCTCCTCCCTCTTCAACAACCGGCCCCCCTCCCTTCCCGAGGAAACACTCGTTCTTTGAACCCTCTCTCTCTCCATCTTGACAACTCTTTCTTCTCCCGGGGAATCGAGCCATCGCCTGCTCGTGCCTTACTTTTTTAATCCCACCTTCGATCAATCCTTCTCACCCTCTTTTGGACACCCGTTTCTTTCCAGTCAACCCACTCGCTCTGTTGGCTTTCCAGCCCGCTTCGTCCGACGACATACCCCCGAATCCTCCGCAATCCAACGACACGACTCTCTCGTGCCCTTGCGACATTCCAGCTCGTCATCTTACAACAACACGCCACTAGGACTCCCTGTTCAGCGGCATTGATCAACCCGGTCATCCCGTCACTCCCACAACACCACATCAAGCACACATCCAATCGTCACCATGGTTCACAAGGCCGCCGCTCTGTCGGCCCTGCTCTTCGCGAGCAAGGCCCTCGCCCTCGACCCCATCATCGCCAAGGTTAGTCGCCCATTCACCCTACTCTTGCTTCCATTTCCCCGCTGACGCATCCCAGGGCAGCAAGTTCTTCTACGAGAACGGCACACAGTTCTTCATGAAGGGCATTGCCTACCAGGAGGACCCCTCGGGCGCCGGTGGTGAGAACGAGGACGGAAAGTACATCGACCCTCTCTCCAACGAGACCAAGTGCAAGCGCGACGTCCCAATCCTCGCCAAGGCTGGCACCAACACCATCCGTGTCTACGCCATCGACCCGAGCAAGGACCACGATGCCTGCATGAAGCTGCTTCAGGACGCCGGTATCTACGTCATCGCCGATCTTGGTGAGCCCTCGACCTCCATCAACCGCGACAACCCTCAGTGGAACCTCGACCTGTACAAGCGCTACACCGCGGTCATCGACTCGGTCGCCAAGTACGACAACGTCATCGGCTACTTCGCCGGTAACGAGGTCTCCAACAACGGCACCAACACGGGCGCTTCCGCCTTCGTCAAGGCCGCCGTCCGCGACTCCAAGCAATACATCAAGGACAAGAACTACCGCTGGATGGGTGTCGGCTACGCCGCCAACGATGACGCCGAGATCCGCATCAACTCGGCCCACTACTTCAACTGCGGTCCTCAGGAGGAGGCCATCGACTTCTGGGGCTACAACATCTACTCCTGGTGCGGTGATAGTACACTCCAGAAGTCCGGATACGACAAGCAGGTCGACTTCTTCGCCAACTACTCTGTCCCCGTTTTCCTCGCCGAGTACGGCTGCAACACTGTCGGCGGTGCCGAGGGCCGTCTCTTCCAGGACACCACCGAGCTCTACTCTGACACCATGAGCGGCGTCTTCTCCGGCGGCATCGTCTACATGTACCACCAGGAGGAGAACGACTACGGTCTCGTCAAGATCGGCAGCGACGGCAAGGCCACCACCATGAAGAACTACAACGTTCTCGCCTCGCACGTCCTGGCCGCCACCCCCTCGTCCACCGCCATGTCTTCGTACTCTCCCACCAACGAGCCCGCCGAGTGCCCCGGCATCAGCTCCGTCTGGCAGGTCAACGGCGATGGTCTTCCCCCCACCCCCGACAGCGACCTCTGCGACTGCATGTACTCGACCCTGTCTTGCATTCCCTCGTCCAGCCTCAAGCCTGCCAACTACGGCGACATCTTCGGCTTCATCTGCGGCGCTAACCCCGCTGCTTGCGCCGGCATCAACAGCAACACCACCATTGGTGTCTACGGTGCCTACTCCATGTGCAACGACACCGTCAAGCTCGCCTACGTCATGAACGAGCACTACACCGAGCAGAACTCTGCCGCCTCTGCCTGCGACTTCGACGGCGAT
Source organism: Plectosphaerella plurivora (assembly GCA_020726575.1). Taxonomy (NCBI): domain Eukaryota; kingdom Fungi; phylum Ascomycota; class Sordariomycetes; order Glomerellales; family Plectosphaerellaceae; genus Plectosphaerella; species Plectosphaerella plurivora. The sequence goes on from JAGSXJ010000031.1 coordinate 371,874, forward strand.
GGCACCGTCCGCACCGCCCCCGGCGCCGCCTCGGCCTGCTCCGACAAGCTCGCCGCCGCCTCGTCCTCCAACGCCGTGGCTGCCACTGCCACCGCGGCTGCCCCTAACTCCGGCTCCGGCTCCGGCGGCTCCAGCAACGACGACGGCAGCTTCGGCATGATGAACCGTCGTCTTGACACCGCCTTCTCCTTCGGCGACTACGCCGTCGGCGTCTACCTCCTCGTCGCCACCGCTGTCGGTGGTGCCATGGTCGTCCTGTAAGGAGGCTGCGTCGAAATTGTCGTTTCCCGCGTCGCCGCCCATGTACACATTGCCCGCGGTCACCCCTCATCGGGGCGGTTTGGTTTTATAATTAGCTAGGCAGGGACACGCCCCGCTGGGCATTTGGCCTCGCGGGCAGGCAGGCACCATTGAGTTGTGTTTTATGTTCTCCCATGGCATTGTTCGGACTAGGTTTTGCTTCCTTGATCATTATCGGCGTTGGGCATCCAACCGCTGTTGCGTGCACGAATAGATTCACTGAACCAACGGGTTTGCTTGGGTGGTGATGTGATGTTGTGCGTGAATAACTAGCGACATGTTGGCTTGTGATGCCGCTGCGCACCTGAAGATCCTCCAACCGCACAGTGATTGGAAAACCCAACAGCAAGTGAGTGACGGGGGACGGCGCGTCTTATCTGTGGACAGGCTCGTTTGGTCCGGTGCCGCGGGTGATGCTGCGGCTAGAGAGAGCGAGGCAATGAGATGCTTCTGATTGAGTAATGGGTGAGCAATGGGCGATGGGCGTCGCCGTTCAATCGTCACGGTTGCACCACAGCGTTGTGGCGGACGGCAGAAAGGCGGATGCGCCTCTTGTCTGGCTCCAGCACCGTCGGTCAACTTCGGTGTGGCGCGTGGGGTTGATAGTGGAGACAGGTGCCTGTGGTGGCAGCTTGTTGATACTGCTCGAGGCAAGAACCAAAATTGCAGTGAATGCAATTATTGCTCCTTCCAGTCTTCTGTCAGGTGAAACTTCATCTGACTGCCTGCCCCAGGTGCACAAATCTTGAATCGCAAGGAGTGGGTGAAAAATCTACCACCATCCCAATTTCACTTTTCCTCTTCTTCCCTCTGTCTATCATAAGCATCACCACCTATCTCACTCACCTGGCTTCCGCAGCTGGGTCCTCTCGACATCATGTCGAACCTCGATAGAGCCTATGCAGGCCTAGAGATATCTCATTACTTTCAGCGTCCCTGCCTTGGCAAGAACCAATTTCATGTCGTTCCCTACCCCAACTACTCAACGTCTCAGCTGGACGATCCCGACTATCAGAAGGAGTTTCGAGACCATTTCTACAGCGGCAATTTCCGACTCCACAAGGGGAAAAGTGTCCAGATCCGGGGATACATGATTGCCATCCAGCTCTATGGAGGCGAAGAAGGGCTGATGCGCGAGATGGAACCGTTCATCGTTAACAACCTCCGCCGCTGGTGCATCGCCGAGTCCAAGTATCTTCGAGGCCTCCGCACTGCAGCGGAGAGAAGCGGGTATGACTTTCCCGACACGTCGAACCTTGACAACACGGTCTACGCAGATGTCTACCAGCCGTACACCACCTCGCTGGAAGATGCAAAGAAGCTCGTCCAGACGAACCCGCAACCGCGCTGGATCCAGAACAGAAAGTCGCATCTTGCGTATCAACAGCAATGGCCTGGCATCGAAATCGACTGGGCTCCGCCGACCAACCCCACCGACAACTCTGTTCCCGAGTCATCTGTCAAGAACGGAGTGGACGACGTCCGCGTCAAGTCAGAGGAGCACCAGCAGTTTCAGGCGCTCTTCGGCAGCGATCCAGCCTCACCCAGGCCGCCATCCCCCACGGTTGAAGATTACCACTCGGATGAAGATGTCGACAATGTTACCGGAGACCACGAAAATGTCCGCGATCATCGCCAGCAGGAAGAATCTGTCGAGCAACCCGAAGACGTCGCCCCCATGATGCCGGCTGCCGAAAAGAACATCCCCGGCAACGCGTCGCGCCACGACATCGGCAACACCGGTCCGTCTACGGTCACCAACACCGCTACCCCGGCTCCTCGAGTCGTTGAGTCGCCGATAAGGCTGGATGCCGGCACCGGTATCAACCCCCGCAAACGCGCTCTCGAGGTCGCCGACCCGCCAGATGGAGCCCGCCCACGCCCCGCACCCGCACGCTGGGCAGCCGAACTCGACAAACAAGCCGCGCTGGACATGAGCCGTACACTGTCCAATGAGTCACGACGCCTCATCATCAACAAGACCATCTACGAAGGAGCGACGTGGTACGTCCTCGCATGGGGAACCCAGGCGGCCGGCATGTCCGCAGGCATCGCGCGTGCGGTGCAGTGGATATTCACGAACCACATTGAAGGGTCCACCCGATGGTCCGGGCTTTCTCTCCGCTTCATCCTCAAGTTCAGTCAAATAGGCCAGTACGCGGTCGTGGGACAGGTCAGCGATGCCCCGCTCTCCCAGAAAATGGTCGACAAACTCGCGAGGGGTGCACATGCTGCTTCGCTGCAGATGCCCATCGACGGACAGGCGAGGACTGCGGCGGCGATGGTGTCGCGACTGAAGGGCTGTGGCGCGGTGCTTCAGGAGATGATGGGACTGGATGTGGCTGATCTCGTCACTGAGGGAGCCGCGATTGACGATCACAGCGTGGCGGAAATCCTGGGTGGCGATCCTGCCGAGTACATGGGAAACAGGGCTGGCATGGGCCATCGCGCTGTATCACCTGGGATGATCGACCTCAAGTAAGGCCGTCAGGGAAGAAAGAGGGTGTTGTACGAAGAACACGAAGTGTGCTGACGAGAGGGAATCACTGTGGTCATGATAGCAGAGAAGCATCGGGATGTGGGGGAAATGCGAGCAACAGGTGCCAGAACACGTCTACGATAGCATCAATCGCGCATCAGCTGAGTAATGATAAGAACAGAAAACATGTCCCGACTTCGGCGCACACTGACCACACCGGGCCGGTGGCGATGCACGTCTGGTGATGGTGCAATGAACGTGTCGCGTCACGGCATGTTGCCGAAGGTCGATATCAGTATCCATGTCCACTCCCATCTGGAGTCGTGGCCCGGCCCAGCCCCAGCCCAGCCTATTGGGCCCTCGGTTATTCCCCCGATGCGGATTAATTTGACAAGGACCTGGATGTCCAACCCGGCCCATTGAATGGCGTCAATCCAGTCATGTATTTTTCCAACTCCGCCGGGCCGTTTGCCATGCAGCAGTCGCCCCGCTTGGTGGAGAGGGGAGACAACAAGAGGTACCGAGTCTGTGAACAACATCTTCTTCTTTAGGAGTTAAGCTGCCTGGACGCCGACCGGAGGTGCCGGGTTGGTGATCGAAAGGGGTAGTTTTCAGAGGCGGGGTTGCTCGGAGGTGCCTCGGCGTCCGCCACCTTCAACTCACGGCGATGCGAATGGCACTTGGAGGAGCGACAGAGCTCCGATGGAGGGTGACAGACATGCTTGGCTGCCAGCGTGCAGCGGCCAGGTATTTTTAGGGCGGTGCCAGGTACTCCCTGGGCCGTGCCCAGGCGAGGTTACACTAAGCCGTCTACCCCGCACCGGCATCTGTCGGCCACTTCAGGCCCTCAGTGGACCACGAGGTGCGCTGGAGGGAGGGGCAAAGAGGCCCCGGGGACGCGTGCATCGGAGGTCCACCGTGCTGCACTTGAGCCGTGAACTGTGGACTCTTGCCCAAGTCATGACGTCGAGCTCCTGCTGTTTTGAGCTGGTTTACTCGGGGGGCAAGAGCTTCAGTGGCGGGTGGAAGGTCCAACCCGGAAGCTGCTTGATGCACTGTGTTCAACGTGCTTCCCCTCCCGACCAACGGGATCCGAGCAATTCGTCAGACAGACCGCCCGAGAATCACAAAACGCGGGGGTGTCGTCCTCCCCCTTCCCCTCCAACATTTCCGCCCCCTCCTTCCTGTCCCCCTTTTTCTCAGTTACATATCCCATCTCTCCTTTATCGGTGCCTCTTCTAGGTACTTGTCCATCTCACTGAACACAAACACAACACTACTTCAACTCAACTCAACTCAACCGTCACCATGGGAGAGGAAGGTTCCCGTTGCCCTGCCCGCCAGCTGAGGAACGTCGGCGGCGGCGGCACCCGCAACCGCGACTGGTGGCCCGACTCGCTGCCCCTCAACATTCTCCGCCAGCACACGGATGTGACGAACCCTCTCGGCAACGATTTTGACTATGCTGCCGCTTTCAACAGCATCGATTACGATGCCCTGAAGAAGGACCTGACTGCCGTCATGACCGACTCGCAGGACTGGTGGCCCGCCGACTTTGGCCACTACGGTGGCCTCTTCGTTCGTATGGCCTGGCACAGCGCCGGCACCTACCGTGTCTTTGATGGACGTGGCGGTGGTGGACAGGTGAGTTCCATGATCAAGCACTGTGGATGAAATCCATCTAACACGTTTGTTCCAGGGCCAGCAACGATTTGCCCCCCTCAACAGCTGGCCTGACAATGTCAGTCTCGACAAGGCCAGGCGCCTGCTGTGGCCCGTCAAGCAGAAGTACGGCAACAAGATCTCTTGGGCTGATCTCCTCATCCTGTCCGGCAACGTTGCCCTCGAGTCCATGGGCTTCAAGACCTTTGGCTTCGCCGGTGGCCGTCCCGATACCTGGGAGGCCGACGAGTCCACCTACTGGGGTGGCGAGAACACATGGCTGGGCAACGACGTTCGCTACGCCGGTGGCAACAAGGGCGTCCAGCACCCTGGTGCCCTGGTGACCGACGAGACGAACAAGAAGGACGATAACTCCCGGGACCTCCAGAAGCCCCTCGGTGCCGCCCACATGGGTCTCATCTACGTCAACCCCGAGGGTCCCGACGGCAACCCGGACCCCGTCGCCGCTGCCCACGACATCCGTGACACCTTTGCCCGTATGGCCATGAACGACGAGGAGACTGTCGCGCTCATTGCCGGAGGCCACACCTTTGGCAAGACCCACGGTGCCGGACCCTCGGATAAGGTCGGCGCCGACCCCGAGGCGGCCGGTATCCAGTCTCAGGGCTTCGGTTGGGAGAACTCGTTCGGCACCGGCAAGGGCGCCGACGCGACGACCAGTGGCCTCGAGGTTACCTGGACCAAGACGCCCGTCAAGTGGAGCCACAACTACTTCGAGTACCTGTTCAAGTACGACTGGGAGCTTACCAAGAGCCCTGCTGGCGCCAACCAGTGGGTGGCCAAGAACGCTGAGCCCATCATCCCTCACGCCTTTGACGCCAACAAGAAGCAGCTGCCGACCATGCTGACGACGGATCTGTCGCTGCGTTTCGACCCCGCGTACGAGAAGATCTCGCGCCGCTTCCTCGAGAACCCCGACCAGTTTGCTGATGCCTTTGCGCGCGCGTGGTTCAAGCTGACACACCGTGACATGGGTCCCAAGTCCCGCTACCTTGGCCCCGAGGTTCCCTCCGAGGACCTCAGCTGGCAGGACCCCATCCCCACGCCCAACCACCCGCTGATCGACTCCAGCGACGTTGCGGCACTCAAGAAGGAGATCCTCGGTAGCGGCCTCAGCACCTCCAAGCTGGTGTCGACGGCGTGGGCTTCGGCTTCCACTTTCCGCGGCAGCGACAAGCGTGGTGGCGCCAACGGTGCGCGCATCCGCCTGTCCCCGCTCAAGGACTGGAAGGTGAACAACCCCGCCCAGCTCAGCGAGGTTCTCAAGACGCTCGAGGGCGTGCAGAAGAAGTTCAACGACTCGCAGAGCGGCGGAAAGCAGGTGTCGCTGGCCGATCTCATCGTTCTCGCCGGCGCTGCCGCCGTTGAGAAGGCGGCCAAGGACGCCGGCCACAGCGTGACTGTTCCCTTCACGCCCGGTCGCGGCGACGCGACGCAGGAGCAGTCGGACGAGCACTCGCTGAGCCACCTCGAGCCGTACGCCGACGGTTTCCGCAGCTACGGAACGTCGACGGAGGCGGTCAAGGCGGAGCACTTCCTGATTGACCGCGCGCAGCTCCTGACGCTGTCTGCCCCTGAGCTGACCGTCCTTATCGGAGGTCTGCGCGTGCTGGGCACCAACTACGACAACTCGAAGCACGGTGTTCTGACGAGCCGCCCCGGCACGCTGAGCAACGACTTCTTCGTCAACCTGCTTGACATGTCGACTCAGTGGTCCGAGACGGGCACGACCGATGTTTTCGACGGCAAGGATCGCAAGAGCGGGTCGCAGAAGTGGACGGCGACGCGGTACGACCTTGTGTTTGGCTCGAACGCGGAGTTGCGCGCCATCTCCGAGGTGTACGGCAGTGCCGACGGGGGTGACAAGTTCGTCAAGGACTTTGTGGCTGCGTGGGACAAGGTGATGAACCTGGACCGATTTGACGTGAAGAAGTCGACGGGGCCCAAGACTGTCAGCCGTCTGTGAGCAGTAGCAGTGTTCCGACTGTAGCAGTGTAGCTAGTTACGAATCGAATGATGCGTCTCGTAAAGGTCATGTCGAGCGCGTGAGAGAGTCGTGAGGTGGTGGTGCATGTGCAGGAGGAATGTCGCATTCGCCCGGCGTCTGTCAACAACAGCCACCGGTCGTAGTTGCCATGCACCCCGGTTGCTGCATTCCAGAGACGCCCGTTGGCAACGTGGAAGAGATGAGCACGTCCAGCGAAGCGAGCCAATTCTCCGGGGCAAATGGCCAATTGCAGGCGTGGTCGTCCGGCGTGGCGGTTCAGGGGGGACGAGGTGAAGGCGGATTGGGAAAGGCTGAAGACAAACCCCTGACGATATCTGGTGGCCGCTAAGCCTGAAGGGCACGGTGACCACTAGCCTGGGCTCGGCGGAGGAGCCCGGCGTTGCGTTCATGGCGTTTTCTGGCGATGTGACCATCCCCATCGGGACCAGCCAACCGGTGCTGCCAACGGTTGATGCTGAACGTGGTTTGCGAGGGAGAGGAATATTGACCAGGGGGAGAGGAGAGATACGACACTGCGGCGTCGCATTGGGTCTTGGTTGCCGGTCGTGGCAGGGGAGTGGAAGGGGGATATAAGTAAGAAAGCATCACCGGGCGAGGGAGGCGAGGGAGGCGAGGGAGTGTTCTGCGTGTGTCACACATCACCGAGTGTCGCCATCATGAAGACTTCCGCTACTGCTGCCGTGCTTGGCCTTGCTGGTCTCGCGGCCGCTGGGTCGTGCAACAACAACTGTGGACGAGCGGTTACGGGCACGGCGCGCAAGGTGCCGTCGCTTGAGGACCGGGAGTCGCAGTGTTCTGCGTTTTTGACGAGCACCACGACCATTACCCCTCCGTGAGTGACATCCAAGACAGATGGGATGTGCATCAGCTAATGTTGGTAGTGTCGCGACTGTGACGCAGCCCCCGATCTGGCAGCGCAATGTCCACGGCCCCAGGGAGGTCGAGGCACCAACTCTGACGGGCGAGAAGCCGGCGTATGCCACCAACTGTGCCGATCTGGAGGTATACTGGCTTGCTTGCCAGTGTTTCGGTATCACTCCGACGCTGGTGACTGAGGTGGCGCCGACACCGACCGAGACCATCCTTGGACCGACATGCACTCAAGGTCTTGAGTTTGCGCTGTACGCCCCTGTTGCCGGGTCTCCAGCGTATGCGAACCTCGAGTATGCCCGGACTCATGGCCTGCAATACCTCGACCTGAGCGTTCTGGTCGGCGGCGCTGTGCCGGCTGCGACGGGCGTGGCGCCGTACGTGGCGACTCTGGATGGGGATGAGTACAAGCCAATTGAGGTGTACGGCATCACCGGCCCAGCTGGCTCAACGCTGGGACACTCTATCCTCGACCATCGTGGATTCTTGGTGCCTGCTGTGGCGGGAACGTACACGGCCACGGTACCTGATGCGGATGACGCGGTGTTCTTCTGGGCCGGTGAGGCTGCCGTGTCTGGATTTGAGGCGGGCAATGCGAAGATTGTCAAGGGGTATGGGGATGGACCGCCGAGGAAGTGGGAGTTGGTGGTGAGGGAGGAGGATGTTGGCAAGGCGGTGGCGGTGAGGTTGTTGTGGGCGAACTGGGCGGGACGGGGTGTTGTGGAGTTGTCGATTGTTGATCCAAAGGGCAAGGAGATTTTGGGGAAGAGGACGGCGAAGAATAGGGAGGTATTGGCGAGGTGTGAGGGGAACTTGGCGCCGGTGCCTGTGTGGCCTGCTTGGGAGGCTGAGGTTGTTGGTTAGGGGAGGGAGGGAGATGATGGCGAAGAGGACGTCGAAGGAGATGACGTTGTGGTGGATTTGGTGGATGTTGTGATGTAATTATGGATTATGGATTAATGGTGGAGGAATGTAATGGATTATTTCGTTGAAGCGGTGAAGTTCAAGTTGAGTGAGGCGAAGGTGAGGGTGACGATAGTCGCGGTGTGGGTTGTAGAATGTCAGGGCTGGCGATCGCGATGCACGGGCTGGTGATCGGGGTCGGGAGGATGGGGATCGTGTGGATTAAGAAGATGGACTACGGGAGGTTTGGAGATGCCGATGGTCTGCTGTGTGCGATGCGGCTCAACATGACGTGTCGGCAGACGAGGTGAGGCGAGCGGGAGTGCCGTTCCCTGGCCGAAGCACCAGGGCGGGATGGATGGATCGGTGTGGGAGGTTGGAAGCACGAAATGGAGAAGACGGGATGACAATATGGTTAGGGCATGTGATTAGGGTGTACGGGGCTTGGGGGCTAGGAGCACGGTCGGATCCGAAGAGCTTGTCGATGGGATGGGGTGCAGAATTTGGTCTGGCGTGGGACCGATGGTGTTGTACGAGGATGGACCTGGGAGAGAGCTGTCAGTGTGTCACGGAGGACTCGGGTGGCGAGCGAGGAAGCAGGGAAGGGAGGTGAGGCGGGAGGACAGAGGGAAGACTCGGGGTGTTCACGATGGTGGCATGGGAGGAGCAGGAGGAGGAGTGGGCACGGCAAAGTCTCCGACCGACCGACCTGTACGACCCCGCCTGTGCTCATGTGCTTGGATGCGAGGTGATGGATGGATCAATTCAATGCAGATGCCGTGATTGATGTGCATGCCGTCGGCTGCGGGTGCAAGCTGGGAGGGGGAAGCATCAAGCCCGGGAGAGGGGGAGGATAGGAATAGGAACGGCGCAAGCTCGGGGATGCCTGGGGGAGCATCGTGAGATTCTCGTCGCAACAACAGAAGCATGAAGCAGAAGCAGAGGTGGCGGGACAACGACGAGAGGGTGTGAGGGAAAAGCGGTGAGTGTGCGCGGACACTGGACGCTGGTGCACGACATGAAAGATGGTGGGAGGGTCCAGCGTCTATCCCCCGGGCTTGTTGCTGCCACCACGCCCATCGTGCCCGTTTGAAGCGCGCAGACCAGACCGAAAGAAAAAGGTGGGAGGGTCTTGAAGCTCATCGCGAGGAGGGTCACGATCCGTTGTCGGACGCGAAGGTTGAACACGGGGAGCCTTGGGAACGAGAGACTCGCTGGCAGACTTGGACCGGGATCTTCCCCCCAGCTTCCTCTCTTCTCTTCCTCTTTCAAGCTCTTCTGTCCAGTCTGTCTCCCCCAGCGATCCGACTATCGAGGCCCCGCCTCTCTTTTCGGCCAAGGCC